>CAWUFW010001137.1:1200000-1765000 GCA_963921515.1 Calotriton arnoldi
TTGATTGCATTTCTAATTTTCCGGCTCTATTCGCTTCTGCTGCTGTTATAGTTGCCCCGCATATGTGCATGTTTTCCCTGTTTTTGTAAAACTGAAAATGTCTTTAGCTCATGCTAAAAGGAGGGTGTGTTATATTATGCTTGTTGATGCTCTCGTAATACTATGTATAAGTTAGCATTCGCTGCGCCATTTTCTTTTTCAGACTCCATTTTGTGTGAGGTTTGAAACGAATTCTTCCCTGTTCCGAGAAATAACCTTTGCTAAGTTTTGGTTCTGTAACAAAGAACTGATTGTGCTAGTGCATAGTTTTCCCTAGATAAAGAACCTCTCCCACCTGTCTGGTAGTTTGATCGCAACATGGGATGGAACGGCCTTGAGAGTGTTCTGAACTGCGCAAGATATGAGAGTAGAAACCTTTTTTCTGTCTTTCGCTGTCCGGCCACATCTTTTTGGGAAAATTCCACTGTGGGCATGTGTTCTTAGCTAACCATGCAAAGTACATAATTTATCTTTATGCTTGCTGTTCCTCAGTTCCCTCTGTAGTACTCTTACGAGACCGTGCAGACGGAGCCCCGCTCTGAGAGTATACTAACACACGATTATTAGTGTATATTCTCCACTGTTTCCCTGACTCTTCATTTGGTATGGAAGGCTGATAAGTGGTCTGTGGTGAACTGGGTGGCCCTAAGCGGGTCACTTCCTTCAGTACAGTGCAGTGGTGCAGAGCAGATTGACATAGAATACAGTTGCGTAAAGTGTATTGGTTTTGAGTAAAGTGGTGTTGAGTGAATTGGCCTAGAGTACAGTGGTTTAGAGTAGATTGGCATAGTGTAGAGTGCAGTGGCATAGAGTGGTGCAGCATAGAGTGCAGTGGCATAGAGTGGAGGGGAGCAGAGTGGAGTAGAGTGGTGTAGAGTGCAGTGGCTTATAGGAGATTGTTTCAGAGTAAAGGGAAGTGGCATGGAGTGGTGTGGTGCAAGGTAGAGTGGAGTGGTATAGAGCAGTGGCAAAGAGTGCATTGGCATAGAGTGCAGTATTGCACAGTGGAGTGGCCTAGTTTTTGTGTAAAGTGGTGTAGTGCGCATTGGTGTAGAGTGCAGTGGCGTAGAATGAAGCGGTGTAGAATAGAGTGGCATAGTGTGGAGCGGCGTAGTGTGGAGAGGAGTGGCGAAGAGTGGCGAAGAGTGGCGAAGAGTGGCGAAGAGTGGAATGGAGTGGCGAAGAGTGGGGTGGCATAGAGCAGATAGTTTTAGAGTAGAGTGAAGTGGCATTGAGTAGAGTGGCGTAGACTATAATGGCACAGCGTTGACTGCAGTGACATAGAGTGAAGTGGCACCGAGTGGAGTAGAGTGGCATTGAGTGCAGTGGCATAGAGTGCAGTGCCGCAGAGTACATTGTTTCAGAGGAGAGTGAAGTGGTGCAGAATAGTGTGGAGTGCTGTAGGGTAGGGTGCAGTGGTATAGGGTAGTGGTGTAGAGTGTATTGGCGTAGAGTGCAGTGCTGCAGAGTGGAGTGGCATAGAGTGGAGTGGTGCAGAATGGAGTAGAGTGGCGTAAAGTGCAGTGGCATAGACTATAGTGTTTCAGAGTAGAGTGAAATGCGTAAAGTGGAGCGGTGGAGGGCAGAGTGGAGTGGTGCAGGGAAGAGTGGAGTGGTATAAACTAGTGGTGTAGAGTGCACTGTCGTAGAGTGTAGTGGCATAGAGTGCACTGGTGAAGAGTAGAGTGGTGGCGAGAGCAGTGACGCAGAGTACAGAGAGCAGTGACGCAGAGTACAGTGGTGCAGAGTAGAATAGAGAAGCGTAGAGTGCAGTGACGTACAGCGCAATGGTATAGAGTGACGTAGAGTGCAGTGGCATAGAGTAGAATTTTGTAGAGTATAGTGGTGCAAAGTGCAGTGGTGCAAAGTAATTGGCCAAGGTGCAGTGGCATAGGGTGCATTGATTTTGAGTAAAGTGGTATTGAGTGAATTGGCATAGAGTACAGTGGTTTAGAGTAGACTGGCATAGTGTAGAGTGCAGTGGCGTAGAGTGGTGCAGCGTAGAGTACAGTGGCATAGAGTGGAGTAGAGTAGTGTAGAGTGCAGTGGCTTATTGTAGATTGTTCCAGAGTATAGTGAAGTGGCGCAGAGTGGAGTGGTGCAGGGTAAAGTGGAATGGTATAAAGCAGTGGCATAAAGTGCATTGGCGTAAAGTGCAACGTTGCACAGTGGGGTGGCGTAGAGTGGAGTGGTGCAGAGTGGAGTGGCCTAGACTGGATTGGTGTAGAGTGCAGTGGCAAAGAGTGGAGTGGTGCATAGTACAGTGGAGTAGAGTGCACTGGCATAGGGTAGAGTGGTGCAGAGTAGAGTAGAAAGACGTACAATGCAGTGGCCTAGAGTGCATTGGCGTAGAGTGCAGTGGCATAGAGTAAAGTGGTGCAGAGTAGAGTAGCATAGAGTTCAGTGGCAGAGAGTGCAGTGCTGTATGAGTATAGTGTCATAGAGTGCAATGAGGTACAGAAGAGTGGTGCAGAGTGCATTGATGTGGCATAGAGTGGTGCAGAGTAAAGTGACGTAGAGTGCAATGGTGCAGAGTTGCATAGAGTGCAGTGGCGTAGAGTATAGTGGCGTACAGTGCAGTGGTGCAGAGTAGGTTGGCATAGAATGCAGTAGTGTAGAATGTATTGTTTTTGAGTAAATTGGTGTCGCGTGAATTGGCGTAGAGTACAGTGGTTTCGAGTAGACTGACATAGTTTAGAGTGCAGTGGCATAGAGTGGTGCAGCATAGAGTGCAGTGGCATAGAGTGGAGAGGATCAGAGTGGAATAGAGTGGTGTAGAGTGCAGTGGCTTATAGTAGATTGTTTCAGAGTATAGGGAAGTGACGCAGAGTGCAGTGGTGTAGGGTAGAGTGGAGTGGTATAGAGCTGTGGCATAGAGTGCATTGGCGTGGAGTGCAGTGTTGCACAATGGAGTGGCATAGAGTGGAGTGGTGCAGAGTGGAGTGGCCTAGTTTTTGAGTAAAGTGGTGTAGTGCACATTGGTGTAGAGTGCAGTGGCGTAGAATGCAATACTGTAGAATAGAGTGGCGTAGTGTGGAATGGCGTAGTGTGGAATGACGTATTGTGGAGTGGCGAAGAGTGGACTGGAGTAGCTAGAGTGCAGTGGCATAGAGCTGGTCATTTTAGAGTAGAGTGAAGTGAAGTGGTGTAGAATGCAGTGGTACACAGTAGAGTGTTGTGGAGTGCAGTGGTGCAGAGTGAATTAGAGTGGCTTAGAGTGGATTGGCGTAGAGTGCAGTGGCGTAGAGTGGAGCAATGCATAGTAGAGTGGAGCAATGCAGAGTAGAGTGGCGTCGAGTGCAGTGGCTTAGAGTAGAGTGGCATAAAGTAGAATGGCAGAGAGTACAGTGTTGCACAGTATACTGTTGTAGAGTGCAGTGGTGTATAGTAGAGTGGTGTGGATTGCATTTGTGTAGAGTGCAGTGGTGCAGAGTAGGGTGGCATAGAAAGCAGTGGCGTAGAAAGCAGTGATGCAGAGTAGAATAAGATGGCGTAAAGTGCAGTGACAGAGTACAATGGCGTAAAGTGCAGTGGAGTAGAGTGGCGTAGAGTGCAGTGGTGCAGAGTAGATTGGCATAGGGTGCATTTGTTTTGAGTAAAGCGGTGTAGAGTGCATCGGCATAGAGTGCAGTAGCGTAGAGTGGTGCAGAAAAGAGTGCAGTGGCGCCGAGCGCAGTGGCGCCGAGCGCAGTGGCGTACAGTAGATTCAGAGTAGAGTGCAGTGGTGCAGAGTAGATTAGAGTGGCGTAGAGGGGATTGGCATAGAGTGCACTGGCATACAGTAGAGTGGTACAGAGTAGTGTGCATTGGCGTAGAGCGAAGTGGCATAGAGGGCAGTGTTGCAGAGTAGGGTAGCATAGAGTGGAGTGGCGTGGACTGGAAAAGAGTGCAGTGGTGAAGAGTGCAGTGGTGCATAGTACAGTTGAGTGGGGTAGAGTGCATTGGCATAGAGTGGAGTGGTGTAGAGTAGAGAGGCATAGAGTGAAGTGGTGCAGATAAGAGTGTAGTGACGCAGTGTGGAGTGGCATGGTGTTGCAGAGTAGAGTGCAGTGGAGTGCAGTGGTGCAGAGCAGAATGGAGTGGGGTAAAGTAGAATATGCATGGTATGGGAGCGTACTGACATTACAGACAACACAATTTCAATTGAAATGACCATTGAATTTGCACTCAAATACAGTTTTACTGATAAACGTATACAGCGCACAAACGATAAATGTGTGGAAATGTCATCACCCAATGTATTGATTTGATCGTCAGCACAGTTAATTTACCGACATTTAAATTTTGTTGCGTGCTAGAAATAAAAATAACATTGTATAGCCTTCAAGGAGACCCCCAGTAGCTAGCATGATTGTCACATAAACCCTCTCACTTTGAAGTCAGAGAAAGAAAAGTATACACCAAGCTTGCTCGAAGACACAGCCCGGCATTTGACCTCTATCTTTGAATACACAGTAAATATGATAAGAGAAGAACACGATTTAAAGGCCTGTTTACAGAAAACGAGTTCATGGAAGAATACAGTAAACAAGGTTAGGGCAATGGGAGGGAGGAACTCGAGCTGGATGGCCTAAAGCAAATAAAGCCAGCAAAAAGAAAGCCTGAAAATGTGAGTTACAAACCACAAAGCTAATGGTAAGCAATGGGCGGAATGCATTCCTAGGTCAACTTTCTGAATGTCTCCAAGATGTCTTCAGAAAACCAGACAGCTGCACTGGCTGGTAGGGTGCAACCTAAAAAAGGGTCCGCTAGAGCAGGACCTAAACCCTCAACACACCTGGGTCCACTATGGCAGGACCTCAATCCCTGCTCAAATAGGACCGATATAGAAACAATGTCGAACAATACCAACATGAGTCTGCGATAGCAGAACGCTGAGTCAGCCAAAAGAGTATGCTAAAGCAGGACATCTAGCATAGAATCGATCCTTATCAAATAATGTTGTACTAATCAATCTGAGTTGCTAGGTCGACCCTCCACAAACTTTAAGAATAATTAATCCTTACCTGTGCCTGGTGAATTACTCCACAGAAACATAAAAAAGGAAGTGGAATGGGGCGATTTCTTTTTCATGCAAGTTATAGGTGGGGAAAGGAAGTCAGCCATATTCGAGGAATGGGAAGCAGATATGTATGTCTTTTTTTGCTTGGTATTTTTTTGTACATAGGAGCATGAGTTCATTATTTAATGACTGTGAGGAGGAAAAGAATTAGTAAGTAATGCCTGTTTCTATCGGTTGATGGTCCACTGCTGGATAAAGTGCAGTTAGGATGACTGAGGTTTCCTGGAAAAGATGTAGTGTCGAGCGAGGTCAATAAGTGACCAGACCTTTACTTCTAACAGGTCTTGTGGGCTTTAAGTTAAGTTCTACTGACAAGCAGAGGAATGCCTTCAAATCCTTTATGAATTATTGCTTTTCTGAAGATTGAGGCAAAACTTCGCTGCAGAATTTTGTAGTTTTTCCAAATTATAAGATTTTTCGGGAACCTTCTGTGGATAGAGCTTTTCCATCAATGGGGCCTTCCTCGATGTCCCCTGTGGTTGTTTTACATGTGTATGAGTGCTTTGTAGAGACAGGGAGATGTACAAATATTCTTTCCACCACTCCTAGGGCTAGATTTAACAACACTTTACACTGGTGCAAAGTCATCAAATGTGATGCAATACAGAGTGCTCATTTGCTATTAACTTTCTAACACAGCACTTTTTTGCGCTGGAAAGTTGCCAAAAATAATGCAAAACAGCACAAGTGTCAAGCGGGCATGCCATGGGTGGTAAAAAGGCGTTCCTAAGCAAACAATCATGATTTTTTAAGCAAAGCCCTATTTACTAACTCATGAGGCAGGCGCAAAGAAGGAGAAACGTTATCTTTTCTCCAAACTTTTCTAACTTTGAATGTGTGCTGTACTGTACAGCACACATGGAAAGTGGGGAGCGTTTAAAAGTAAATCTAAGCATAAAATTTTGTACTGGAAGGATACCCTTCAAGTAAAAACCTATTAGACTTGTGCAAACACCCTTCACACTATGGTGCAAAGGTGTGCGTGTGTGGCGAAAGGCAGCCAAATTGTGCGCCAGGTCTTCGGGAGAAGCAGCCTCACATCTTAGCAGATATGGCACAGTCCTGCTCTCTCTTTCAAGCAATGCAAAGCAGCAACTTTGGTCTCTGCGTTGTGTGAAATAATAGTAAAAATGTCTCCTTAGTGGTCGTTTAGAGCCTTTGGTACTTAAATCCAGAAACTCCAACTGGAAATAAGCCAAGGAAACCACCCATCCCTCTATGAGGCGAACAATCTGTTGCGGTCCCACCACTAAGTTGCATGTGCTACTTCTATGTGGGTGCTCTGTTTGACCCAAAGTCACTTCCAACAGCCTAGTGTGCCCTTTACAAAAACTCGTGAGCACTTCCCAAGACTGTGTTGTGGTCCGCAATTGAAAATACGTGCTAATCATTAATATGTGATGGTCAGTATAGGCGAGTACCGGCGATATTACACGTATTTTTCCTATTGGTCACGGTTACCTTAACGCAGATTCTACACGATATATGGGACACACAACTTAGTTTACAAATAAGATATGTCAGGAACGTGAGACGCGAACAACAAGGTCGAAAAGAGAAGCAATGAATAAAAGTTTAAGAGCATCAACTTGGGGAGGCTAAGTTGCGCGCTGATGATCTAAAGCTGTGGCCTGAAGGTCCCAAATTGAGGCAAGTCCCATGCTGTTCACGTCTCCGAAATAGAGGGGATTCCACTGTCAGGA
The DNA here is from genome assembly GCA_963921515.1 of Calotriton arnoldi. Lineage (NCBI taxonomy): Eukaryota > Metazoa > Chordata > Amphibia > Caudata > Salamandridae > Calotriton > Calotriton arnoldi. The sequence goes on from CAWUFW010001137.1 coordinate 1,206,805, forward strand.
AGGAGGCCTGGAGATGAGGGGGTCTCCAATGGAGCTAGGGCCATACAAGTGAAACCCTTGGGCTGAGTACAGTCTCATACACGGGCTCTCCGGTAAGGGATAGGTAGCCTCAGTCATTGTTTTAAACGGCCAGATGCTGTCAGAAACACACCTTAAATTTGGTAGGCAGAGTTGCAGCAATTCTCAGTAGCACGCAGGTACTCGGGCACGGTGGGTGCCAGCTCTACAGTATTTTAATTTCAAGCTGTATTCTCAACCTTTAGGGGGTTAAGGATATTGAAGTATCCGCTTACTTTTGTATCAGACTGCTGAGCAGTTTCAGGCGGGATGGTCGCTTAGACAGTGGCCGTCTCAGTCTACGCGGCTTGACCTCAGGTTAGAGGGGCTGTATGGCTGAGAGTTGCCTCGGGTTGGAGGAGGTTAAGGACTGGCCCTGCGTGAGGGCGGTTAATTTAGCTGAACGATAGCGGGGTGGGGGGCTAATGCTGAGAGTATTTCAGGCTTAGAGTGGTCACATGGAAAATTGGATTAAGAATGGGAGGGTGAGGATTGAGCTGCAATTGGGTCCTCCGTGACAACAGTGGTCTCAGTGTGGTGTTTCAGAATAGATCATGGCTACGTCAGGCTGGAGAGTGATACCAGGTTAAATGTTGTCCAATGAACGGAGAGCTTTAGGAAAGTATCGGAAACGTGGTGAATCTCGGACTAGTGGAGTACGGGAAGCCCCACAAATAAAAGTTGCATTGGGCAGTGGAGAGCTGCAGGTTCCGTCCCCAACCACCCACGCCCTTCTTACCCCGGGCTGGGAAGCCCTGGCAGGGGCGCCCTGCGCACCCGGCCCAGCGAGGCCCCCGGGGAGCTCATGAGAGAGGCTCCGTAACCGCTACAAAGGAATTGTGCATCAGTTGCCAGGCAACAGCAGCGAGACTTTTGATTGGATAGGTCTCGGTTACCAAGCAACCAACAGTAAACAGAAGCGCGCGAAGCGAAAGCTGCTGGAAACATAAACAAAGGGCTAAAAAAAAAACGAGTTGGAACAACTAGAATGCTAATTTACATATTTTTTTACACATTTTTATGTAGCGCGAGCAATACCCAAAAGTGCTAGAGCGTTTTATGATAGAAATATGTAGGTATATGGATAGTTACAGAGGGTTCAAATATTACCAAAAATAGATACATAAGGTCAAAAATTACAAAATGGTAAATCTTCACATAAAAACAAATTGTACGAGAAATATATACAGCAGTAAAAAGGTCGTAAACGCCTGATGAAATGGAGGTAGAGTAGTTCTGTTCCAAGAGGTGAGTGAATATGTTCTCACTGGAGACGATTAGTTGCAGTATCTTAGTTAATAAGCCTGACTTGTGGCTGGACTGCATAGTCCCATTATTGGCAACACACCCCACCCACACCACAACAGAGTATGCATGCATAAATAAATACACAACACAACTTTTGTTTGGGAAAATATTGCTGCAGGTTTATTCCATACAAAAGTATGCAAATATGGTGGGTTATCTTACGGGCGATCCAAAGGCAGGCAGCTGTACCACTCTATGCTGCCCTGCCCGCCTGATGAGCCAAGCACTGTGGAGAATCCAATCAGCGCTACCCTTATGGGGGTGATCCCTTACTGGATCACGTGACACATTGGTCCCTTATTACTCACGCCCCTTTCAGGGCGGAGCGTAGCAAGGCAAGCCCCCGGTTGTTCAGGCCCACAACCGCCCGAAGGACTAACGTGGCGCCGACGTAATTGTTCCAGGACCCTCCCATGAGGCTCCTGGGATTTGGCTCTGGCACCCCTATTGTGCCCACGCAGAGGTACCCTTCTGTACCCATCTGCTTCCAGATCGCCCTGTAGCTCCGCCTGCAACGACAAAAGAAAAACATTACGACGTTCTATGTACTTGGCCTGCCAACCCCACGCCGGGTAAGCGGTAGGGTGGGAGACGGCGTGTCCGGCGCAAAGAGGACGCCAAGATGGCCAGGGGAGGCATAAATACCTCCCCACCTCCTCTGCGACCCGGAAGTGACGCGTCTGGAAGGGGGCTCCTCCTCGAGCCCCGCGTTCTTAGTGGGGGTGGGGAAGTGCCCAAATGGCACTAAAGGGGCCGCCCGTTTAGGGGCCCCTGCGGGGCCGCGGGCAGCCGCATAGTCCCATTATTGGCAACACACCCCACCCACACCACAACAGAGTATGCATGCATAAATAAATACACAACACAACTTTTGTTTGGGAAAATATTGCTGCAGGTTTATTCCATACAAAAGTATGCAAATATGGTGGGTTATCTTACGGGCGATCCAAAGGCAGGCAGCTGTACCACTCTATGCTGCCCTGCCCGCCTGATGAGCCAAGCACTGTGGAGAATCCAATCAGCGCTACCCTTATGGGGGTGATCCCCTTACTGGATCACGTGACACATTGGTCCCTTATTACTCACGCCCCTTTCAGGGCGGAGCGTAGCAAGGCAAGCCCCCGGTTGTTCAGGCCCACAACCGCCCGAAGGACTAACGGGGCGCCGACGTAATTGTTCCAGGACCCTCCCATGAGGCTCCTGGGATTTGGCTCTGGCACCCCTATTGTGCCCACGCAGAGGTACCCTTCTGTACCCATCTGCTTCCAGATCGCCCTGTAACTCCGCCACAGCTCTGGAGGCGGCCACCGTCGCCTAAAGAGCCCCCCACCAAAACAGTTCCTTTCTCACTGCAACCTGCAATTTCCCGGGCCTCCTTCATGTCCAGTAGGGACAGATCCAAGCCCACCTGTGCCAGGTGCACCCCAACTTTGTCAAAATAACCTTTGGTGTTCGCCCGGCATAGCTCATGCCTGATGAAGCCAAAGCCCCTTGCTCTGCAAACTTGCGCAAGGAGCGGTTTATCCTTCTCTGGGAATGTACCAGTGCCTCGCATTACCTGCAAGAATGTGATGGCCTCCCAGGATGGGGCTCTACTTTTAAACACCGCTATATTACCCTTCAAGCTGATGTGGCTCCCACCTCCTGCAACCTGTAGTTGCAGTCCTTCTAGCATTTCGTGCTCCCTAACACCTGTTTCGCCAATTTATGGAACAGCAGCACACTTGCTTAGCAGACCGCTTCCACAACCAGCCTAATATACTCTGGCTATGCGGTCGGGGCATTTCATGCATCACTGAAGCAACCCGTAACCTGCCCCGGGAGCAGCGTGCACCTACTTTGTTGAAGTTGGCCAGACATGTGCCCAGACCTTTGCGATTAATAAATCCTGGCGAACAAGACTGTTCGCATAGCACACACCATTGCGGTCACAGCAACCATCTGGAGTGACATCTTACGCCACCTACCAGGCTTGCTTAACTAAAGCTTGCTCACAGATACACACATACCTGCTAACCAGCTGTGACCTTAATGCTCAACCCAGCTAAAGACCTAGTACTTTGCTTTTCCAGGGAATATTGGCCTCCACAGGATCAAGCCGCACATGAGCATATGGCCTTCACCTACTGGGCCGAGGCGCAGTGTGTGGTCTGGAATTGACAGCAATGGTGCTCCAAACACATTTCAAGCCGCTATTGGAGCAACGGCACACCTTCTGGCCTAACCAACTGACGCATGCCACCTGGCTAACTTGCTGCTGCGAGATTTTGATCTTAACACCACGCACTTGCGGTTACTGGTGCACATCCTCTATAGGTCTTACCCCCACTCTATTAAAGTCTATGTGTTATGCCATACACCGTTTATGCCTTTTATAAAGCAGTTAAAACCGTTCACACACAAGACCCTCTGCTAGCAAGACCAGTATAACCTGTACATGGAATTTAAATTTTCCTACCAACTGCACTGAGGGCAAGCCACACTCACTGCTACTGGTGTCTGCCTAATCGGCCCATGGAGGGTGTAGCAATACTGCCCGGTTAGCAAGTATGCCCCCTGTACAGTTGTAATTTAGTAACTCCTGGCGCTGACAACCGCAGGTGCCTAATACCGGGCTGTGTGTATGCGGCCCAGGCACCTAGGCAATAGGCTTGGTGTGGATGGGTTGTTAACAATGCCTGGCAATAAGTGTAATACTTTTGACAAACCTCTCCTGACCAGCATCTATATCATTCTTTAACATATTTACTCTTCTGGTTGGTGATACGGAACCACCTACCCAGCGTAAGCTGACAGTCCCGCGTTGCCGTCACACCACCTGTGCCCCTTGAATAACCCTACATCCTCTTGTGTCACCTAACCTCGGTTCTAGAGTGCACTTACTTCGCACTGTTGACCAGACCATTCCGCAGACCTCTTTGCTTGCTAGACCCTGGTGAACACATTAATGGTGTCAAATATTGTTTGAAACAATATATGTCTGGTGCCCACTATTGGAGACAACTCACCCCTTTGTGGAGTGACAACTACACAGGTGCCTACTCAAGTCACCCCACAGACAAGTTGGCCCTGACTACCTTGTGTTCTGGTGCCAGCTTTGGAAAGAGCCTTGCCTTCACTTGCTGATGCCTGGGAAGCACACAATGCCCGTGCTCTGGCCGCAATGCGGCGATGCCCCGTGCAGCACCGAATCCCTGGTCAAATAAGAGTGCCAACTCCAACTACTTAAACCTACACCTTGACCATGGGTGGAGTCTGGCTCTCCCCAAACATCTGCTGGTGTAACCCACGGTCACGCCTCCTGTTCACTTCAATTTAGTAATTGAAGGCACTGACAACCACAAGGGGCCTAATACTGGGCTGTGTAAATGCGGCCCTGGGTGACCTTAAGCAATCGGCTTGGTGAGGATGGGTGCGAACAATACCTGGCTGAAGTGCAAACTCTGACACTCACTCCTGACAAGATGAGCCCATGCAGGTAGAAGAAAGTTATCCAGTTTATCCAAATTAAATGGGTAACATCCCGGTTTGTGCCCACCTTAATGTGCTATGCTGGGAGCAGCTAGGCACCCCACATACCTTGTTTCCCCAATTGTTGGGACAGCAGCACCCTGTTGGCTTCCAGCGTACCCAACCCGCCTGGCTGGTCCCGCTCTCCAGGCGGGGCCTTAGAGCTTAACGGAGCAACATGGAGCCTACCCTTGGTTCTAGGATGCACTTCGCCCAGTAGACCAGTTTGCACCAACCTTCTTGATTGCTAAACCCTAGTGAACCTCCTAATTGTGTCACATCTGGTTTGAAAGGGTATGTATTGTGCCCACTATTAGCACCACCGCACCCTTTCGTGGAGTGACAACTAACAGTCCACCCTGCAGCTGACCCCGTTGCTTAATACGGCCCATTAATGCCCTTGCCTGTCCTTCAACGACCTTGGCAACATAATGCCCAGCAGCTTGGTGAAGGGGGTTTTTGGTCCCAGCGTACGACCCAGCTCATACTAGTTTGCACAGTCCCGGTTAGCCTAGGTGAATGGTCCCTCTGAGCTCTGTGTGGGGCCTATTTCACACTTAAACAAATGCCTATTCTCCTGAATTTAGAGTGATGCAAGATTGAACTGGCGGCTACCATTCTCACTCACGCCTGCATATACTAGGCTCAGAACACGGAACACTTGCTCTATGATCCCTTGGATTCCAGCCTGGCATTCCTATGTCCAGCTACGCCAATCGATAATTGGCTCTACTTGATCATACTGACCGAAGACACATCAACCCTGCGGAAACCAGGTGGGGATGCTAACCTGCCCCAAACTCTGCGGAAACAACAGCAAGTGCAAGCTTGCAACAAACATCTGAAAAGCTGCCAACCAGCAAACCATCCCCAGCACCCGGGGTGCATGGCGCCATTCCTTGGCCTGTCCACTGACCGAGTTTAAGATTAATAATGGCATAGAAGGACCCATCTCTGAGCGCGTGCTTGCAACACTATCCACTGCCTAACCCTGGTCAGTAACCACTGCAGGGTAGCATGCAGAGCTAAGCCCACGCATAAATCTCCTGCCAATGCGAGCGGACCAAGCATTCGCCGCTCCCTAAGACATCAGAACTGTCGATGATAGGCATTTTTTCTCCCTTATCACAATTAAGAGGGCCTCAAACTAAATGACCTTGTACACAACCTGTTCCTGTGTTTAATTTAATAAACTATAATGTTGTTCATTTATAATAGGAACCCAGGTCACCTTGCTTACCATTGCTCTTATTGTCAGGGAGGATGGAAGAATTAATGTTAGTAAATTAACATTGAAACCCTCACTTTAAATACTACTTGTCAATGCACTGATATCCTAAGGTGAAAAGTTCTGCAAGTTAACTAAATACTTTATGAATTTTGAAGAGACTATCATATTTTACACATTTACTGCACAATGTCTTTAAAATTAAAGATGTTCTTAAAGCGGAGCAGAGCAGGGCTCGCTAGTTACTTCCTTTCTTTAACACAAATTGACATTTAAATAAATGTTTGCCCATTTATCTAGCATCTTTTATTGCTAGTGCTGAGCCGTGAACATCAGCCAGAGCTTTTCAACGGACATGGTGGGGCTTTGACGGAGGAACACAAGTGAAGCTTTGGTGTCCTTATATACTCTTCTGATATTGCAACAGTCAACACCACCCCTTGACACCTAAAACACTTGCATTGAAACTACACACCTCCTTCCCTAGTTGTCCTACACCAACTGACACTATAACACATCTCCATGCATCTAGCACGAACAGTGTTTGGAACTAAACTGCATAGCAACGCAACTGCTGCTGAGTGACCAGTCTGCTATAATTGAAGTTGGAGGTGTGTCCGCCCAACTGGCCCGAACTCCACAGGAGGAAAATACCGATCGGTTTGTATAAGCATAGGCTTATATTTATTGACCTCTGAGACCAGTGGAGGAACCCAAAGACCTATTCACATTAAATGTGCTAGAGATCTATCTACACTCCCCCTCTCCCGGCAGTATGCCCCCGTGGCATGCCACAAGAAGAGTTCGAGCCCGAGCATTCGTCTGCCCCAGTTCCGATTCAAGCCAAAGAGAAGCAGCTGCTGTTTCCCTGTGGGCTAAATGTAAATCAGCTCTAAGAAACACTATCCGTGATACTTTCTGACATCCATAGGTAATGATAAATCATTTGAATGGCCACCGGAGGATGGAAGGCTGGGTGGGCCTGCCGGGATCAAAACCTGTGACCATGAGGTCATACCACGACCCCTACATTGGGTGCCTTAGCCCGTGGCCGCTAGACCCGTGTCTGCCTACTATACAGGGAACTAATGCTTTAGCATCCTTAAAACAGGGAATGACCCCGCGGCAGCGCTCCTTCACTACCGATTAATAATTGTCCGCACTGGGAAGCTCAGACGGAGTGCAGGTGGTATTGCCTGATGATTTGAGGTGGAGCTGCCCCTTGCCGCTGGGTCCTCCTACCCTATTGAAGCCCCACAGAAAGACCAGGGAACATTATATCACCCTCAACACTAAGTTAAAATCTTTGCTTAGCATAGGTGCTGAAGGCGATGTGTCCACCTTCCATCTGGTCCCCGCCATTCATAGCGTTAATCTAACGCGCATTGAGAATTACATATTAATTATACAAATGTATATGTAAATGCAAAGGTATTGAAACATTATACATGAGCGCCAGTTATATTACCTATTCAGCACAACTATCCTAATGTGCCACCTGACCGCTTAAAGGTACTTAGTACAGCCACACAATGTCTAATTATTCGGGCCTGCACCACGGACCAAGGTTTACTCGCCCAGTCCTCCAACCCTTATTGCCCCCTTGTAAGGCGTACCAAGCTGACTGCACCAGGGAGGCCCACCCTTGGTGTGCCGTCCCAAACTAGACACACTGCACCTTGCAGGTCCGGTGCGACTGAAAACTCGCAGAATTACTGGGGAGGAGAGAACTACATGTAAATATCTCTGAGGCGGCACCCAAATTAATGGTCCGTGCCGTCCACAACTTTCCTACACAGAGCACCCCCGCTCTGGTGCGCGCCCGCTGTCCCGTGATGCCACCTTTGCGAAGATACCTTAGAGTTGCACCTTTTTGGCGTGGGAGGGGGCTGCCGAATGCAACCGCGAGCGCTGGCAATTCTAGACCCCCCTCTTCAATTGGGAGCATAGAAATACCTTAGTGAAACTGCTTACGGTTTAACCAGGGCTTCGTGCATAAACAGGCATACACAGCGTTTGCACCAGAGTCTGACCCTAGAAAGAAAGCGCTTGCGATCGTAAATCATCGACCATACCCACTGAGCGCTGCCAACCACCACCCGCAGTTGCACTTCCCGCGGGAGGCGGGCCCCAGCTGCGCCGCCGGCAGCCCTTGGTTAGCCTACCAGCAAAGTCAATATCCCCGGCACAATCATCTACCAAAAACTCCCAGAGATTCGTGGGAGGTTCGGGAGAGCAGTTTAAGGACACAGCCCCCCGCCTAGGGAGGCCACAGCGGCTGCGATACTGCCACTGCGCCAAGCTACCTCCACTGCCTACTCTTGTATTCTAATGAACCAGTGTTGCTGTGCTAGCACCTTAACTGTATACATTAAACCTGCCAAACCAGATTAACTATCCATACCCTCCTTCCTACAACTACCACTTGATTCTGGGCCTGAGGTACGCATCTTGATGAAATGCAGGAGAAAAACCCATTAAGTGGTAATGCCAAGACTCTGGCGAGGAGAGAACAATAGCAAAACCGAGGGACAGTGCCATCCGGTGGCCTAAACACCTCACTGCACCCGGAGTAAACCTGAACGATCAGTGGTGTAAGAGCTCCTTTGTGAACTCTCTTTACCACGATTTCTGAACATTCTCCTCACCCGGCGAGGAGCCGGTCCTACATGCTATCCGTGAACTTTAACCTGTGTCGCAATGTGTTCGTGCGCTGTAGCGCCCCCGCCCGTGGCCACGTGGGCGGTGGGCCCCTATCACGCTCTCTCGCGCGGCACCGCCCCCACCCGCGTAACTGCAGGGGGGAGGCGGGCACTTGCCCCCCCCCAGCTCCCGTGCGCCTAGGGAGCACCTTGCGAATGTTTTGGAGAGGACCCCGCAGCAGGTGTTCCATCCACGGAGCTATTGGACCAAATCTCTGTATTGGGACGTGGGTGGGGCCACGCCCGATCCTTGCCGACTAGCGATATTGAACACGAACACACCAACATATGCTGCATGAATGTTTAACGTGAAATATTCTGTAGACAAGCATGAATTGAAAGGTCTCTTCTCTCTGACGGGACACATTAGTCACTTCAATTCTCTGGATTGGAAGGCATTTGTCGCACTCCATAGGGGTGTGTGCTCAAGTATTCAAACGGCGCCCGGGGCCCATGGCTTTCCACACTCCGCACTGGAACACCCATAAATGTCCCCAGGCCAATAATTCTGCGCCACCCTTTTGGGTGATCGGATGCAGACTAAAAGAGATTGTCTTACTTATGATTTACCAAAGCCCAGTTAAAACCTCTGGTTATTTAAAAACGAGCCAGTGTCATCCAAGTCATTCACATCTTTCTTACTGACTTGGACTGGATACGACGGAGATGGCCCATCAGACACCAGGCGAGCTACTGTGAGAGTGCCAATTGTCCGGTCAGGCCTCCCGCAGCCCGGGGTTGGACATCAGATTCCCCAGAATGTATACACGGGCTAAACAGTAAGCGTGTATCCATGCGTTGGCCTGTTCACATTAGACCACCCTGTTATGGCCTCGAGCCGGCAGCAGAGTGAGCCATGTGCCCATGGGTAGCTTGATCGGTCCATGCGCAGCACCCGGGATTATGGGCCGTCGGCGGGTGCCAGGCTGAGCACACTTTCGTCTGTAAGGCATACAACCTGCGCACCACAGTGGTTGCAAAACCGTGGTCGTTGTTAACACCACAATTGCGACTGCACTCTTTACTACAATCAGGGTTCACTATTGAGGTCCCACCACAAAGCCAGGCGCGGCTTGAACGAGTTGGGGTGTGGGGGAGGGGAGGGCCGGTGCCAGCGCATGTTATACATTAAGGCATCACTTGGCCCGCGTGCCCTAACAACATTGACTGTATCGCGCCGAGAACCCCGATACGGGAGTCTGCGCTATATAACCGTTTGGAGTCAGCCAATTACAATGTAGCGCCTCGGAGCATGGAAGCAGCCCGCTACCTCGCGTGCGGCAGCCGTCTGTGTAGCAGAACAGCACCAAAGCATATCCAGGGCCGTTCAAAACACCTGAACATGTAACAGCAAACGTGGTATGTAGCGTCTACCCCAGGGATCGAACAGCCATCAACCCTCATACTAATTAAACAACACGCAGCCTGCATACCGGGGAACAGCTGACACCCAATATACCGACCCAACACGACGGCGCCACCTCACGTCGCCGAGCCCGCCTGCACCCAGTGCTTACCCAGCATGGGCTGGACGGCAGGCGCAGGTCACCCCAGGCCGCGCGGCCTCCGTGCGGGAGGGCCAGCCACTAACTAAATCTGCCTCATACGCCCCTCTGGCCAAGCTACATGCCCCCGCGGGGGGGGTGGGGGGGGGTGAGATCCATACAGGGAGCGTTGCCCCCTCTCCCTCCATGTGGGCCCCCAACCCTGGCGATGGCCGGGTGGTGGTCGCACTCGCCATTAAAGGAGGGGGGGTGGGGGATTGCTAAGGACTCACCGCGCCAAGAGCTCCCGGACCCGACCAAGGAAGCGACCCCACGGCGTGGAGAACGGCAACATGGGTAGTGACCCACTAGACGGCGTGTCCGGCGCAAAGAGGACGCCAAGATGGCCAGGGGAGGCATAAATACCTCCCCACCTCCTCTGCGACCCGGAAGTGACGCGTCTGGAAGGGGGCTCCTCCTCGAGCCCCGCGTTCTTAGTGGGGGTGGGGAAGTGCCCAAATGGCACTAAAGGGGCCGCCCGTTTAGGGGGCCCCCTGCGGGGGCCGCGGGCAGCCGCACATCTTTCTGTTTTTTTGTGTGCAGATTTACATAGCGCAAACTCGACCCGAAGGTATTGGAGCGCTTTACATGAGCACCAGTTACATTACACAAATACACATTCATTATTTGGTAGGCGAGAGGAGATTAAGTGATTTGCCCAGTATCACAGGATGCTTCCCCAGGTCCACAGTCAGCAGCTCTAGCCGTAAGGCCATAACCCTATGGGTTTTTCTCTCCCTTATGCAGCAGGCTGAGCTGGTTGATGAAAACAGACTTCATAGTTTACGTTTTCACAGATTGTTCAGATTGTTGGTTTAATAAATTGTTTTTATATTGCCGTTTTTATTATCCATACGTTCCCTCTGCTGGTCTGTACAGTTCATAAATTGTAAAAATTATGGTAAATTAGCTGTGTTGCATGTGAACTGCAAAAGCAAGCACATACTGTTAAATTCATTGTTAGGGTGACCAGATGGCTCAATGTCACAATTCTTCCTTTGATGTACTATGCTTTTACAAATCAGTGCAGTCCGTGAGTTACAGTCTTGGTTCATTTTAATTGAGCCAATTGGATAAACATGCCTGAGAACAAGGAGTTCTGGGTGTTATTTCTTGGCAAACACAAGGAGATGATGGACGGAGCGCTGAAACTTTTCAGACACTCACCCCCAGTCACAGATCTGAGTTGAATCCATCATCGTTCTTTAGCTCACTTCGCCACCCCAGTTCAGATATAGCTATATGCAAATCAGTCTTGACCCTGTGCCTCATGGGAACAGTCCAGCCCGAACTGCCAAGCCATGTCTTCCCTGGACCGGAAACAAGCATCCTGGGACCGGTTTCGGGCTAACAGCCCTCATCAGCCAGGCTAGCTTGACTCCAGTGGCAAAGTGAGCAAGGGACCCACGTCTGGGCATACCCTGCCAACTTAGGGCGAACAAAGCAACACAAGGAGATGATGGACGGAGCGCTGAAACTTTTCAGACACTCACCCCCAGTCACAGATCTGGGTTGAATCCATCATCGTTCTTTAGCTCACTTCGCCACCCCAGGGCCAAGACTGATTTGCATAGCTGGGTCTGAACTGAGGTGGCCAAGTGAGCTAAAGAATGATGATGGATTCAACCCAGATCTGTGACTGGGGGTGAGTGTCTGAAAAGTTTCAGCGCTCCGTCCATCATCTCCTTGTGTTTGCTTTGTTCGCCCTAAGTTGGCAGGGTATGCCCAGACGTGGGTCCCTTGCTCACTTTGCCACTGGATTCAAGCTAGCCTGGCTGATGAAGGGTGTTACCCAGAAACCGGTCCCAGGATGCTTGTTTCCGGTTCAGGGAAGACCTGGTTTGGCAGTTCGGGCTGGACTGTTCCCATAAGGCACAGGTCCAAGACTGATTTGCATATAGCTGGGTCTGAACTGAGGTGGCGAAGTGAGCTAAAGAATGATGATGGATTCAACCCAGTTCTGTGACTAGGGGTGAGTGTCTGAAAAGTTTCAGTGCTCCGTCCATCATCTCCTTGTGTTTGCTTTGTTCGCCCTAAGTTGGCAGGGTATGCCCAGACGTGGGTCCTTGCTCACTTTGCCACTGGATTCAAGCTAGCCTGGCTGATGAAGGGTGTTACCCAGAAACGGGTCCCAGGATGCTTGTTTCCGGTTCAGGGAAGACCTGGCTTGGCAGTTCGGGCTGGACTGTTCCCATGAGGCACAGGGCCAAGACTGATTTGCATATAGCTGGGTCTGAACTGAGGTGGCGAAGTGAGCTAAAGAATGATGATGGATTCAACTCAGATCTGTGACTGGGGGTGAGTGTCTGAAAAGTTTCAGCGCTCCATCCATCATCTCCTTGTGTTTGCTTTGTTATTTCTTGGGTCATTTTAATTGAGCCAAATGGGCCAACACACCTGATAACAATGATATGTAAAAGCAAAGCCCAAAAATGGAAAAGTGGAGTTCTGGTGACATGGAGCCACCTGATCACCCTTGCCATTGTTCCCAGTATGTAACATAGCTGTACACACACAGCTGCCAGGTAGACCCTGTTTTGTCTCAGGTCGGTGCTGCAACATGGATGTCACCTTGGCAGTAACTAGTTTGAGGGCACAAGCGCCCAACTCCTGTTCAGATCTTGCAGTTGCGAAAGTCCTCTTGTCAACCATATCAAAAGCTTACAATGGACTTAAAGCCAGCGCATTGCTTACCATTTGTTGGCTTTGTCACTCTCACTTGCTTGCTTCTTCGTCAATGGTTTGTCTTCCTCTTCTTGTGTTTGTCTTTCTCTTGCAGCACAGCCTTTTACTACCATCATTTTGACTGGATGACTTGTATTCTTACACTGCTCACATTCAAGGAACTGTTCTTGTGCTTTTTGTTTAAGCATTCCATGAGAGTGCATGTGTTTTCTAGGTTTCTCCCTTGTGTGTTGCTACCTCCCGCCAAACACCCACCTGCACTCTCAGTGTTGCTCTGCACCCCTTCCAGATTGTCTGTAAAAGTACAGCAAGATGGATGTTTTTGTGACGATATGACAAAAAAACATACTTTGATGGTTGGTTTTTGTTTAATATCCTGCATTCCACTGCATGAAAGGCCTGCCTTGGCACACAAAGACTTTTATAGCGTTGGGGGAAGGCTACTGCACTCACTCAGCTGGTGTGATTGAAAAGGAGATGTCTCTTCTCCTGGAGACCCATAAGTCTGCTCCCTCAGCTACTGCAGAGCACCAAATGGCTTTTGCATTTGTTTCACATCTGAGTCCTGTGGAAAGTGAATTGGACCTTCGGACAAATTTTCCATCAAATTGTGACACTTCCTCATTCTTTTTAAATTCAGGTCAGTTTTTTGAGTGAAAAGTATATAAAAAATAAACCATGCCATTTGTAAACATTGAAAATATTGAATTAGATGTGCAGTTCTAAGATACCTTAAGATGAGTTTGATTTTCCCCTAGTATTTTGAAATGTTTACTTATATTTTGATTTTTTTTTAACAATGTTTTACAACCTCAGTATGGTGGAACTCAAAACAGGGCTAGTACTCACCAAAAGCCATGAATGTTAATAAAGTATACATCAGTGCTTAATTTGTAAAACAATAAGCACCAGGGCTTGCGTCAAGAGACCACTTAAGCTTGCACCACCCATTACCCCCGCCAGCACCTCCAATGACAGTACCAACACAACTGCTAACCATCACACCCCACAAGTGTGAAAATTCAGACTATTCCAGGCCACCCAAAGCTATAAGAATAGCTTGGGCGGTCAGGTATTAGTAATTTTGAATGTATGTGCCACCATGTAGCGGGGTGTCATAAGTGCCGGTGTTGACAATTAAGTGCCGGTGCTAAGCACCAGAAACCACTGGCTCAAATTAAGCACTGAGTATACTGTTCAGTTAAGGGTCCTAGATAATGTATTAGCTGTCTAGACCGAAGTAAGTCATTGAAAATAATAGCTATGTGGAGCACATGCCCTCACCCACCCAAAGGTGGCATGCTTCATCATCGGGCTATGCTCCTCGTGGGCCGACGCTGTAATCCCAACAGGCACCTCTGGGAGGCTCTTTGCCAGAGATCCTTTTGTAGCTTCTCAAGTTGCGAGTGTGCAACTTAAATGCCTTTAATGTGAAATGGACACTGAAGAATATCTAAGAAGATTGGTTAGGAGTTGTCAACATTTAAATTAACTGTAGAACCCCTATTGCCCTAGTTTATTTGTGTATTTGTTCCTCGAGTCTATGTTGTACCATTGAGTTGGGTAACAATAAACATCTGTTATTCAGCACCAAGAAACCCTTGGGTGAGCGTACGCTTTACAAATACACATTATGTTATGGTATGTTAAAGGTTTAGAACAAATCAGAGAATAAATAGGATGATAATGTTTCTTGTATTGTCACATGGTGGTTATTGGTCGGTAGTTGGTCAACGTGTTATCTTATTTATTTATTTATTAAAAAAGTTTTGTATAGCGCGAACATGACCCTAGAGGGTATCAAAGCGCTTTACAGAAAGATTCGACACACGTAAGGTGAGACAATTGTGGCAAAACATCAGCAATCGACAAAAGTAACAATAGGTACGTAACAACATAATAATGGAGGGTAACCATAGGTAAGCAGAGGCGCACGACAGGGAGGGCAAAAGAACATGTAAGTAAAATATGGCAAGAAGAGTCGTCATGACAGTAGATGAGGTGTAGCCAATCAATGGGCTAGGAAGGACCCATCAGTACTAGGCTGATATAATGCAGGATCGCGGCTAAACTTCTAAGTCAGAAAAGTACTCATCAGTAACACTTTCCCTTCCTTTTGGAAGGACGCTGTTGATGGAATCAGTCTCGTTTCTGTGGGTAGGGAGTTACATATTCTCGGGGCAATTCCTGAGAAGGAACAATTGTAAGTTTTCGTTTTTTTAATTTTTTGGGTTTAAGCAACAAGGTACTGGAGCTCCTGGAGGAACGGGCACCGCCCGACAGCTCTAGTTTTTTTGCGAGGTACAGAGGAGTGTTGAAGTGAAGGGCTTTGTGTGTCATGCAGGCAAGTTTTAGTTGTATCCTTGCTTTGAAAGGTAACCAATTTAGAGATTTCAAGTCAGAGGAGATGTGATTGTTCTTCTTGGAGCCTGTGATGAGCCTGGCGGCCGCATTCAGTAAAGCTCTGAGAGGGGCCAGTCTGTACCTTGATAGACCGCAGAGGGTTGCACTGCCATATTCCAGCCGCGAGATGACTAATGCTTGCACTGCAGACTTGAAGTCATCAGGGGGAAGGAAAGGTTTTAGTTTTCTTAGGATGCTGAATTGGAAGTTCTCTCCTTTGGTAGATTCGCTGATGTGATCCTGCATACTCAAGTTCTTATCCAGCACTATTCCCAGGGATTTCGTAGAGTCTATGATATGTGGTGTGCAGTTGAGAGCGGAAAGAGTTTTCATATATTTCTCCAAGATGGGGGCTTGCTTGGGCAGGGAAATGAGGAGGAATTCCATTTTTAGGGCGTTCAGTTTGAGATGGTTGAAGGTTAACCAGTTAAGGGTTTTGTGCAGGGTTCCGTTGAGTGTCTTGATATCGTCAGGCGAAGAGATTTTCATGTACAACTGGGTGTCGTCTGCATACATGTGATATTGGATGTTAGATGTGTTGAGGATTTCAGTAAGAGGTTCAATGAATAGGTTAAAAAGTGTGGGTGAAAGTGAGGAGCCTTGGGGCACCCCCAGGATGCAGGGACTGGAATTGGAGAGGGATTGATTGGTTTTAATTCTCTGTATTCTGTTATGGAGAAAAAAGGCAAACCATTTTAGTACTGGGCCAGAGAGCCCCATCCTACGTTCTAGAAGGCTCAGGAGATTGTCATGTTTGACCGTATCAAAAGCTGATGAGAGGTCAAGTAGGATTAATAGACATGATTCGTTTCGGTCGAGCAATGTAAGAGCGTCATCGACTATATGAGTGATGGCTGTTTCAGTGCTGTGGCCTTGACGGAAGCCCGATTGGAATTGATCCAGCAGCTGGAATTCCTCAATGTGGTTACACAGTTGTACATGCCTTTCTGGCCCCTAAGTATCTGTGGCAATTCGTCAGGACCTTACAACAGCTACATATTCTTCTCTGGTGTGGGTATTCCTAAACTGTTCAAGGAATAAGTGAACCCCCACCCTGATGAAAGACAAAATAAGGAAACAATAATAGTTTTTGTTACCAAGACTTACATCCCTTGCTTAGGAGTGTTGTCGATGTGCAAAGCTAATGACTTAGTGAAATAAAAGTAAGAAACAAACACAGACAAACGTAAATCAAAGATAAACAACATATGCTGGAACATTAAATCATAAAAATCATTATTGAAAGGCACAATAATTGCTCATGTTGGCATCACAACCATCAGTTGGAATCATGTGTGCCATGCAGGACGAAAATGAGATACTGTGGTTTGCACACCTCATTTGTGTAGAGTAACACACTCGTACTTGCACCATTGATCTCAATTATTTTTATCTCACCCTAATTTTCTGAAATGAGGGCTCCATAGGATTCCTGGAGACCTAACCATTCCCAGGTCATCTGTGTCATCCTACCTTGTTGCGCATCAACCCTCTCAGGAGCCTATACTTACTGCCCCAAGGTAAAGTCCAGGCTGCTGCGCCTACTGGTCTTCCACGTTTTCAAAA
This sequence comes from Calotriton arnoldi, assembly GCA_963921515.1. Taxonomy (NCBI): domain Eukaryota; kingdom Metazoa; phylum Chordata; class Amphibia; order Caudata; family Salamandridae; genus Calotriton; species Calotriton arnoldi. The sequence goes on from CAWUFW010001137.1 coordinate 1,223,808, forward strand.
GTAGAGATAGCTGTATGACTTACTCTCTTTAAACTGCATCTCCCAAGGTCAGCGTATGGCGCGTGCATAGAGGTGTAATGATGTAGAGCGTTGCTTGTCCACCCCGATAGAAATGGCCCCGGAGCTGCCATCTTAAAAGGTAGTGTTTACTATCTGAAAGAACAGGATCTCTGCCCTCTGTTAAAAACCTTTTGTATTAAGATACATAAATGTTAACAAAAAAGAAACAGTGTTGCACAAATCATTATGGGTTTCAGTGAAGGATAATAGTATATATGTAAACATTCTGAAAGCAGATCATAATTTAGGTTTTATGCGAGCCCCAGATAAAATGACCCCAGGATAAAAATAGGTTTAGGTGATGGGATAAGTACCTATCTAATGATTAGGCAGATTACATTCATTCTCAGTAACCAGCTAGATTAGCTAGATCTTTCTCCCCTGGGAGTATTCGTATACAAGGAATGGACTGTTTAGGATAGCTTCTAAACAATTCACTCATTATTAGAGGTATATCTAGATGTTTTCCTGAGGTACCACTATAATGGAAAGTGTTCCTAATCCATGAGTATATTAAGTATCCAATAATCTGCCATATTTCAGAGCTCAGTGGAGAAAAAATATATTACATAATTGAAGTCACATGGATATGCAGAACCTTCTTTTGAATTACTCATGAATTATCAGTGTGATGCTGCGCATCTCACAGGTAACTTTGCGTTCTTGTTGTCTCGGCAAATATGCCTCATCTAAATAACTCGCCTCAAGGTATATCGTCATTCAGGCTGTTTATATAGGACTTCAAATGGAAGATCCTAGGTTGTTCTTTTAAAAAACAAATTCTGAACATTATCTGTGTTGGTCAAGATTTCCAAAACAACCCAATGGATATCATCTGGGGCATGTTTGGATGTTACAAAGTGGGCATCTATTTTTGTTGTGATACAGTGACATCTCACATTGTTCCTGTGTACACTGATATGGATTTTTATTGGTCTAGTTGTCATACCAATATATTTCAAATGGCACAGGCAATTGATGAGATAAATGCAGTTTTGAGTGATACATTTAGTGTGTTTTAGTAATCTTCCCATTGTTTCCGGTCCCAGGTTTATCTTTTTTGCAAGGTTGGTGACATACGTTGCACTGTCTGTTTGGATGGTGTCCAACCATGGTTGGAAGGCCCCAACAGGAAGTTAATCTCTTCGTTGGCTTCGATTTTTTGAGTCTGGTGTTGACCAACAAATCTCGCAAATTACTTGGATGTTTGAAGTCAAAAAGCCTCTACTGGTCAATATATTACATTGTTTATTGATGATCTTCTTCACTCCATCCGAAGAGGGCGTGTATGTTGTTACTCATGTCAGTTTTGGTTGCTCTTCTCTGACCTTTGGTTCTAGAAGTGCTACTATATTGTTATTCCTTGCTCTCTTGCGGGCTGTGCGAATGATGTCGTCTGGCAATTCACGGCCGCAAAGCTTCTGTGTAAGATCCTCTGCTTGTCCATCGAATGTCGAGATAGCACTGCAGTTCCTCCTAATCCTTAGGAATTGGCCAAAAGGGAGATTTGATTTCAAGGCTTTCAGAAGGTGGCTACCAAATAACAGTAAGCTGTTACAATCCATAGCTTTGTAATATGTTCATGTTCTTAACCGGCATTTATCCAATATTATCATAAGATCAAGGACAGGGAGTTCAATGTCGATACGGATGACATGAACTTCAAATATGGATCTAGGAGATTTATCCATTTCGTAAATTCCAATGGCTCAGTTTTGTCACCTCTCCAAATTATCAGAATATCATTGATGAATGTTCGCCAAAATTGAATCTCATTCTTAAATGGATTCTTATCAGAGAGTATAAACCTTTTCTTGAAGCTGTATATGTATAAACAGGCCAAATTTGGGGCAAAGGCGCTACCCATTGATGTGCCCTGGATCTGGCAGTATAGTGATTGCTTGAATTAAAATAAATTTTCTTTAAGTGCCACTGTGGCATATTCCATGAAAAAATGAATGGGAGTGGCAGAATCCCACTCTTTCGATCTTAGCATTTCCTCAACAACTGTTAGTGTAGCATCCTGTGCGATGTTTGTATATAAGACTTCCACATCCAGAGTTATTAATGTCAGTTGTGCCAGCTATATTATTTGTCTCAATCAAGTTTAACACATCCTTCATGTCCTTGAATTGTTAGAGTAGCGTCCTGTAGGATGTTTGTATATAAGGCTTCTATGTCCCCAGCCATTAATAAGTCAGTTGTGCCGGCTATTTCATTTGTCTCAATTAAGTTTAACACATTCTTCATGTCCTTGAGGAAAGTCGGGGTCATCTAAACAATTGGCCTTAAGAAATGATCACAGGGTGTGGCCAAGAGCGTCAAGTTGGCAATAGCATTCTGAGAGTGCTCCGGATCTCTCCATCATCCGCTCCCATCCATGAGGAATTTGGGACCTAGGGTCATCATTCAGTGCAAAATTGACACCCTGGAACCTACTGACAGCGACGGTGCCGCCGCCGGCTGCAGAGATTGCCTCTATCTGCTGTGAGGCCTGCTTCATTCTCCTTTGCACCATAGTGGCACCTCGAGACCACGTCGTCTCTCTGCCTGCTGTCGAGAGTGGCTGAGCCGAGCCCACCTGCTGAGCACCGCAGCGGCTGTTGACGATGTTGCCCATTGACTTGCCCTCTCGTTAAAGACAGCACCAGGGTGTGGAGTCTCCTCTCCGACTGCCTGGGTTGACTGTGCTGTGTAGTCCTGCAGCATGAATACCCCCCCCCCCACCCTTCTGCATCCTGGGGGCTGGTTGCCTGGTAATCGGGTGATCGGTGGAGACCTGGGATTTCCAGAATCTGCGGAAGACCTCTGAAGCATGCCTGAAGCTGGGGGCTCCTTCTGGATTTGGGCAACATCTGACTCTCCGTCGGCTCACGCAGACTACTGAGACTGGGCCTTGTGTGGCGGAGTGCTGCGCGGCCTCTGCTGGTCCCGCCTGGTCTGCAGAGCACTAGAGGACCTGCCTGATGAAGCGGGTGGGGGGGCACGCGGAGCGCTGTGGTGGCTGTTGGTGGGGCCGCCAGTCAGTTAGTACCCCTCTCCTGGAAATATGAAACATTCAGGCGGGGGCTCATGGTGAGGTGATCCTGCTGGGCCTTGGTGGATGGTTTGCTCTTTTCCCTAACAGCGCTTGGAGGTGACTTCAACGCGGTGATGGCTCCGGAGTAGGACGCCACTGGGGTCCTTTCAGCCGGCCGCCATTCAGGTGCCAAACGCCTCTCAGACTGGGCCGCTACGTGTGGTTTGTGCGATATTTGGAGGATGTGGAATCCTCAACGTCAATACATCCACACCTTCGCGGCGCATCATAGTCATTCTTGCATAGACCTCATATTTATGCCTGCCCCGGACTGTTGTTCTGTCACTTATCTTCAAATCCTCTCCCGTGGCATATCGGACCATGCTCCCCTTCTTCTTCGGCTAGGGTCCCCCACAGGTGATCTCCTGCCTGGAGGCTCAGGCCCTCCACCTTGAGAGAGCAACAGCTATGAGCAACCGAGATGGAGTTTCCCAGCAGCACAAGCTTATACGGGAGGAAATCAGTTGCATTTCCCTCGAAACAGCGAGGCAAATGTGGCGGCATCCATAACCAGAGTCTACGGCTGGGTAGACAAAAATGGCAAGCTCCTTGTGGTGATGTCACTGTAGGTGATGTTGATGGAGCAAGGATTCAAAGAAAAGAAACTTGCTCGAATCAATCTCTCGTTAACATGTACTAATAACTAGAAATAGAAATTCGAAAGAAAATTAATATGCACACGACATTCATACATGGGGAGAAAAGCTTCCTGCTTGCTTAAATAACAAAGAATAATCTGCTACGTAATTGAAATCCCGCTTGAAACTGAAATTTGCTTTGCGCATGTGCGAATCCGTCTTGTGACAATAACCATGTGACTAACCATGTGAGAGGAAAACTCTCACGCATGCGCAAAGAGTTATTAACTGTAGGTCCTGAAGCACCGCATGCCTAGCATATGCTTGCCTGGATTTTAAGAGACGTTTTTCGCATTAATGCTTTGCTTAACAAAGAAGGAAATAACATGGGATAGAGTAGAAGGGGAGGTAAACAGTGATAATAAAATTTTCAAGAGATTAACATCTGTTTTTGATTCTTTTGTCAATAATGCGCATATGAACCCGATATGCTAAGTTGAAAGAAAGATGGTGAATGTGACGAAATGCAAGCTGAGTCTGTGCACTGAAGTTCGAAGTGACCTGGTGGCCGGAACATGGGCCTGCTGCCAATAAGCGAGGACAGTTCTCTGAGAACATTATTCAACTGGAAGAAATATATAAAATTGTATCTATTTGCTTTGTGAGATGCATGGGAAAGGGAAATGACACCCAAAATTGAATAAATTAAGTGGGAAGGGTTTATTAAACAAAGAATTAGTTAAGAACTTTGGGACGACCCCATGAGGTGATGACAACTCCCCTGCCCCGGCCCAATCATAGTTTAGGATTCACAGACATCTGCAAACTTTGAGGGTTGGACATGCAAAATTAAAGGGTATAATTTGAGTGTCTTAAAAAAGAAGAGTAGATTCGTGATAGAGAGATTCGAGAGAGAGGATGAAAATTCGAGATTTGAGATTCGAGATTCAAGAGAGATTCCTGAGAGACTCCTGATAGAGTGCTGCTAGAGATCCGTTAGATGAGCTGCTGATGGAAAGCTGCTAGAGAGAGGAAGTTGCTGGAGAAGAACAGACTAAGAAGATTCAATACTGAAAGACAGCCTGATTAGATTGAAGATTTGCGGAAGCATACAGAGGAGGGAGAGAGTGTAAGAGAGGGAATCGCTCCGGTGCGTCGGGTTCTAGAGAAGTGTAGTAAGTATAAATCCTGCATCTATCCTATAGTCTTTGTCTCCTGATTCTTGGTCAGGTGACCTCCACCAATCCTTTTGGCCAGGGGTTGGGTTTCCCATTCCACCTATTGGTAACTATCATTTTATTCTGAAATTTGCATATCTTTTATAAAGTATGAATTTTTGTGTCTTTTGTCTCTTCATCTATCGCTCCTAAAATATTTAAGTTGATGAAAGCGTCTGTGTTTTGAATTAAATTGATAAATGAATTTCTCTCCCATGAAAGTTGATGGAGCTTGCACTGTGAATCTATGTAAATGAGCGTTCAATCTGAGTGAATTATTAGATAAAATAATTGAATCTCACTTGGAGTCTGTGATTATTTTATTAAGAAAAGTTACAAATTGTTTTTGTTAATGATCGCCATCAACTTCTCGACTAATGGTCCATCGACCAAAGGAAGAGTGTTGATCTGTGAAAATTAGTTAGGGTAGACTAATTCAGATCGAAGAAAATAAAACTGGACCATTCCAGCGAAACTGTCAGGAAAACAATAAAATTGTATTGTTGTTGTTGTGTGTGTGTGTATATGGGCCCAGTGTAAGTGATTAAGTTTTATCCTGGCCTTTCGCTGGATCAGTTTTTCTGGTCGCAGAGGGATGGTTATTATCGATTAGTTTGGTGATTATTAATTATTGATTATTGACTATTGTTATGACGAATTGACTATACACAAAGAGTTAGTGTCGCGTTTTATGTTGTCTAGAAGCACAGGTACAGAGATACCTGGGAATCCCGGGAACGGAATTTAGAAGAGTGTGATAAATGGAAGTCACACTGCAGAAGGTTACTCGTCTGTTGTCGTGATACTGAGAAGCTACGTAGGGCTGGCAGTATTACATTAGGGACTATATCGTATAAAAGTAGAACGTGAGTGTCAGCAGAGGGCCCGCCTGTGAAGCTTTGGCCTTACCCAAAGGGGGAGTATCCCTAGAGGAGTAACAGGTCCTCCCCGAGCTTGAGTGAAGAGTAAACAGTGGTTTTTACTCGCAGTGACAGGAAGGAATTTTTTCTTTTGTAGCGCGTGGAGAAACTATCTTGGTTTAGTGGAGCAGACAGAGTAGTGCTGTTTTTACGTTGTTATTAACAAAATTTTATAACAAAAAGAAGAAAACAGACATCGTTGTATTACCTTGTGAAGGGAGGGTCAGTAGCACGAGCTGTACTGACGTCATAGAGAGCCGCGCTGGTATTGGTTGAAGCAGCGGGCGTGAGAAAACTGCAAATTGTAAAGGGAGGGTCAGTAGCAGGAGCAATACTGACGACACAAGAACCGCGCTGGCATTGGTCAGACCAGAGGGTGTGTTGCAGGGTCTGATTGGACAGTAGACCGATAGAGTGTTGGTATTGGATAAGAAACTTAGTAAACACCGATTGATTGTTAGTGTGAGTCGCGCAGGCATTGGACGAGGGTCGAATAATAGGTTTAGCAAAATATGGAAGAGTTTTCAATTTTAACGAGTAAATACAATAGAAAATGAAGTTGATTAATAAGATTAAGAATTTCTTTAAAAAGAATAAGCATGTGATAACTAGAGAGGGAATTCTTATGCCACCTCCTAATATGCCGGCATCATATATGATGATGGAAAGTGGATATCATACATGTGTATGGCTGGAAAATTGGGTGGAATATACGAACAATGATGGTGTTTTAGCTTTTCCAGAATATGGTACATTTAATGCAAGGGTTCTTCAAAATTTGAGAAATAGGATGAATTCATTGGAACCAAGTCCTAGGTTAACGCAGTACGAGACTTTGGAAGAATGGGAAGTTGAGGCGTTTGAGCGCGAGAAATATAGAGGAGGTATAAGAACCAATAGAGGATTTTTACCTAGATACCCATTTGACACTCGAGGAGAGCAGATGAAAAGATGGAGAAGGGCTGTAGTAACCGAAGGTTTATATCCCGTATTAGTGGCTGAAAATCAAGATGGGAATAAATGCAAGGAAAAAACGAAACACATGAATACGACAGGAATAGGGAGTAATGAATCTGATGATGAGTTATTAGAAGATATTTTGACAAAGAGACCTCCGCCTTATCAGGAAAGTACTAGAGATACCACTCCAAGTGCTCCCATAATGGGAATTCCATTAGTTCCACAAGTCTTATATGATCCAACAGTTATTTAAGCATCGCACGAAAAGGAAAGGGATGCATTAAACAAAACCAAAGAGGAGATAATCCAGAAGATAAATCAGTTAGGATTAAATGCGGAAGCATTGACAGTACCAGTAACAATTGGTCCTGTGATTCCATTGTATGGAGATAAACAGGGTACACCAAAATCACATATTGTAGCATCTACACAGAGTAAGGCTAGAAAGGAGATAGTTATGATATATGATCAAGTTAGCGAGTGTGAGTCAAATATTTCATTAATGGATCTTCCAAATATCGAGGTTATGACCGAAACCCCAAAAAGAATCTCACCCATAATTGTGAAACAGAAGATACCAACTGTCACTCCAGTGGCAGGAGGTTCAACTGGATTTCCTCCTGAAGATCTAGAGGAATGGGCAAAAGGATTAGAAAAGAAGAAATCGAAGACTTTAGATGTAAGTAAGTTAAGAGTGGATTTGGAAGAAATGATTATTGGTACAATAAGTCTTGATAGACTAGGTTCTTATGAAGATGAAGAGTTGTTATTTTTATGTAAGAGTATAACATGGAGGGCAAAGAGTTTACATGAAAAGATTGCGGAAGTGACTTCAGAATTTGGAATAGATATAGAAAAATCAAAAGTATTGCAAAAACATTATAGAGCTGAATTTACTGAAAAGGATTTAGAAAGTTTGAATGCGTCAGGAAGGAGACTGTAAATAAAGGAATTGATACACCTGTTGAAGAAATGGGGAGATGTAGATCGTTGGAGGAGTAGGTGGACGAAGAAAAGAGAGGAGGTAATTGTTAAAGAGTTATCCGCATTTCCGATGCGAGAGGTGGAACATGTTGAAAAGATATGTCCAATGAGAGAAGTTCCAGGTGGTGGATACGTACATGTTCCATGGAGTAGACAGGATATTTTGTCTTTTACAAATGATTTTCCAAGGTTGAGAGAGAAACCTATTGAATGGTACAAGCAGGTAGAGAGATTTGTTAAAGTATCAAAGGTTTTGTTAAAAGATTTGGATGGTTTATTTGATATAGTGGTACCAACAGATTTGTGGACGGAATGTAAGTTTACAATTGATTGGCCCACTGAGGAATATCCTAGAAATGCGAGAACAGGAGCACCTTCAGAAGAAGTAATGAAAAAGTACAATCAGGTGATTACGTTTCTGAAAGGGAAAATTCCCCCTAAGGAAACAGATTGGGTTAAAATAGACAGAGCAACTCAAGAACCGAAAGAGACAGTGCATGCCTATTATGAAAGGTTACTACAGGTATTTAAACAGTACAGTGGATTTGAGAATATTGGTGATAAAGATATGGGACATTTTGTATTCAGATTTGTCTATGGATTAAGATCAGAGATTAGTCAGATGATTCAACAGCATATGCTTTGTTGGCAAAGCAAGCCGATCGATGACATTCTGAAGTATGCAAAATACTGCAGTGATGGCATTGATGCAAAGCATAAAAAGTTAAAGGAGAAAATGATGTGGGCACAAGTAAAGATAGCAGAATGCCAAGAAGCAAATTCAAATTCCCAAAATGATAATCAGATGAACGTACAGAATGAGAGTGGTCAAAATGTGAATGACAATAGAGGAAAAGGAAGAATGAGTAGAGAGGAAGCGAGAAAGAAATATCCTTGTCATGGGTGTGGAAAGTTTGGACATTGGAAGAATGAGTGTAGAAACATTCAACAGAATAATGGGGAAAATCAAATTTTAAATCAACAGATGCAGAATGGGGTGGTTCTGAACCAACAGCAACAACAGCAGATAGTTACTCCTCAGTTACAGGTGCCTCAAGCCCCTTTACCCAACAATGTGAATGCTCAAGTGCAGAGATACAGTGTGAACGCCGGATTCCGAGGAGAAAGTGGTAAGAATACACGGACTGTTCAACAATTTTGGTTGGGGAGTGAAACGGATGGATTGTAAATGGCGCAATGACGGTGCCTGAGGGGGGAGGAGGTGTGCGTGCTTGGCGCATCCTTGGCGGTAGATCAGTCAGCTCCATTTATTGATGGGAAAGTCGAGGGAAATGACATCACTTTTCTAGTGGTCACTGGTGCTACCCGTTCTACTGTAAGAACAGCAGAAATCCCAAACCTACCTCTCTCGGGAGAAACTATCCAAGTTGTAGGAGTTTCAAATAAGCAGATCAGGACCCCGATCACAAAACCAATAGAAGTAAATATTGGAAGTTTCAGAGATATGCATCGATTTGTGGTATGTGACTCAAGTCCAGACAACCTATTAGGTAGGGACTTATTGTGTAAAATGAACTGTACTATCTTCTGTACGCCTGATGGTGTAGCCTTTCAAACACCGGATGAGGATGTAGCATTTAAAATGATGCTAGCTAAACAGGGAACAGAAGTGGATGAGATGTTTTGACTTCTTACTGAGAAAAGCTTGCCTGATGAGCTAATAGATACAGTGCAGACTGATGTGTGGGATTTTACAGGAAAAGAAATTGGTCTGATGGCTGAGGTAGACCCTGTCAAGGTTATAGTGAAGGAAAGTGCAATATACCCAAACACCCCACAATACAAAACGAGTCCAGAAGTGAAAGCAGGAGTAGCACAAGTAATTGATCAAATGATTGCACAAGGAATCTTAAAAGAAATACTAGGCAGTCCTTGTAATTCGCCAATCATGGGACTTAAGAAACCAAGTGGAAAATATAGAATAGTACAAGATTTGAGGAAAATCAATAAAATAGTGGTACCTTGTTGTCCTGTAGTACCGAACCCAGCAGTGATTCTTTATCAGATACCATGGGATGCTCAGTGGTACACTGTGATTGATCTGTGCCATGCATTCTTCTCGATTCCGTTGCACCCAGATAGTCAATACCTTTTTGCTTTCCAGTTCGAGAACCGTGTTTTGGCATGGTGCCGAGTTCCTCAAGGGTACACAGAAAGTCCATCGATATTCAATGAGATTTTATAAAAATGGTTAGAAACATTGGTAATGCCAAGAAAGTCAGTTTTGGTTCAGTACATTGATGACCTACTGGTGGCATCAAAGACAAGAGAAGATTGTGTCACTGACACAATAGCTTTACTGAACCATTTGGCAAAAGGAGGACATAATGTGTCCCCAGACAAATTGCAATTTTGTAAACAAGAAGTTCAATATCTTGGACATAGGATAGAAAAAGGTGTCAGAAAAGTGACACCAGAAAGAATAAAAGTGATTCGACAAATGAATATGCCTAAGACTAAGAAAGAAAGGTGAATGTTTTTGGGAGTGGTTGGATATTGTTGCCAATGGATAAGTGGATTTTCATTACTGGCAAAACCTTTAATAAGATTGACACAAAAAGAGATGACGGATTTGATTGAATGGGATGATGAAAGTGAAGAGGCATTCATAAAACTGAAAAGTTCTTTGTGTCAGGCCCCAGCCCTAGGAATGCCAGACTATACAAAAGAATTTGCATTATTTTGCTGTGAAAGAGAGGGGTGTGCACTCTCAGTGTTAACTCAGAGACATGGATTGTCTCGATGTCCTGTAGCGTATTTTTCTGCTACCCTTGACCCAGTGGCTGCAGCATTGCCTGGCTGTTTAAAAGCAGTAGCTGCCACTTGTGTGAGTTTGGAGCAAAGTGAATCAATTGTGATGGGACATTCTGTCAAAGTATATGTACCACATTCAGTTGAGATTCTTTTAACAAGGACTCGTACTCAACATTTGACCCCTAGTCGGCTGACTAAGTATGAAAGAGTAATTTTGGGTGCTGAAAATGTCAGTGTGATAAGATGTACCATGGTGAATCCAGCAACCCTGTTGCCTAATTTTTATTGTGGAGAAGTGAAAGGAGAGGTGGATCACGATTGTCTGGATGTGACAGAGATGTGTACCAAACCCAGGCTTGACCTCCTTGACGTTCCCCTAGAAGAATCAGATTATGTGCTGTTTGTTGATGGATCATGTTTGAGAAGAGAAAATGGAGAACTGATGTCCAGTTATGCTCTGTGTACTGTGTCAGGTATTATAGAAGCGTCATGTCTAAGAGGAGTCAGGTCCGCCCAAATTGCTGAGTTGTTCGCCTTGACGAGGGCATGCAAAATTGGGAGAAAACTGAGAGTAACCATAATTACGGACAGTCAATATGGTTTTGGGGTGGTACATGATTTCGGCCAATTGTGGCTACAAAGGGGATTGCTGACTTCCTCAGGATCTCCTATACGAAATGGCAAAGATGTAAAAGAACTATTGGAAGCATTACAATTGCCAAAAGAAATTGCAGTGGTCAAATGTGCCGCACATAAATCAGGAAATGATTATGTGACATTGGGTAATCGGTGCGCAGACCAAGTGGCACAATTTTGTGCAAGAAATACGATGTCTTTGAACAGAGGGATGGAAAAAGAAGTTACCAATTGCCAACAAATGTTTTTCTCGGGAAACAGCGTTTACAACGCTGCTGTTACCACGCAGGTAGGTAACAACTCGTGGCTTTACATCGCTACGACTTGCGCTAGGTGGCGTGCAACACCAGGGAATGTGTTGGATTTTAAGTCCAACACATTCCCTGCTGTTGCGCTAACTGGAATAGGAATAGTAATTTATACTATTCCTAAGTCCAGCGCGCCATCTAGCGCAAGTCGTAGAAACGACTTGCGATGTAAAGCCACGCGTGGTAACAACGCGGTCATTGTAACAACCGCTTTGTAACCTACCACGTGGTATTTGCTCGTGTAGTAACGTCATACATTCGTTTTTCTCAGCTTTTGAAACATGGGATGAAGTTAGACAATTACAGGATGAAGCAGATGTGAAAGAGAAGGAACAATGGATTAAAACAGGATGCACACGAACGGCTGATGATGAAGTATGGGTGTGCCCAGATGGTAGACCAATAATGCCAGATAGCTTGTTGTCACAAATGGCTAGGGTGTATCATGGAGTAGCGCACATTGGGAGGGATGCCATGATCAGACAGTTTAGACAGATGTGGTTCAATCCCAGGTTCAGGGTAGTTGTAGAAAGCCTCTGCCAAAGATGTTTAACTTGCCAATTGCAGAACCCAGGAAGAAAGACTGTGGTCAGTTGGGGAAAAATTGGAAAAGCAGAAGGACCGTTCACAAGATTGCAACTAGATTTTATCGAGTTGCCACCTTGCAACGGGCTAAAATATGTCCTTGTCATTGTTCGTCTGTTTTCTCGATGGGTGGAAGCATATCCGACGAAAAGGAATGATAGCTTAACAGTTGCTAAACTACTGTTAAGAGAGCTTATCCCGAGATTTGGATTTCCTGTCACTCTAGAATCAGATAGAGGACCTCATTTTAATAATGAGATAATTAAACTGATTTGTGAAGCTTTCAAAATTGAGCAGAAACTACATTGTGCCTACCAACCAGAGGCCTCTGGTGTGGTAGAACAGCTTAATGGCACAATAAAATCCAGGTTAGGAAAAGTGTGTGCATCTACTTCACTGAAATGGCCTGATGCTTTGCCTATTGTATTGATGAGCCTCAGAAGCATTCCTGATCGAAGAACAGGATTAAGTCCTCATGAGATTCTCATGGGAAGAGCAAAGAGACAAGCATTTATATAACCTGGAAACAAATTGATGAATATAACTGATGATTTCGTATTGGACTATTGTAAAGGACTGGCTGATCTGGTATGTTCTGTGTCTCACCAGGTTGGAGAAGATCCAAACGCAGCACAGCCAAATCAAGCTCATGATTTGTGTCCTGGAGACTGGGTCATGATAAAGAAGCATACAAGAAAATCATGCTTGGAACGCGGGTGGAAGGTCCCTCATCAAGTCATACTTGTCACGACAACAGCAGTAAAGTGTGCTAGGATTCCGAATTGGATCCATGCAAGTCATACTCAAAGAGTCCCTAGTCCACTTGATCGATCAAGTCAGCAACTGGTAGAACAAAGGGAAGAACCAGAAGCTGAGAGTTGTGAAGTCGAAGAAATCAGAGAACAAGACTCTGAAGAACGCATTGATGATGAACAACTAAGTACAAATCAAGTAGAGTGGGCACCAGTTAATGGGACTGAAGAAACTGCTGTAAGAAAAGAGCTTGAACTTGAAAGACCAGAACAAAGTAAGCAACATACAGAAGAAACGGTTGAAGAAATCACAGATTCAGCCCAGTCAGCTATAAAAGAAGGACTCATTGCAGGAATCCAGGTTCAGTTCCAAGAAGAAGAAGAAAGAAAGACTATTGATGAACATTCAACTCTAACTCAATTAGGGAAAGAGGAAAAATTAGATGAAGAAAATTTAGATCAGAGTCAGTCAGAAGAAGAAGAAGAAGAAGAAAAGAGATTGGAAAGTCAAGAAAAGGAACAAACAACAGAAGAAGAAAGAGTAGGAGATTCAGAGCAAAATGAACAAATTGAAAGAGAAAACAAGAGAGCACATGAATTAGGTGTGGAGGGTGAAAAAGCATTACAGACAAAGAGAATTAGAAAGGAAGATTGTTGGCCAAGTGGAGTGAAAAGACTAAGATACATCTTAAGAAGAAAGACAGGGAAGGGACTAGAACAAGTGAATGAAGTGTCAAGTCAGTCTGAACAAGAACATACAAGAAGAAGAACATTAAGGTCATCAAAAAGAGTGAAGGTTCCAAATAGAAAATATAAGGCTCTGGAGTGGACATATATCCTCCTTGAAGATTTTGAAAATCTAAATCTAAATGAAGAACCAAGAAGTGGAACTTTTGAAGGGTCTGATGAAAGAGAATTAAGACCACCTTAAAGACTTTTCCTGTTTACAAAAGGTGAATTCTATTAAAACATTAAGCAAGGAACCTGAAAGAAAGGTAAAAGCGGAAAGCTATTGAAGTGTGGGATCACACAAAGAATATACATACTTATTATAAAGAAAATAATCTTAGAATTAGTTTGAGGAATTTTAAAATGGCAGAAGTAAAAGTGACTGAACATCCGAAATCTAACCTAAAACAACGATGTGTTAAGTGTTGTCTATGTAGTATTACAATATTAATGTTGATGTGGTTGTCGTTAACATTTGTAATACCTGTTTTAATGATAACTAATAATAGAAATAACATAAATGTAAGTGAGAAAGTAAGTATGGTCACTAATAAAGCTACTATTACCCAATTAAAACAAGTGGATAAAAGCATGTATTATCATGATAAATCAAATAGTGATTTGTCATTAAATGTATACACTAAACTCCTCTATCATTATGTAGAGACGATGGATGTGAGTGATTGTTATGTTTGCATGAAACTTCCTATGTCTGTCTCGGAAGGTGTAACCTATCACCACCTTCCATTAACCTATGGTGTGTCTTGTAGTGTTGTAACTAGTTTGTTTTATGTTACTGGCAAGTTGCAATACTTTTATAGTAACATGGATTTAGTCTTTTCTGAAATTCCTATTAGAAGAAATATGAATCCAGTACTTAGTGCTAGAAATGCAGAATTTATGGGGGAATTCTTTTTAACGACGAACCCCATAGACATAACTTACTCACATAGAAATAATTTAACATGCATTTTGCGAGATGAATAGAAAGATTTTTTTAATTTAGTGGAAGAAAGAACAAAAGACACACAATTGATGGACGAAATGCAGAACAAATCAAAACATTCACCCCCAGTCAAGAGATCTGGGTTAAATCCATCATTCTTTTGCTCAACATGCCACCCCAGTTTAGACCTGGCCATATGCAAATCAGTCTTGACCCTGTGCCTCATGGGAACAGTCCAGCCTGAACTGCCAAGCCAGGTCCTCCCTGGACCGGAAACAAGCATCCTAGGACCGGTTTCGGGGTTTCACCCCTCTTCAGCCAGGATAGCTTGATTACAGTGGCACAGTGAGCCCAGGACCCACGTCTGGGCATACCTGGCACACTTAGGGCGAGAAAGCAAAAGACACACAATTGATGGACGGAATGCAGAACAAATCAAAACATTCACCCTCAGTCAAGAGATCTGGGTTAAATCCATCATTCTTTTGCTCAACATGCCACCCCAGTTTAGACCTGGCCATATGCAAATCAGTCTTGACCGTGTGCCTCATGGGAACAGTCCAGCCGAACTGCCAAGCCAGGTCCTCCCTGGACCGGAAACAAGCATCCTAGGACCGATTTCGGGGTTTCACCCCTCTTCAGCCAGGATAGGTTGATTCCAGTGGCACAGTGAGCCCAGGACCCACGTCTGGGCATACCTGGCGCACTTAGGGCGAGAAAGCAAAAGACACACAATTGATGGACGGAATGCAGAACAAATCAAAACATTCACCCCCAGTCAAGAGATCTGGGTTAAATTCATCATTCTTTTACTCAACATGCCACCCCAATTTAGACCTGGCCATATGCAAATCAGTCTTGACCCTGTGCCTCATGGGAACAGTCCAGCCCGAACTGCCAAGCCAGGTCTTCCCTGGACCGGAAACAAGCATCCTAGGACCGGTTTCGGGATTTCACCCCTCTTCAGCCACGATAGCTTGATTCCAGTGGCACAGTGAGCCCAGGACCCACGTCTGGGCATACCTGGCGCACTTAGAGCGAGAAAGCAAAAGACACACAATTGATGGACGGAATGCAGAACAAATCAAAACTTTCACCCCCAGTCAAGAGATCTGGGTTAAATCCATCATTCTTTTGCTCCACATGCCACCCCAGTTTAGACCTGGCCATATGGAAATCAGTCTTGACCCTGTGCCTCATGGGAACAGTCCAGCCCGAACTGCCAAGCCAGGTCCTCCCTGGACCGGAAACAAGCATCCTAGGACCGGTTTCGGGGTTTCATCCCTCTTCAGCCAGGATAGCTTGATTCCAGTGGCACAGTGAGCCCAGGACCCATGTCTGGGCATACCTGGCGCACTTAGGGCAAGAAAGCAAAAGACACACAATTGATGGACGGAATGCAGAACAAATCAAAACATTCACCCCCAGTCAAGAGATCTGGGTTAAATCCATCATTCTTTTGCTCAACATGCCACCCCAGTTTAGACCTGGCCAAATGCAAATCAGTCTTGACCCTGTGCCTCATGGGAACAGTCCAGCCCGAACTGCCAAGCCAGGTCCTCCCTGGACCGGAAACAACATCCTAGGCCCGGTTTCGAGGTTTCACCCCTCTTCAGCCAGGCTAGCTTGATTCCAGTAGCACAGTGAGCCCAGGACCCACGTCTGGGCATACCTGGCGCACTTAGGGCGAGAAAGCAAAAGACACACAATTGATGGACGGAATGCAGAACAAATCAAAACATTCACCCCCAGTCAAGAGATCTGGGTTAAATCCATCATTCTTTTGCTCAACATGTCACCCCAGTTTAGACCTGGCCATATGCAAATCAGTCTTGACCCTCTGCCTCATGGGAACAGTCCAGCCCGAACTGCCAAGCCAGGTCCTCCCTGGACCGGAAACAAGCATCCTAGGACCGGTTTCGGGGTTTCACCCCTCTTCAGCCAGGATAGCTTGATTCCAGTGTCACAGTGAGCCCAGGACCCACGTCTGGGGATACCTGGCGCACTTAGGGCGAGAAAGCAAAAGACACACAATTGATGGACGGAATGCAGAACAAATCAAAACATTCACGCCCAGTCAAGAGATCTGGGTTAAATCCATCATTCTTTTGCTCAACATGCCACCCCAGTTTAGACCTGGCTATATGCAAATCAGTCTTGACCCTGTGCCTCATGGGAACAGACCAGCCCGAACTGCCAAGCCAGGTCCTCCCTGGACCGGAAACAAGCATACTATGACCGGTTTCGGGGTTTCACCCCTCTTCAGCCAGGATAGCTTGATTCCTGTGGCACAGTGAGCCCAGGACCCACGTCTGGGCATACCTGGCGTACTTAGGGCGAGAAAGCAAAAGACACACAATTGATGGACGGAATGCAGAACAAATCAAAACATTCACCCCCAGTCACGAGATCTGGGTTAAATCCATCATTCTTTTGCTCAACATGCCACCCCAGTTTAGACCTGGCCATATGCAAATCAGTCTTGACCCTGTGCCTCATGGGAACAGTCCAGCCCGAACTGCCAAGCCAGGTACTCCCTGGACCGGAAACAAGCATCCTAGGACCGGTTTCGGGGATTCACCGCTCTTCAGCCAGGATAGCTTGATTCCAGTGGCACAGTGAGCCCAGGACCCACGTCTGGGCATACCTGGCGCACTTAGGGCGAGAAAGCAAATGACACACAATTGATGGACGGAATGCAGAACACATCAAAACATTCACCCCCAGTCAAGAGATCTGGGTTAAATCCATCATTCTTTTGCTCAACATGCCACTCCGGTTTAGGCCTGGCCATATGCAAATCAGTCTTGACCCTGTGCCTGATGGGAACAGTCCAGCCTGAACTGCCAAGCCAGGTTCTCCCTGGACCAGAAACAAGCATCCTAGGACCGGTTTCGGGGTTTCACCCCTCTTCAGCCAGGATAGCTTGAGTCCAGTGGCACAGTGAGCCCAGGACCCACGTCTGGGCATACCTGGCGCACTTAGGGCGAGAAAGCAAAAGACACACAATTGATGGACGGAATGCAGAACAAATCAAAACATTCACCCCCAGTCAAGAGATCTGGGTTAAATCCATCATTCTTTTGCTCAACATGTCACCCCAGTTTAGACCTGGCCATATGCAAATCAGTCTTGACCCTCTGCCTCATGGGAACAGTCCAGCCCGAACTGCCAAGCCAGGTCCTCTCTGGACCGGAAACAAGCATACTATGACCGGTTTCGGGGTTTCACCCCTCTTCAGCCAGGATAGCTTGATTCCAGTGGCACAGTGAGCCCAGGACCCACGTCTGGGCATACCTGGCGCACTTAGAGTGAGAAAGCAAAAGACACACAATTGATGGACGGAAGGCAGAACAAATCAAAACTTTCACCCCCAGTCAAGAGATATGGGTTAAATCCATCATTCTTTTGCTCAACATGCCACCCCAGTTTAGACCTGGCCAGATGCAAATCAGTCTTGACCCTGTGCCTCATGGGAACAGTCCAGCCCGAACTGCCAAGCCAGGTCCTCCCTGGACCGGAAACAAGCATCCTAGGACCGGTTTCGGGGTTTCACCCCTCTTCAGCCAGGATAGCTTGATTCCAGTGGCACAGTGAGCCCAGGACCCACGTCTGGGCTTACCTGGCGCACTTAGGGCGAGAAAGCAAAAGACACACAATTGATGGACGGAATGCAGAACAAATCAAAACATTCACCCCCAGTCAAGAGATCTGGGTTAAATCCATCATTCTTTTGCTCAACATGCCACCCCAGTTTAGACCTGGCCAAATGCAAATCAGTCTTGACCCTGTGCCTCATGGGAACAGTCCAGCCCGAACTGCCAAGCCAGGTCCTCCCTGGACCGGAAACAAGCATCCTAGGACCGGTTTCGGGGTTTCACCCCTCTTCAGCCAGGCTAGCTTGATTCCAGTGGCACAGTGAGCCCAGGACCCACGTCTGGGCATACCTGGCGCACTTAGGGCGAGAAAGCAAAAGACACACAATTGATGGACGGAATGCAGAACAAATCAAAACATTCACCCCCAGTCAAGAGATCTGGGTTAAATCCATCATTCTTTTGCTCAACATGCCACCCCAGTTTAGACCTGGCCATATGCAAATCAGTCTTAACCCTGTGCCTCATGGGAACAGCCCAGCCCGAACTGCCAAGCCAGGTACTCCCTGGACCGGAAACAAGCATCCTAGGACCTGTTTCGGGGTTTCACCCCTCTTCAGCCAGGATAGCTTGATTACAGTGGCACAGTGAGCCCAGGACCCACGTCTGGGCATACCTGGCACACTTAGGGCGAGAAAGCAAAAGACACACAATTGATGGACGGAATGCAGAACAAATCAAAACATTCACCCTCAGTCAAGAGATCTGGGTTAAATCCATCATTCTTTTGCTCAACATGCCACCCCAGTTTAGACCTGGCCATATGCAAATCAGTCTTGACCGTGTGCCTCATGGGAACAGTCCAGCCGAACTGCCAAGCCAGGTCCTCCCTGGACCGGAAACAAGCATCCTAGGACCGATTTCGGGGTTTCACCCCTCTTCAGCCAGGATAGGTTGATTCCAGTGGCACAGTGAGCCCAGGACCCACGTCTGGGCATACCTGGCGCACTTAGGGCGAGAAAGCAAAAGACACACAATTGATGGACGGAATGCAGAACAAATCAAAACATTCACCCCCAGTCAAGAGATCTGGGTTAAATTCATCATTCTTTTGCTCAACATGCCACCCCAATTTAGACCTGGCCATATGCAAATCAGTCTTGACCCTGTGCCTCATGGGAACAGTCCAGCCCGAACTGCCAAGCCAGGTCTTCCCTGGACCGGAAACGAGCATCCTAGGACCGGTTTCGGGATTTCACCCCTCTTCAGCCACGATAGCTTGATTCCAGTGGCACAGTGAGCCCAGGACCCACGTCTGGGCATACCTGGCGCACTTAGAGCGAGAAAGCAAAAGACACACAATTGATGGACGGAATGCAGAACAAATCAAAACTTTCACCCCCAGTCAAGAGATCTGGGTTAAATCCATCATTCTTTTGCTCCACATGCCACCCCAGTTTAGACCTGGCCATATGGAAATCAGTCTTGACCCTGTGCCTCATGGGAACAGTCCAGCCCGAACTGCCAAGCCAGGTCCTCCCTGGACCGGAAACAAGCATCCTAGGACCGGTTTCGGGGTTTCATCCCTCTTCAGCCAGGATAGCTTGATTCCAGTGGCACAGTGAGCCCAGGACCCATGTCTGGGCATACCTGGCGCACTTAGGGCAAGAAAGCAAAAGACACACAATTGATGGACGGAATGCAGAACAAATCAAAACATTCACCCCCAGTCAAGAGATCTGGGTTAAATCCATCATTCTTTTGCTCAACATGCCACCCCAGTTTAGACCTGGCCAAATGCAAATCAGTCTTGACCCTGTGCCTCATGGGAACAGTCCAGCCCGAACTGCCAAGCCAGGTCCTCCCTGGACCGGAAACAACATCCTAGGCCCGGTTTCGGGGTTTCACCCCTCTTCAGCCAGGCTAGCTTGATTCCAGTAGCACAGTGAGCCCAGGACCCACGTCTGGGCATACCTGGCGCACTTAGGGCGAGAAAGCAAAAGACACACAATTGATGGACGGAATGCAGAACAAATCAAAACATTCACCCCCAGTCAAGAGATCTGGGTTAAATCCATCATTCTTTTGCTCAACATGTCACCCCAGTTTAGACCTGGCCATATGCAAATCAGTCTTGACCCTCTGCCTCATGGGAACAGTCCAGCCCGAACTGCCAAGCCAGGTCCTCCCTGGACCGGAAACAAGCATCCTAGGACCGGTTTCGGGGTTTCACCCCTCTTCAGCCAGGATAGCTTGATTCCAGTGTCACAGTGAGCCCAGGACCCACGTCTGGGGATACCTGGCGCACTTAGGGCGAGAAAGCAAAAGACACACAATTGATGGACGGAATGCAGAACAAATCAAAACATTCACGCCCAGTCAAGAGATCTGGGTTAAATCCATCATTCTTTTGCTCAACATGCCACCCCAGTTTAGACCTGGCTATATGCAAATCAGTCTTGACCCTGTGCCTCATGGGAACAGACCAGCCCGAACTGCCAAGCCAGGTCCTCCCTGGACCAGAAACAAGCATACTATGACCGGTTTCGGGGTTTCACCCCTCTTCAGCCAGGATAGCTTGATTCCTGTGGCACAGTGAGCCCAGGACCCACGTCTGGGCATACCTGGCGTACTTAGGGCGAGAAAGCAAAGACACACAATTGATGGACGGAATGCAGAACAAATCAAAACATTCACCCCCAGTCAAGAGATCTGGGTTAAATCCATCATTCTTTTGCTCAACATGCCACCCCAGTTTAGACCTGGCCATATGCAAATCAGTCTTGACCCTGTGCCTCATGGGAACAGTCCAGCCCGAACTGCCAAGCCAGGTACTCCCTGGACCGGAAACAAGCATCCTAGGACCGGTTTCGGGATTCACCGCTCTTCAGCCAGGATAGCTTGATTCCAGTGGCACAGTGAGCCCAGGACCCACGTCTGGGCATACCTGGCGCACTTAGGGCGAGAAAGCAAATGACACACAATTGATGGACGGAATGCAGAACACATCAAAACATTCACCCCCAGTCAAGAGATCTGGGTTAAATCCATCATTCTTTTGCTCAACATGCCACTCCGGTTTAGGCCTGGCCATATGCAAATCAGTCTTGACCCTGTGCCTGATGGGAACAGTCCAGCCTGAACTGCCAAGCCAGGTTCTCCCTGGACCAGAAACAAGCATCCTAGGACCGGTTTCGGGGTTTCACCCCTCTTCAGCCAGGATAGCTTGAGTCCAGTGGCACAGTGAGCCCAGGACCCACGTCTGGGCATACCTGGCGCACTTAGGGCGAGAAAGCAAAAGACACACAATTGATGGACGGAATGCAGAACAAATCAAAACATTCACCCCCAGTCAAGAGATCTGGGTTAAATCCATCATTCTTTTGCTCAACATGTCACCCCAGTTTAGACCTGGCCATATGCAAATCAGTCTTGACCCTCTGCCTCATGGGAACAGTCCAGCCCGAACTGCCAAGCCAGGTCCTCCCTGGACCGGAAACAAGCATACTATGACCGGTTTCGGGTTTCACCCCTCTTCAGCCAGGATAGCTTGATTCCAGTGGCACAGTGAGCCCAGGACCCACGTCTGGGCATACCTGGCGCACTTAGAGTGAGAAAGCAAAAGACACACAATTGATGGACGGAAGGCAGAACAAATCAAAACTTTCACCCCCAGTCAAGAGATATGGGTTAAATCCATCATTCTTTTGCTCAACATGCCACCCCAGTTTAGACCTGGCCAGATGCAAATCAGTCTTGACCCTGTGCCTCATGGGAACAGTCCAGCCCGAACTGCCAAGCCAGGTCCTCCCTGGACCGGAAACAAGCATCCTAGGACCGGTTTCGGGGTTTCACCCCTCTTCAGCCAGGATAGCTTGATTCCAGTGGCACAGTGAGCCCAGGACCCACGTCTGGGCTTACCTGGCGCACTTAGGGCGAGAAAGCAAAAGACACACAATTGATGGACGGAATGCAGAACAAATCAAAACATTCACCCCCAGTCAAGAGATCTGGGTTAAATCCATCATTATTTGCTCAACATGCCACCCCAGTTTAGACCTGGCCAAATGCAAATCAGTCTTGACCCTGTGCCTCATGGGAACAGTCCAGCCCGAACTGCCAAGCCAGGTCCTCCCTGGACCGGAAACAAGCATCCTAGGACCGGTTTCGGGGTTTCACCCCTCTTCAGCCAGGCTAGCTTGATTCCAGTGGCACAGTGAGCCCAGGACCCACGTCTGGGCATACCTGGCGCACTTAGGGCGAGAAAGCAAAAGACACACAATTGATGGACGGAATGCAGAACAAATCAAAACATTCACCCCCAGTCAAGAGATCTGGGTTAAATCCATCATTCTTTTGCTCAACATGCCACCCCAGTTTAGACCTGGCCATATGCAAATCAGTCTTAACCCTGTGCCTCATGGGAACAGCCCAGCCCGAACTGCCAAGCCAGGTACTCCCTGGACCGGAAACAAGCATCCTAGGACCTGTTTCGGGGTTTCACCCCTCTTCAGCCAGGATAGCTTGATTACAGTGGCACAGTGAGCCCAGGACCCACGTCTGGGCATACCTGGCACACTTAGGGCGAGAAAGCAAAAGACACACAATTGATGGACGGAATGCAGAACAAATCAAAACATTCACCCTCAGTCAAGAGATCTGGGTTAAATCCATCATTCTTTTGCTCAACATGCCACCCCAGTTTAGACCTGGCCATATGCAAATCAGTCTTGACCGTGTGCCTCATGGGAACAGTCCAGCCGAACTGCCAAGCCAGGTCCTCCCTGGACCGGAAACAAGCATCCTAGGACCGATTTCGGGGTTTCACCCCTCTTCAGCCAGGATAGGTTGATTCCAGTGGCACAGTGAGCCCAGGACCCACGTCTGGGCATACCTGGCGCACTTAGGGCGAGAAAGCAAAAGACACACAATTGATGGACGGAATGCAGAACAAATCAAAACATTCACCCCCAGTCAAGAGATCTGGGTTAAATTCATCATTCTTTTGCTCAACATGCCACCCCAATTTAGACCTGGCCATATGCAAATCAGTCTTGACCCTGTGCCTCATGGGAACAGTCCAGCCCGAACTGCCAAGCCAGGTCTTCCCTGGACCGGAAACAAGCATCCTAGGACCGGTTTCGGGATTTCACCCCTCTTCAGCCACGATAGCTTGATTCCAGTGGCACAGTGAGCCCAGGACCCACGTCTGGGCATACCTGGCGCACTTAGAGCGAGAAAGCAAAAGACACACAATTGATGGACGGAATGCAGAACAAATCAAAACTTTCACCCCCAGTCAAGAGATCTGGGTTAAATCCATCATTCTTTTGCTCCACATGCCACCCCAGTTTAGACCTGGCCATATGGAAATCAGTCTTGACCCTGTGCCTCATGGGAACAGTCCAGCCCGAACTGCCAAGCCAGGTCCTCCCTGGACCGGAAACAAGCATCCTAGGACCGGTTTCGGGGTTTCATTCCTCTTCAGCCAGGATAGCTTGATTCCAGTGGCACAGTGAGCCCAGGACCCATGTCTGGGCATACCTGGCGCACTTAGGGCAAGAAAGCAAAAGACACACAATTGATGGACGGAATGCAGAACAAATCAAAACATTCACCCCCAGTCAAGAGATCTGGGTTAAATCCATCATTCTTTTGCTCAACATGCCACCCCAGTTTAGACCTGGCCAAATGCAAATCAGTCTTGACCCTGTGCCTCATGGGAACAGTCCAGCCCGAACTGCCAAGCCAGGTCCTCCCTGGACCGGAAACAACATCCTAGGCCCGGTTTCGGGGTTTCACCCCTCTTCAGCCAGGCTAGCTTGATTCCAGTAGCACAGTGAGCCCAGGACCCACGTCTGGGCATACCTGGCGCACTTAGGGCGAGAAAGCAAAAGACACACAATTGATGGACGGAATGCAGAACAAATCAAAACATTCACCCCCAGTCAAGAGATCTGGGTTAAATCCATCATTCTTTTGCTCAACATGTCACCCCAGTTTAGACCTGGCCATATGCAAATCAGTCTTGACCCTCTGCCTCATGGGAACAGTCCAGCCCGAACTGCCAAGCCAGGTCCTCCCTGGACCGGAAACAAGCATCCTAGGACCGGTTTCGGGGTTTCACCCCTCTTCAGCCAGGATAGCTTGATTCCAGTGTCACAGTGAGCCCAGGACCCACGTCTGGGGATACCTGGCGCACTTAGGGCGAGAAAGCAAAAGACACACAATTGATGGACGGAATGCAGAACAAATCAAAACATTCACGCCCAGTCAAGAGATCTGGGTTAAATCCATCATTCTTTTGCTCAACATGCCACCCCAGTTTAGACCTGGCTATATGCAAATCAGTCTTGACCCTGTGCCTCATGGGAACAGACCAGCCCGAACTGCCAAGCCAGGTCCTCCCTGGACCGGAAACAAGCATACTATGACCGGTTTCGGGGTTTCACCCCTCTTCAGCCAGGATAGCTTGATTCCTGTGGCACAGTGAGCCCAGGACCCACGTCTGGGCATACCTGGCGTACTTAGGGCGAGAAAGCAAAAGACACACAATTGATGGACGGAATGCAGAACAAATCAAAACATTCACCCCCAGTCAAGAGATCTGGGTTAAATCCATCATTCTTTTGCTCAACATGCCACCCCAGTTTAGACCTGGCCATATGCAAATCAGTCTTGACCCTGTGCCTCATGGGAACAGTCCAGCCCGAACTGCCAAGCCAGGTACTCCCTGGACCGGAAACAAGCATCCTAGGACCGGTTTCGAGGATTCACCGCTCTTCAGCCAGGATAGCTTGATTCCAGTGGCACAGTGAGCCCAGGACCCACGTCTGGGCATACCTGGCGCACTTAGGGCGAGAAAGCAAATGACACACAATTGATGGACGGAATGCAGAACACATCAAAACATTCACCCCCAGTCAAGAGATCTGGGTTAAATCCATCATTCTTTTGCTCAACATGCCACTCCGGTTTAGGCCTGGCCATATGCAAATCAGTCTTGACCCTGTGCCTGATGGGAACAGTCCAGCCTGAACTGCCAAGCCAGGTTCTCCCTGGACCAGAAACAAGCATCCTAGGACCGGTTTCGGGGTTTCACCCCTCTTCAGCCAGGATAGCTTGAGTCCAGTGGCACAGTGAGCCCAGGACCCACGTCTGGGCATACCTGGCGCACTTAGGGCGAGAAAGCAAAAGACACACAATTGATGGACGGAATGCAGAACAAATCAAAACATTCACCCCCAGTCAAGAGATCTGGGTTAAATCCATCATTCTTTTGCTCAACATGTCACCCCAGTTTAGACCTGGCCATATGCAAATCAGTCTTGACCCTCTGCCTCATGGGAACAGTCCAGCCCGAACTGCCAAGCCAGGTCCTCCCTGGACCGGGAAACAAGCATACTATGACCGGTTTCGGGGTTTCACCCCTCTTCAGCCAGGATAGCTTGATTCCAGTGGCACAGTGAGCCCAGGACCCACGTCTGGGCATACCTGGCGCACTTAGAGTGAGAAAGCAAAAGACACACAATTGATGGACGGAATGCAGAACAAATCAAAACTTTCACCCCCAGTCAAGAGATATGGGTTAAATCCATCATTCTTTTGCTCAACATGCCACCCCAGTTTAGACCTGGCCATATGCAAATCAGTCTTGACCCTGTGCCTCATGGGAACAGTCCAGCCCGAACTGCCAAGCCAGGTCCTCCTGGACCGGAAACAAGCATCCTAGGACCGGTTTCGGGGTTTCACCCTCTTCAGCCAGGATAGCTTGATTCCAGTGGCACAGTGAGCCCAGGACCCACGTCTGGGCTTACCTGGCGCACTTAGGGCGAGAAAGCAAAAGACACACAATTGATGGACGGAATGCAGAACAAATCAAAACATTCACCCCCAGTCAAGAGATCTGGGTTAAATCCATCATTCTTTTGCTCAACATGCCACCCCAGTTTAGACCTGGCCAAATGCAAATCAGTCTTGACCCTGTGCCTCATGGGAACAGTCCAGCCCGAACTGCCAAGCCAGGTCCTCCCTGGACCGGAACCAAGCATCCTAGGACCGGTTTCGGGGTTTCACCCCTCTTCAGCCAGGCTAGCTTGATTCCAGTGGCACAGTGAGCCCAGGACCCACGTCTGGGCATACCTGGCGCACTTAGGGCGAGAAAGCAAAAGACACACAATTGATGGACGGAATGCAGAACAAATCAAAACATTCACCCCCAGTCAAGAGATCTGGGTTAAATCCATCATTCTTTTGCTCAACATGCCACCCCAGTTTAGACCTGGCCATATGCAAATCAGTCTTAACCCTGTGCCTCATGGGAACAGCCCAGCCCGAACTGCCAAGCCAGGTACTCCCTGGACCGGAAACAAGCATCCTAGGACCTGTTTCGGGGTTTCATCCCTCTTCAGCCAGGATAGCTTGATTCCAGTGGCACAGTGAGCCCAGGACCCATGTCTGGGCATACCTGGCGCACTTAGGGCAAGAAAGCAAAAGACACACAATTGATGGACGGAATGTAGAACAAATCAAAACATTCACCCCCAGTCAAGAGATCTGGGTTAAATCCATCATTCTTTTGCTCAACATGCCACCCCAGTTTAGACCTGGCCATATGCAAATCAGTCTTGACCCTGTGCCTCATGGGAACAGTCCAGCTCGAACTGCCAAGCCAGGTCCTCCCTGGACCGGAAACAAGCATACTATGACCGGTTTCGGGGTTTCACCCCTCTTCAGCCAGGATAGCTTGATTCCAGTGGCACAGTGAGCCCAGGACCCACGTCTGGGCATACCAGGCGCACTTAGGGCGAAAAAGCAAAAGACACACAATTGATGGACGGAATGCAGAACAAATCAAAACATTCACCCCCAGTCAAGAGATCTGGGTTAAATCCATCATTCTTTTGCTCAACATGCCACCCCAGTTTAGACCTGGCCATATGCAAATCAGTCTTGACCCTGTGCCTCATGGGAACAGTCCAGCCCGAACTGCCAAGCCAGGTCCTCCCTGGACCGGAAACAAGCATCCTAGGACCGGTTTCGGGGTTTCACCCCTCTTCAGCCAGGATAGCTTGATTCCAGTGGCACAGTGAGCCCAGGACCCACGTCTGGGCTTACCTGGCGCACTTAGGGCGAGAAAGCAAAAGACACACAATTGATGGACGGAATGCAGAACAAATCAAAACATTCACCCCCAGTCAAGAGATCTGGGTTAAATCCATCATTCTTTTTCTCAACATGCCACCCCAGTTTAGACCTGGCCAAATGCAAATCAGTCTTGACCCTGTGCCTCATGGGAACAGTCCAGCCCGAACTGCCAAGCCAGGTCCTCCCTGGACCGGAAACAAGCATCCTAGGACCGATTTCGGGGTTTCACCCCTCTTCAGCCAGGCTAGCTTGATTCCAGTGGCACAGTGAGCCCAGGACCCACGTCTGGAATGCAGAACAAATCAAAACATTCACCCCCAGTCAAGAGATCTGGGTTAAATCCATCATTCTTTTGCTCAACATGTCACCCCAGTTTAGACCTGGCCATATGCAAATCAGTCTTGACCCTCTGCCTCATGGGAACAGTCCAGCCCGAACTGCCAAGCCAGGTCCTCCCTGGACCAGAAACAAGCATACTATGACCGGTTTCGGGGTTTCACCCCTCTTCAGCCAGGATAGCTTGATTCCAGTGGCACAGTGAGCCCAGGACCCACGTCTGGGCATACCTGGCGCACTTAGGGCGAGAAGCAAAAGACACACAATTGATGGACGGAATGCAGAACAAATCAAAACATTCACCCCCAGTCAAGAGATCTCGGTTAAATCCATCATTCTTTTGCTCAACATGCCACCCCAGTTTAGACCTGGCCATATGGAAATCAGTCTTGACCCTGTGCCTCATGGGAACAGTCCAGCCCGAACTGCCAAGCCAGGTACTCCCTGGACCGGAAACAAGCATCCTAGGACCGGTTTCGGGGATTCACCCCTCTTCAGCCAGGATAGCTTGATTCCAGTGGCACAGTGAGCCCAGGACCCACGTCTGGGCATACCTGGCGCACTTAGGGCGAGAAAGAAAAAGACACACAATTGATGGACGCAATGCAGAACACATCAAAACATTCACCCCCAGTCAAGACATCTGGGTTAAATCCATCATTCTTTTGCTCAACATGCCACCCCGGTTTAGACCTGGCCATATGCAAATCAGTCTTGACCCTGTGTCTGATGGGAACAGTCCAGCCCGAACTGCCAAGCCAGGTTCTCCCTGGACCAGAAACAAGCATCCTAGGACCGGTTTCGGGGTTTCACCCCTCTTCAGCCAGGATAGCTTGATTCCAGTGGCACAGTGAGCCCAGGACCCACGTCTGGGCATACCTGGCGCACTTAGGGCGAGAAAGCAAAAGACACACAATTGATGGACGGAATGCAGAACAAATCAAAACATTCATCCCCAGTCAAGAGATCTGGGTTAAATCCATCATTCTTTTGCTCAACATGCCACCCCAGTTTAGACCTGGCCATATGCAAATCAGTCTTGACCCTGTGCCTCATGGGAACAGTCCAGCCCGAACTGCCAAGCCAGGTCCTCCCTGGACCGGAAACAAGCATCCTAGGACCGGTTTCGGGGTTTCACCCCTCTTCAGCCAGGATAGCTTGATTCCAGTGGCACAGTGAGCCCAGGACCCACGTCTGGGTATACCTGCGCACTTAGGGCGAGAAAGCAAAAGACACACAATTGATGGACGGAATGCAGAACAAATCAAAACATTCACCCCCAGTCAAGAGATCTGGGTTAAATCCATCATTCTTTTGCTCAACATGCCACCCCAGTTTAGACCTGGCCATATGCCAATCAGTCTTGACCCTGTGCCTCATGGGAACAGTCCAGCCCGAACTGCCAAGCCAGGTCCTCCCTGGACCGGAAACAAGCATTCTAGGACCGGTTTCAGGGTTTCACCCCTTTTCAGCCAGGATAGCTTGATTCCAGTGGCACAGTGAGCCCAGGACCCACGTCTGGGCATCCCTGGCGCACTTAGGGCGAGAAAGCAAAAGACACACAATTGATGGACGGAATGCAGAACAAATTGCCACTGGAGTCAAGCTATCCTGGCTGGTGAGGGCTGAAAGCCCGAAACCGGTCCTAGGATGCTTGTTTCCAGTCCAGGGAGGACCTGGCCTGGCAGTTCGGGCTGGACTGTTCCCATTGGGCGCAGGGTCAGGACTGATTTGCATATGGCTGGGTCCAAACTGGAATGGCATGGTGAGCAAAAAAACGATGGACTTAGGCCCAGATCTCTGTACTGGGGTGAATGTATGACATTGTTCTGCATTCTGTCCATCAATTGTTGTTTTTGCATTTGTCACCCCGAGTGGGACGGGTATGCCAAGACGTGGGTCCCATGCTCTCCATGCCACTGGAGTCAAGCTATCCTGGCTGATGAGGGCTGAAAGCCCGAAACCGGTCCTAGGATGCTTATTTCCAGTCCAGGGAGGACCTGGCTTGGCAGTTCGGGCTGGACTGTTCCCACTGGGCGCAGGGTCAGGACTGATTTGCATATGGCTGGGTCCAAACTGGAATGGCATAGTGAGCAAAAAAACGATGGACTTAGGCCCAGATCTCTGTACTGGGGTGAATGTATGACATTGTTCTGCATTCTGTCCATCAATTTTTGTTTTTGCATTTGTCACCCCGAGTGGGACGGGTATGCCCAGACGTGGGTCCCGTGCTCTCCATGCCACTGGAGTCAAGCTATCCTGGCTGATGAGGGCTGAAAGCCCGAAACCGGTCCTAGGATGCTGGTTTCCAGTCCCGGGAGGACCTGGCCTAGCAGTTCGGGCTGGACTGTTCCCATTGGGCGCAGGGTCAGGACTGATTTGCATATGGCCGGGTCCAAACTGGAATGGCATGGTGTGCAAAAAAACGATGGACTTAGGCCCAGATCTCTGTACTGGGGTGAATGTATGACATTGTTCTGCATTCTGTACATCAATTGTTGTTTTTACATTTGTCACCCCGAGTGTGACGGGTATGCCCAGACGTGGGTCCCGTGCTCTCCATGCCACTGGAGTCAAGCTATCCTGGCTGATGAGGGCTGAAAGCCCGAAACCGGTCCTAGGATGCTTGTTTCTAGTCCAGGGAGGACCTGGCCTGGCAGTTCAGGCTGGACTGTTCCCATTGGGTGCAGGGTCAGGACTGATTTGCATATGGCTGGGTCCAAACTGGAATGGCATGGTGAGCAAAAAAACGATGGACTTAGGCCCAGATCTCTGTACTGGGGTGAATGTATGACATTGTTCTGCATTCTGTCCATCAATTGTTGTTTTTGCATTTGTCACCCCGAGTGGGACGGGTAAGCCGAGACGTGGGTCCAGTGCTCTCCATGCCACTGGAGTCAAGCTATCCTGGCTGATGAGGGCTGAAAGCCCGAAACCGGTCCTAGGATGCTTATTTCCAGTCCAGGGAGGACCTGGCCTAGCAGTTCGGGCTGGACTGTTCCCATTGGGCGCAGGGTCAGGACTGATTTGCATATGGCTGGGTCCAAACTGGAATGGCATGGTGAGCAAAAAAACGATGGACTTAGGCCCAGATCTCTGTACTGGGGTGAATGTATGACATTGTTCTGCATTCTGTACATCAATTTTTGTTTTTACATTTGTCACCCCGAGTGTGACGGGTATGCCCAGACGTGGGTCCCGTGCTCTCCATGCCACTGGAGTCAAGCTATCCTGGCTGATGAGGGCTGAAAGCCCGAAACCGGTCCTAGGATGCTTGTTTCTAGTCCAGGGAGGACCTGGCCTGGCAGTTCAGGCTGGACTGTTCCCATTGGGTGCAGGGTCAGGACTGATTTGCATATGGCTGGGTCCAAACTGGAATGGCATGGTGAGCAAAAACGATGGACTTAGGCCCAGATCTCTGTACTGGGGTGAATGTATGACATTGTTCTGCATTCTGTCCATCAATTGTTGTTTTTGCATTTGTCACCCCGAGTGGGACGGGTAAGCCGAGACGTGGGTCCAGTGCTCTCCATGCCACTGGAGTCAAGCTATCCTGGCTGATGAGGGCTGAAAGCCCGAAACCGGTCCTAGGATGCTTATTTCCAGTCCAGGGAGGACCTGGCTTGGCAGTTCGGGCTGGACTGTTCCCACTGGGCGCAGGGTCAGGACTGATTTGCATATGGCTGGGTCCAAACTGGAATGGCATGGTGAGCAAAAAAACGATGGACTTAGGCCCAGATCTCTGTACTGGGGTGAATGTATGACATTGTTCTGCATTCTGTCCATCAATTTTTGTTTTTGCATTTGTCACCCCGAGTTGGACGGGTATGCCCAGACGTGGGTCCCGTGCTCTCCATGCCACTGGAGTCAAGCTATCCTGGCTGATGAGGGCTGAAAGCCCGAAACCGGTCCTAGGATGCTTGTTTCCAGTTCCGGGAGGACCTGGCCTAGCAGTTCGGGCTGGACTGTTCCCATTGGGCGCAGGGTCAGGACTGATTTGCATATGGCCGGGTCCAAACTGGAATGGCATGGTGAGCAAAAAAACGATGGACTTAGGCCCAGATCTCTGTACTGGGGTGAATGTATGACATTGTTCTGCATTCTGTACATCAATTGTTGTTTTTGCATTTGTCACCCCGAGTGTGACGGGTATGCCCAGACGTGGGTCCCGTGCTCTCCATGCCACTGGAGTCAAGCTATCCTGGCTGATGAGGGCTGAAAGCCCTAAACCGGTCCTAGGATGCTTGTTTCCAGTCCAGGGAGGACCTGGCCTGGCTGTTCGGGCTGGACTGTTCCCATTGGGCGCAGGGTCAGGACTGATTTGCATATGGCTGAGTCCAAACTGCAATGGCATGGTGAGCAAAAAAACGATGGACTTAGGCCCAGATCTCTGTACTGGGGTGAATGTATGACATTGTTCTGCATTCTGTCCATCAATTGTTGTTTTTGCATTTGTCACCCCGAGTGGGACGGGTATGCCCAGATGTGGGTCCCGTGCTCTCCATGCCACTGGAGTCAAGCTATCCTGGCTGATGAGGGCTGAAAGCCCGAAACCGGTCCTAGGATGCTTGTTTCCAGTCAAGGGAGGACCTGGCCTGGCAGTTCAGGCTGGACTGTTCCCATTGGGCGCAGGGTCAGGACTGATTTGCATATGGCTGGGTCCAAACTGGAATGGCATGGTGAGCAAAAAAACGATGGACTTAGGCCCAGATCTCTGTGCTGGGGTGAATGTATGACATTGTTCTGCATTCTGTCCATCAATTGTTGTTTTTGCATTTGTCACCCCGAGTGGGACGGGTATGCCCAGACGTGGGTCCCGTGCTCTCCATGCCACTGGAGTCAAGCTATCCTGGCTGTTGAAGGCTGAAAGCCCGAAACCGGTCCTAGGATGCTTGTTTCCAGTCCTGGGAGGACTTGGCCTGGCAGTTCGGGCTGGACTGTTCCCATTGGGCGCAGGGTCAGGACAGATTTGCATATGGCTGGTTCCAAACTGGAATGGCATGGTGAGCAAAAAAACAATGGACTTAGGCCCAGATCTCTGTACTGGGGTGAATGTATGACATTGTTCTGCATTCTGTCCATCAATTGTTGTTTTTGCATTTGTCACCCCGAGTGGGACGGGTATGCCCAGACGTGGGTCCCGTGCTCTCCATGCCACTGGAGTCAAGCTATCCTGGCTGTTGAGGGCTGAAAGCCCGAAACCGGTCCTAGGATGCTTGTTTCCAGTCCAGGAAGGACCTGGCCTGGCAGTTCGGGCTGGACTGTTCCCATTGGGCGCAGGGTCAGGACTGATTTGCATATGGCTGGGTCCAAACTGGAATGGCATGGTGAGCAAAAAAACGATGGACTTAGGCCCAGATCTCTGTACTGGGGTGAATGTATGACATTGTTCTGCATTCTGTCCATCAATTGTTGTTTTTGTAGTGGAAGAAAGAAGGCAGTGGAGCAAAAGTCCCATATACCTCCATGGGTTGCTATAGAGGGGGAATACAAGAAAGGCGAGGCTGATGCTGCAATGTCCCTGGACTTGGCAAAAATGGGGAAATTCTGTCTTCATAGATTGAAAACTGAGTATAATAACATATTCATTGGTGGTAGTGAATGTGAACATACCTTCTTAATAATGGGGAATGGGGACTAAAAGGAGGAGGTGATCCTGTATTTCCATGAATTTATTATGTATGCGGGAAAAATGCCTATTACAGGTTACCTGCAAGATGGTATGGCAGTTGTTATATTGCCATTGTATTTCCGAAGGTATATCACATTGCTAAAGACAATGAAATGAGTGATATAAGCAAAGGACTAACAAGAAATAGAAGAGCAAGTTTTACTGAAATAGTAGGTGATATATTTGGTGCATTGATACCGTCAGTTGGAGTTACGTTAAATTCTCATAAGATTCGTTTGTTGTCCACTGTAGTTGACCGATTATCAACTGATACTGCAGGAGGATTCTTAATGATCAATACTGAAATGGTTGCGATCAGATCTATGGTTTTGCAAAATAGACTTGCCCTTGATATTCTTTTGGCCAAAGAGGGTGGAGTCTGTGTTATGTTGAAAGTTCAACACTGCTGTACATATATCCCAGATAAAAGTAAAAGTATTGAAGGATATATTAAGAATATTTCGAAGATTCATAATGATTTGACCCAACTGGAGGCTGACGGTGCATGGGAAAGAATAAGTAAAAGTCTTTCTAAAATAGGTAATTGGTTTTCTATGCTTGCAAGGAGTTTATTAGGAAAGATAGTGATACCGATGATTTCAATAGCATTAGTGACAATAATGATAATAACAACATATAAATGTTACAAGAGAAATCCAAAGATAAAGTCAATGATTGAAGTAAAGAACAAAAGAATGGGAAGAAAGAGAAAATGGGAAGAGATAGAAATGGAAGAAATGAAAGACAATTTATATGACAGAATGAGAGGGATGAATAGTAAGGAAAGAAATAAAGAAAACATTAAACCAAATGTAGAAACTAAAATCTAAATTGGCAATTGGTAATGATGGGTATTTTATGATGGCTCAAAAATGCCATCAGAGTGGGGATTGACGGAGCAAGGATTCAAAGAAAAGAAACTTGCTTGAATCAATCTCTCGTTAACATGTACTAATAACTAGAAATAGAAATTCGAAAGAAAATTAATATGCACATGACATTCATACATGGGGAGAAAAGCTTCCTGCTTGCTTAAATAACAAAGAATAATCTGCTACGTAATTGAAATCCCGCTTGAAACCGAAATTTGCTTTGCGCATGTGCGAATCCGTCTTGTGACAATAACCATGTGACTAACCATGTGAGAGGAAAACTCTCACGCATGCGCAAAGAGTTATTAACTGTAGGTCCTGAAGCACCGCATGCCTAGCATATGCTTGCCTGGATTTTAAGAGACGTTTTTCGCATTAATGCTTTGCTTCACAAAGAAGGAAATAACATGGGATAGAGTAGAAGGGGAGGTAAACAGTGATAATAACATTTTCAAGAGATTAACATCTGTTTTTATTCTTTCTTCAATAGTGCGCATATCAACCCGGTATGCTAAGTTGAAAGAAAGATGGCGAATGTGACGAAATGCAAGCTGAGTCTGCGCACTGAAGTTCGAAGTGACCTGGTGGCCGGAACATGGGCCTGCTGCCAATAAGCGAGGACAGTTCTCTGAGAACATTATTCAACTGGAAGAAATATATAAAATTGTATCTATTTGCTTTGTGAGATGCATGGTAAAGGGAAATGACACACAAAATTGAATAAATTAAGTGGGAAGGGTTTATTAAACAAAGAATTAGTTAAGAACTTTGGGACGACCCCATGAGGTGATGACAACTCCCCTGCCCCGGCCCAATCATAGTTTAGGATTCACAGACATCTGCAAACTTTGAGGGTTGGACATGCAAAATTAAAGGGTATATTTGAGTGTCTTAAAAAAGAAGAGTAGATTCGTGAAAGAGAGATTCGAGAGAGAGGATGAAGATTCGAGATTTGAGATTCGAGATTCCTGAGAGATTCCTGAGAGACTCCTGATAGAGTGCTGCTAGAGATCCGTTAGATGAGCTGCTGATGGAAAGCTGCTAGAGAGAGAAAGTTGCTGGAGAAGAACAGACTAAGAAGATTCAATACTGAAAGACAGCCTGATTAGATTGAAGATTTGCGGAAGAATACCGAGGAGGGAGAGAGTGTAAGAGAGGGAATCGCTCCGGTGCGTCGGGTTCTAGAGAAGTGTAGTAAGTATAATTCTATCCTGCATCTATCCTATAGTCTTTGTCTCCTGATTCTTGCTCAGGTGACCTCCACCAATCCTTTTGGCCAGGGGTTGGGTTTCCCATTCCACCTATTGGTAACTATCATTTTATTCTGAAATTTGCATATCTTTTATAAAATATGAATTTTTGTGTCTTTTGTCTCTTCATCTATCGCTCCTAAAATATTGAAGTTGATGAAAGCGTCTGTGTTTTGAATGAAATTGATAAATGAATTTCTCTCCCATGAAAGTTGATGGAGCTTGTAGTGTGAATCTATGTAAATGAGCGTTCAATCTGAGTGAATTATTAGATAACATAATTGAATCTCACTTGGAGTCTGTGATTATTTTATTAAGAAAAGTTACAAATTGTTTTTGTTAATGATCGCCATCAACTTCTCGACTAATGGTCCATCGACCAAAGGAAGAGTGTTGATCTGTGAAAATTAGTTAGGGTAGACTAATTCAGATCGAAGAAAATAAAACTGGACCATTCCAGCGAAACTGTCAGGAAAACAATAAAATTGTATTGTTGTTGATGTGTGTGTGTGTGTGTATATGGGCCCAGTGTAAGTGATTAAGTTTTATCCTGGCCTTTCGCTGGATCAATGTCACTGAACGACTGGCGAGGCACGGAATCTGGTGGCCTCCAGCAATGTGTGAGGTATGTGTGTTCTATGCCATTCCTTGGCAGTTGCTTTCTATGCCCCTTGATGTTCCAGACGTGTCCCATTTACCTTCCGAATAAATACCTTTGTCTCTCACAAGAAGAGCGTGGAGTTCATCATTGCAAAGTTGGCTACAGAGGAAAACTAAAAGCTTGGTGGGAAAAGTATCGTGAGTACCACATTTGAAGTGATTGTTTCAAACAGCTGTGATTCTGGCTTAAATTTTGGAGTTTATCGGGGGCACAGAAACGCGCTTGTTGTGGAGCATGTTTTGGGAACGTCCTGGTTAATTTGATAGTATTTGAGACTCTTTTGCGCTTTCTGGCAATCTTGGGAGGAGTTGTGACAGTTGCGGACAGTGTATTCATCGAAATAGTTGAGGAATTCCCGCATAGCAGCATTTTAAAGAGCATAACGTTTCCTGCTCAAACTCGACTTGCGCTGTGTTTTTAATGCCATTTTAACATATTTTTTAGGATTCCAGTTTTATTGGTAACCGGTCGTTTTAGCTCGTGCTGAGCTACTGAAAGGAGAGTTGCGCTTTGAAAAGCTGCATGGGCTGAGAACAGCAGAAGCGTCATCACTTTCTGTGGTATTGTGTGTTGAGTCCTAGGGTTTCAATGGCTGATTGTCATCGCGCTGGACTATCGAAATAGGCATCGCTCACCATAAAGCGAAGTAAACCGGCATCTGCTATTGTATTGACTCGTTTTTCAGTTGAACATTAGTTTCCCGATGGTGATAGACTGTCTTTGATTCAATTGTTAAGGAGACAGCGCCATCTATTGGTCAGTCTTGGCATAGTTTTCTTCAAGTTAAAAGAAGTGTCAACAGCGATTCGAACGCTTGCAAGCATTGCGGTTTTGACAGTATTTACAGAGTCTGGCAAGCTAAAAGAGGTACGCCAAGCGTTGTTTCAGTGATTTGCACACCATGGTGGGCTCATCAGTTGCACATTAAAAGAAGTGTCAACAGCGACTGGTACACTTATGAGCATCGTAGCTGTGGCAGGAATTACTGCGTCTGGCATGTTAAAAGGGGCACAGTTTTCAGTGATTTGCACACTTTAAAACTTTACTGCAGATCATCAGTTTGGCTATTTATTAAATTTTCAGTGACTTCCACACTTATATAACATTGCATTTTACAGCAGTGTTTGCGCGCTGTTCCACGAGCCTCATTCCACGAGCCTTACCGACTATTGTTTCAGCGTACTGAACGTTGGCTGATCTGAAGCTTTGTGTGATTTGCACAGTGATTAGCACACTATTTCGTGCTGGCTTTACAGTGTTTACTTAACAAATATATTTACAGTGGTTAGCACACTGTTCTTCATGACTGTATGATTGTGGTCAATATTCCTTGTTGTTTGTGTGTGCTAACCATATTTTCTTGTTAGGTATTTACAACCGTACATTTTATTTTGGCTTGTGTGTTTTCAGTGATTTGCACACTTCAATTCTTCAGTGCAGATCATTATTTCCTCAAATGTTTTTAAAATTCTCAGTGATTTGCACATTAAAAAAATATATTGGTTTACAAATTTCATGAACATGGACATTTAAGTTAACCTTAAATTTTTTAAGGTATAGTAAAAAATATACAGTATTGTATGTAAGTTGTGTTTCATAGCTTTTAGCATTCTTGATTTAGTTACAAGTGTTCAACATGCAGAATGTTTCTCCTGCTGCACCTTTTCTTCAGGAGCCTGGTGATCCACCACTAGAATGGAAATTGTGGGTGAGGTCTTACTTAGCAGCTATTGATGGTCAGACGTTCGGACCTGAAAGACAAAAAACTTGATGTATTATTATTTGGGGGTTGAGGGTCAAAATGTTTTTGATCACTTATCGACATACGAACCTCCAGAAGGCGAAGATCCAGTTTAGTTTTAAATAGCGATAGCTCAGTTAGACAAATATTTCACTAAGACTAGGAACATTGTGGTACATAGTCATAAATTCTTCACGAGGGTACAAAAACCTAATGAAAGTATAGATACTTTCATTACAGCTTTAAAAGTTTTGGCTGCAAAGTTTGAGTTTGAAAATTTCACCTGCAGTTAATAAGGGATCAATTGGTTGTGAGGTGTCATGGTAAAAAAATCTAAGAAAGATTATTAACTTGTAAAGACCTGTCATTAGACAAAGCTGTTGACATTGCAAAAAGTATTGAATGCTCACTGGAAGATGCAAAGCAGTTGGAAGTGTACTTATCTAACACTACTATATCAGGTGTAGTATCTAATAAGGTGTTTTCACAAAAGATTAGTGACACCAAGAAACAGAACTTCACAGGTAGGGGAAAATCCTTTAATCAAGCCAAAACGTTCAACCATAGAATCAGATGGAATAGATGCAGTTCTCCGTCACATGGCTCATCTTTCAAAAATTGTCCTGCCATTAATCAACAATGTGGGCAGTGTGGAAAGACAGGGCATTTTTTTAGGGTGTTTAGGGGAGCAAAAAGAATAAGCATTTGATGTGTGTTAAATGAAAGTAAAGATCATAACTATGATAAAGATAATAGTAACATGGAATATGTGTTAGTAGTTAAAGACACCAAGGACCAGAATAGTAAATAATTGTCAATCCTGACATTGATGGTTTGATTGAGGAAGTTAAAATCAAACTTTTGGTGGACACAGGTGCACTTATTACCATTGTTTCTCAAGACAAATTCTATCAATTCTGGGACAAAAAAGTGTTGCATCCTCCTGATGTCTTAACAATAGTCTTTCAAAGGAGCAAAATAGATCTACTTGGATATTTTTGGGCTTCCATTGGAGTACTGGGGGAAGTTGTTGAGGGTAAGGTGTATGTAGCAAAAAAGGAATTAATGTTCTTGGTTGGGCGCACCAAGCAGAGTTTAATCTATTTAGCCTGGTTGGGACGAACCTGTTTTCATAGACAAAAGAGATGTCAATTCACTTATAATTACTGGCAGTGTTAAAGAGATTTGGGAACAGAAATTTGAAAAGGTTTTTCAAGACCGTTTAACTAAAATTACAGATTTTAGGCACACGATTAGAGTAAAGCAAAATGCAGTACCCATTAAGCACAAATTGCGCTATGTAACACTCAGTGTTAGGGCATATTTGTCGAAAGTATTGAAAGATTTATATGAACAGGGCCACATTGAGAAGGTGGAAGCAACACTGTTGCTTTCTCCTATAGTTCTAGCGAAGAAGAAAACTGGTCACTTAAGAATGTGTGTTGACTTAAGAAGTGTGAAAGAAGCCATCTGGGTTGATAATTTTCCTTTACCAAGGATAGGGGATTTAATAGCCAAATTTGGATGTTCTAGCTGGTTTATTAAATTAGACCTTAAAGCTGCCTATCATCAGGTAGAATTTGATGTTCAGTCACGTCACCTTACAGCATTCGTTACTCCTGATGGAGTTTTTCAATTTTGCAGATTGCCTTTTGGGTTAGCTGCGGTAGCAGCAGTTTTTCAAAGATTAATGTCAGAAATGTTCCAGGACAACCCTCATGTAGTAGTGTTTCAGGATGGCGTTCTCGTTTTTTCCAAGAATGAAGCAGAACAAGATCAAGTTCTGAATGAGGTTTTCAGCATCCTAGAAAAAAGCAGGATAACATTAAGGAAGGACTAATGTATTTTGAAGAGTAGAGAAATAGAATATTTAGGACATATTTTTTCAGAACAGGGTGTTAAACCCAGGCCTGGTTTGGCTAGGATCATTGTAGAAGCTCCAGCTCCAAAAAATAGAGAACAACTTATGTCCTTCTTAGTCATGTGTGAATTCTATGCCAAATTTATGTAAGATTTTGCAAAAAATACTGAAAGATTTAGAGCACTTTTAAAAAAGAGCTGCATTTGAGTGGTCTAATGAATGTGAAGAGGTGTTTCACAATATAAAAAATGATATCATCAAAGCACCAGCTTTACAACCATTTATGGAAGGGAGGAAGACGGTTGTAATGGTGGACGCTTGTGAATATGGCTTAGGGACTGTATTGTCTCAAAATGAAGGTAAAGGTGACAATACTATAGGATTTGCTTCAAGGATATTGCGTCCCGTGGAGCGTTAATTTTCTGTTATTAAAAAAGAACTTCTTGCATGTGTGTGGAGTATGGAAAAATTCAAGCAATACCTATGAGGCAGACCGTTTGTGTTAAAAACGGATCACCGGCCATTGGTTGACATTTTGTCAGGAAAGAACGTGAAACGTACAGCAGCTCGAATAGCAAGATTGTCCTGCAAACCTTTGGAGTACACATTTACAATAGAGTATATTCCAGGAGGAAAGAACTTTAAGGCAGACTGTCTGTCTAGATTACCTATTGAAGATGATGAAGAACAAGAATGGGAAATAGAAATTGAGGAGTGTTTTGTTGCTTGCATTACTAATAACAACATGTGTATTCAGTCAATCAATCAAGGACTTATAAAGCATGACTACTCAACTGTGAGGGTCTCAAGGCACTGTGGGGGAGGGTCTGGGTCTGCGGTTCAGTCGAAGAGCCAGGTCTCGAGGACCTTCCTGAATTGCGGCAGCGATGGTGATTGCCTGAGGTGCAGAGGCACAGAGTTCCAGGTCTTCGCAGCGAGGTAGGTGAAGGATCGTCCTCCAGCCGTGGTCTTGTGGATCCGTGGGATGGTGGCTAGGGCCAGTTGGGTGAAGCAGAGAAGTCTGGTGGGGGTGTAGAAGGAGAGGCGTGGTTGAGGTATGCACGTCTGGCATTGTGGAGGGCTTTGTAGGCGTGCGTGAGAAGCTTGAAGGTGATTCTCTTGTTGATACGTAGCCAGTGAAGGTCTCTCAGGTGGCCGGTGATGTGGTTGCGTTGTGGGATGTTCAGGATGAGTCTGGCAGAGGCGTTCTGGATGGTGTGCAGTTTTTTGGGGGAGTTTCTGGGTGGTGCCGGCGTAGAGTGCGTTGCTATAGTCAAGTCTGTTGCTGACATGCGCATGGGTGACCGTTTTTCTGGACTCAGTGGGGATCCACCTGAAGATCCTACAAAGGAGGCGGAGCGTGTGGAAGCAGGCGGACGTGACAGCATTGATTTTTTGGTTCATTGAAAGCGAGGAGTCCAGGATTATGCAGAGGTTTCGTGCGAGGTCCGTGGGTGTGGGGATGATTCTGAGCGCTGCGGGCCACCAAGAGTTGTCTCAGGCAGAGGGGGAGGAGACCAGGATGAGGACTTCGGTCTTGTCTGAGTTAAACTTGAGGCAGCTGTCTTCTCATCCAGGTGGCGACTGCCTTCATCCCGTGGTGGAGGTTGCTCTTGCCGGATGTGGGTTCATGTGTAAGGGAGGGAATCAGTTGGGTTTCGTCGGCGTAGGAGACGATGTTGAGTCCGTGGCTTCTGACGAAGGTTGCAAGCGGGGCCATGTAGATGTTGAAGAGGGTGGGGCTCAGGGAGGATCCCTGAGGCACTCCGCAGCTGATCTCTGTGGGTTCTGATTTGAATGGTGGAAGTCTGACTCTCTGCGTTTGGCCGGTGAGGAAGGAGCGGATCCATTTGAGGGCTTTGTCAAGGATGCCGGCATCATGGAGTCTTGTGCAGAGGGTGTGGTGAAAGACTGTGTCAAAGGTGGCAGAGAGGTCCAGGAGGATGAGGGCTGCAGTCTCGCCTCGGTCGAGGAGGGTGCGGATGTCATTTGTAGCGGTGAGGAGAGCGGTCTCAGTGCTGTGGTTCCTTCTGAAGTCTGATTGGGATAGGTCCAGGATGTTCTTAGTTTCGGTGAACTCGGAGAGTTGGGAGTTGATGGCTTTCTCGATGACTTTGGCTGGGAAGGGGTGCAGAGAGATGGGTCTGTAGTTCTTGAGGTCCGTCAGGTCGGCAGAAGGGTTCTTCAGTAGGGGGTTGATATCTGCAAGCTTCCAGTCATCCAGGAAAGTTGCGGACTCAATGGAGCAGGTGATGGTGCGGCAGAGTTCAGGAGCGTTGGAGGTGCCGGGTCTGTTGAAGATGTGGTGAGGGCAGAGGTCTGAGGGGGCTCCGGAGTGGATGCTCTTTATGATGCTGAGGGTGTCGTCAGAGGTGAGGGTAGTCCAGTTGGCCAAGGTCTGCTGGGTGCTGGATCCATTGGGTGTAGTGGTTGCGGGTGGGGTGGGTGGGTCTTGGGTTGTGAAGCTGTTGTAGATCTCCTTGATCTTGCGGTGGAAGAAGGTGGTTAGGGGGGATGTCTGCTTTCACTGTGCTGGGTTTGGCAAATTCTTTGACTATGGGGAAGACTTCTTTGCTGTTGTGTGCGTTGGCGTTGATGCGTTCCTCAATGGCTGCCTTCTTTGTTGTTTTGATGAGGCGGTGGTGTACGGTGATGGATTTGAAGGCTGCGTGGTCTGCCGTGATCTTGCTGCTCCTCCATCTTTTCTCGAGCCATCTGATTGTGCGCCTGGACTCTTGGAGGGTGTAGGAGAACCAGCTGGCCTTGGAGGGCTGTTTGACTGAGGGTTTCTTGAGGGGGGCCAGTGTGTTGGCGCAGTCGGAGATCCAGCAGTGGAGGTTGTGTGCTACGGTGTTGGCGTCCGTGGATGTCTGTGGTGGGGTCTTGCTGAGGTAAGTGCTGAGCTGGTCTTCTGTGACCTTGTTCCACCTTCCGCGAGGGTTGCAGTAGGCGTGGTGGCATACAGTGGGTTTGGTGAAGGAGAAGTGGACGCAGTGGTGGTCGGTCCAGTGTGGCTCGGAGGTGTGGCTCGGAGTTGTGGCTGATGGAGATGTTGTTGCTTGCGGAGAAGATGGGGTCGAGCGGGTGCCCTGCTGAGTGGGTGTGCGTTGTGACCAGTTGTTTGAGACTGATGGTGGCGAGGTTCTCCAGTAGTGATGAGGTGTTGTGGTCATCAAGGTTGTCCAGGTGGAAATTGAGGTGGTATTAAGGAAAATTAATGAGTAGATGGAGTAAATAATAACATTCCGAAAGAGGTAATGTCTTTGATTAGGAAGGGATGGCCCAAAGAAAACAAATTGTCAGCAGATCTGCAGATGTTCTGGAAGGTGTCAGAAAAGCTATTCATTGAAGGTGGAAAAGTAGTACAGGGAAAGAAGTTAGTTCCACCTGAATGTTTTCGACAAAAAATACCTTCTACAGCTCATACCAACCACTTAGGTTCAACCATTACCAAAAATAAGAAATGATTTTTGGTGGGCAATGTAGGAGAGTAGGATCTGCTTCACATGGGTACCCCCACTTTTTGCTGATGCTTCACTGTTTTTCGACCTTAGTCTGGCTGGGGCCCTGCTAATCAGAACCCCAGCCTAGCTGCTTCCTCTCTAAAATGGTTTCCATGTGCCTTAGGCACATCACTGATTGGAATCTGGAGTGCCCTTATAAGTCCCTAGTATATGGTATACTATGTACCAAGGGCATAGGTACCTCAGAGGCCTACCAGGGGCTGCAGCATGTATTATGCCACCCCTGGAAGGCCACCCAAACTGACACCACAGGTCTGCTACTGCAGCCTGGGTAAGGTGGTGCATGCATCCCTTACTGTGATATAGGTTACCTATATCACTAAATACATACACACATATAAACCTATAAGTCACTCCTATGGCAGGCCTTATCAATCCTGAAGGCAGAGTGCGTGGTTCCTATGTGAGAGGGTGCCCCTGCAAGAGCAGGGCCCCTCTGCAGCGTTCGGAGACCCTTCTCTGATGCTGTTTGTAGTGCAGCCTGACCATATACTCTTAAGCGCATTATAACCTCGCGTTAAATGCTAACTTTGGAATGGCTGCACCGAAACATGTCGTGTTTGGTGTCAAACATCTTGGAATACTACCCCCCGCCAATTCTGGTGGCGGGGGTAGCATTCCACCCTTCTAGAGGGAGAGACATGTTAACCCTGGCCTGGCCGGTAACTTCTTTCTAAAGCCCTGGCATCACAAAATGGATGCTGCTGCCACAGACACAAGTCTGGCCTCCTGCTGCTGGACGAAACTCCGGCAGGGGAGGCCTGGACAATAGGTTTCCTGTCCCAGGGAGGTGTGACCACCTCCCCAGACAGGATAATGTGTATTGGGGCTGGGCGGGAGCACTTTCGGGTG
Source organism: Calotriton arnoldi (assembly GCA_963921515.1). Lineage (NCBI taxonomy): Eukaryota > Metazoa > Chordata > Amphibia > Caudata > Salamandridae > Calotriton > Calotriton arnoldi. The sequence continues at coordinate 1,267,848 of CAWUFW010001137.1, forward strand.
CTTTGAAGTCCTGCACTGGGGGCACACTTGGTGTCCCCGTGCATACCCCAGTTCAAACCGGATCAGGGGCTTGCAGCCCCTGCTTTGGCGCGAACTGGACAAAGGGAAAGGGGTGTAGCCACCCTCTGCCCTGACCCACCCATAGGTGGGGCCACAGAGTAGTCCAACCCCTAAACTTAGTATAAGTATAGGAACCCAGTCCTTAGGACTTTAGATTATCCCTGGACGAAACTCTGACACTGAATCCTGGACCTTTGACGCTCTACTCAAGACTAGAGGACAGAAGAATCTCCCTTGGGGTCAAGGAGTGACTCCCCTGCTTGGCAGGCACCAAAGAAGCAATTGTCCGGTCTGCATCGCCTAAGCTCCCGTCGGACGCCGAAGTCTTTGCATCACCAGAGGTGGATTTCCAGACTTCCCCGAGGCTGCCCTGAGTCCCCAGCAAAGCTGAGGCCCGTAGCTGTCGTGGGTAACGTGGAACCGTGACCCCTGGACACCGCACGCATTTGCTAGTGCATCCTCTTCTGGGTCTCCCACGAAGTCGTGCTTTGGGCTCCGAGTAGCCCTAGCCTCCAGCACCAACTGCACCGAAGATCACTGGCTTCCACTCCACGAGTGTCCTGTGAGCCAGCTCCACGTGCACCATCTTGAGGCTCCTTTGCGGTCGCTAGCCCGTTGGCTAGTAGCCCTTCACGAAGGCCAATCCTTTTCTTCTTGGGCTCCCTGGTTGCTCCAGGCTTGCCCTCACTTACCCTTGCTGGGTGAGTTCCTCAGACCTTCCTGGTCTGCATCATCGTCATTCTTCATCTACATCGAGACTTGCCTTTACCAAGGCTTGTTGGGTCCAATCCGGTCGCCGACACCTCAGCACTCGACAGACATCATGTACCAGCCCGAATCCTGCTCCTGGTTGCCAACAACGCCTCCTGGACCTCGTGGCTGAAGAGTCAAGACGACCGTCAACCTACCTGAAGCACTCGACATCGGTGGGCATCTGCTCATCGCCTTCCTGGTCACTGGCTAGTGACCCAGACTCTGTCCCCTCTGCTTTCAGGTTCTTCAGATCTCCGATCCACTCTTGGATCCACCCGGACACTTTCCACTTGGTCGCCAGCAGCACTTTGCAGCAGATCGCCATTCAAATCGACGACGAAACCCGACCCCGAAAGGCACCTATGCACCCGGCTTCCCTGGGTGAGGTAACAAGAGTACTCCGGTGCTCCCGTGGGTAGAGACTCTTGAACGACCTAGTTCTCAAAGGGTTTGCTCCAAGTCCTCCTTTAAGTGTCCCTTTTCTTTAATTTCCTGATCGCGACTTTCTCCATAGAAGTTAACGGCGTCTCGCTGTTGTGTATTTACACTGCACGCGTCCCCCGTGGGTCCCCTGTGTCACTACCTTGGGTGGTTCCTTGTGGTCCAAGCACTTCTAGAGGCTCTAGGCCTAGTGTCTAGTTCAGTCGTGGTTCTTATACCACTTTATTGGTATATGGTTTGGTACGCCCCTAGGGCCCAAACGTGTATTTGTGCTATTACTGTGTTTAAATAACTTATAACTTGTGTATTTCGAACTCTAGCCTCATAAAGAGACTAGAGGGGTGTGTTTAGCAATAAATACATATATTTTGAATATATACCTGGTGTGGTGCTCTTTCATTTGGTCACTCAAGAGATTATAGACTGGTAAAACAAGCTGCTTTACATTCCTTCAAGACTTAGCCTGAAGGCTGCTCTCCATAGCTACCACTAGGATAGCTTTCAATAAGGTTGTCTTTAACCTATCTCCAATAAGGGGTTGTTTGGACTGGTGCAAGGTGCCCACTATAATTAGTGGACAGCATATGCCAGGCCAACTTCTCACATTGGTGTGCAGCGTGTGGGATTCCAGCTTGCTATTGTTTTACCAGATAATCTCAATTGAATTGATCAACTGAAAACCACTAAAGGTACCTAAGGTACATATAATTTAAGCTTAGAATACAGTAAGTTCTACTGAACTTAGAGTTGTGTGTTAAGGGATAGCACACCCTTTCTACAACTCAAGAGAGTTTAGTAGGCCACACTAGAGTAGGTAGTGCATACACCACACCTCACTAGTGATGTCTTCAAAGCCAGGACCCAGTGAGTCCTTGCCAGAAGCCCCTGGGCTTCTTCCCTCCAAGTATGATACCCTCCCATTCTTGGAATTGAGAGCATTATGTAACTTGAGGAAACTGAAGACAGGACAAAGTCTCACCACCCAACATCTTAGAGAGATGTTGGAGGCTTATGATCTCAGCAGGCCCTTAGGGACTGAAGGGGTAGGAGCAGAGGGTGGGGCAGAAGATGAGGATGGGGCCAGGGGTAGCAGTTCCCCAGCACCCCTCTGGAACTGACCAGGAGGGTGACAATGACCCTGACCTGGATAACCCAATCCCTCCTGTGGAAGATGAAGAGGAAGATCAGAATGATCCCCACTTTGTCCCCCAGGAAGGATTATGAGTGTGCCCAGAAGGTCTAGGTCTCCTTCTCAGGAGTCTAACCACTCTGGCACCTCAATAGGGACCTCTGTCTCCTCTCATAGGAGGGAATCCTCTCATGAGAGAAGAAAGAGGCTGGTTCAATATGAGGAAGCTCAGCTTGAACTCAGAAAACAGCAACTGGCTATAGACAGGGAGTCCCTGGATCTCTACAAAGAGAGAAGAAAGTTGGGACTAGAGTCCCATGGTGGCAGCCATGTCCCTAGAGATAGGGAACGGTCTTATGACCATAGAAACCTGAGCAAGATTGTCCCTCCCTACCAGAGTGGGGATGACATCCACAAATGGATAACTGCTCTAGAGAGGGCCTGTAAAGTACAGAAGGTCCCTCAGGAGCAGTGGGCAGCAATCTTGTGGCTCTCCTTTGCAGACAAAGGTAGAGACAAGCTCCTCACTGTTAGAGAGGAGGATGCTGATAATTACAAGGTCTTGAAGAGTGCTCTTATTGATGGGTTTGGCCTAACAACTGAACAATACAGGTTGAAGTTCAGAGATACCCAAAAAGCACAGACTCAAGACTGGGTAGACTATGTGGATTGTTCTGCTAAGGCTCTGGAAGGCTGGTTGATGGGCAGTAAGGTGTGTGACTTCACAGGATTGTACAATCTGATAATGAGGGAGCAGATTCTTAATAACTGTCAAAATCAACTGTTGCATCAGTACCTGGTGGACTCTGATCTGACCTCTCCCCAAGAATTGGGAAAGAAGGCAGACAAATGGGTCAGAACCAGGGTGAGGCAGAAGGTACAGAACCAAGGTGGTGACCCTAAGAAGCAAGATTCTAAGAACTCTGAAAAGGGTGGGGAGAAGGGTAAAGATCAAAAGTCTTCACAAGGCCCCCAAAAATCTTCTTCAGGTGGGGATTCACAGTCTACAAAAGGGAAAGGCCAAAGAAAACCATGGTGCAAGGTCTGTAAGCAAAAGACCCACTGGACCAGTGATTGCACCAAGTCCAAAGACTCAAGTCCAGCACCCACCAATGCCCCTAAGGCACCTGTTCCCCTAGTACAGTTACAGTTGGTGGGAGTGCTCCAGCCAAGGGTTTAGTAGGGTTCACCCTGGGTACTGAGTTGGGCTCTGACCTAGTCAGAGAACTCACTCAGGCTGTGTTAGTCTGTGATGGAGGCATGGATGTGACCTCCTCTGTGAGTCCCAGTAATCTGGGCAAGTACAGACAACAGCCTTTAATCAATGGACGAGAGGCTTTGGCATTTAGGGACACAGGGGCAAGTGTCACCATGGTGACACAAGACCTTGTGAATCCTGGGCAAGTTATACTTGGTGAGATGTACCAAGTGACCAATGCTAGCAACGTCAGAACAGACCATACTCTGGCAGTTGTTAACTTCTCCTGGGGAGGGGTAACTGGCCTTAAGAAGGTTGTGGTGAGTGCAAACCTACCAGTCGAATGCTTGCTTGGCAATGACTTAGAAACTTCAGCTTGGGCAGAAGTGGAACTCAGGACCCATGCAGAAATGCTGGGGATCCCTGCAGATGTGTTTGCTGTGACCAGGTCACAAGCCAAAATGTCTAGCACTGAACAGGCCTTGGATTCTGGAATAATGGACCAAGGGGCATATTATCAAGGGCCGGCGATAAATATCGCAAAGCGCGCTTAGCGCTTGCATATTTATCGCCGGCTATCTCTGGAATTTATCGCCCGGTTAGCGCGTTATTAACAACGCGCATCGCCGAGGCGATAAAAATGTCAGAGATAGCGTGGATATCGCCGTTTTCCATGGGATAGGGCCTGTGGTCTTAGCCACAGAATCCACCCCCCATGTTAAGTATGCCTTAGTCAGGAATTTAACAGACGTTAAATTCCTGCGTTAGGCATACTTAACGCGATTAAAATAATCGCTTCCCGCATTGTAAATATCGCGAAGCTGCCTTCACGATATTTACCCATGTTGTTTCGACAGACACGCCTACTTTGCATCTCATTATCGATGCGAAGTCAGGCGTGCTGGAAACGGGAGCAAAATCAGCAAAACACGCGATAGCGTGTCTTTGCTGATAAGGCGATATAATTATCGCCGCTTTTCGGCCGAAAACGGCCGCAAAAGCGGCGATAATTGTTTATCGCCGCCTTGTTAATATGCCCCCAAGTGCCTTCCAAGAGGAGGAGTAGTAGGGTAAAGGCAGTGCCTTCCCCCTTGGCTCAGAAGGAAGATCAGTTCCTTGAGGGTGATGATCTCAGTCCTGAGGAAGGAACTGTCCCAGAGGAGCTTGAACCTGACCAGGTTGAGTTCTTGGGGACAGGGGACCTTCCAGGGCAGATCTGAGCCAGGAGCAGCAGAGCTGCCCCTCTCTTGAACCCCTCAGACAGCAAGCTGCTGCTGAGGCTGCTGGGAAAGCTAGTGGTCCCCATACAGTGTATTGGGATGATGGACTCCTGTACTCAGAGTGTAGAGACCCCAAGCCTGGTGCTACCAGGAGGTTGGTTATACCTCTGAAGTTCAGGGGCTTCCTATTGACCCTAGCCCATGATATTCCCTTGGCAGGTCACCTGGGCCAGAACAAGACTTGGGACAGAATTGTCCCTCACTTTCACTGGCCCCACATGTCTGAAGACACCAAGGAGTTTTGTCGCTCCTGTGTAACCTGCCAGGCCAGTGGCAAGGCAGGTGGCACTACAAAGGCCCCCTGATACCACTACCTGTGGTGGGGGTGCCCTTTGAAAGGGTGGGGATTGACATTGTTGGTCCCATGGATCCCCAAACAGCATCTGGGCACAGGTTTATCCTGGTGGTAGTGGATCATGCCACCAGGTACCCAGAGGCTATTCCCCTTAGGACCACTACAGCACCTGTGGTGGCAAGGGCCCTCCTGGGAATTTTCTCAAGAGTGGGCTTTCCTAAGGAGGTAGTATCAGACAGGGGTGCAAACTTTATGTCTGGATACTTAAAAGCAATGTGGAAGGAGTGTGGAGTGACTTACAAGTTCACCACACCCTATCACCCACAATGCAATGGTTTAGTTGAGAGATTCAACAAAACCTTGAAGGGCATGATTAAAGGGCTCCCAGAAAAGCTTAGGCGAAGATGGGACATACTCTTGCCCTGCCGTTTATTTGCATATAGGGAGGTGCCTCAGAAGGGGTTGGTTACAGCCCTTTTGAACTTTTGTTTGGCCACCCTGTCAGGGGTCCACTGTGCTTGGTGAAGGAAGGATGGGAGTTACCTCTCAAGCCCCCAAAGCAAGACATAGTGGACTATGTACTTGGTCTCCGCTCCCGGATGGCTGAGTATATGAAAAAGGCAACTAAAAACCTTGAGGCTAGCCAGGAACTTCAAAAGGCCTGGCATGACCAAAGGCTGTTCTGACTGTTTACCAGCCAGGACAGAAGGTGTGGGTGTTGGAGCCAGTGGCCCCAGCAGCTCTCCAAGACAAATGGAGTGGACCCCACACTATTGTTGAGCAGAAGGGTGAGGTTACCTACTTAGTAGACCTAGGAACACCCAGGAGTCCCCACAGGGTTCTCCATGTCAACAGGTTAAAACCATATGTGGACAGGGCAGACATGGGCTTGCTCATGGCTACTGATGAAGGGCAGGAGGAAGAGAGTGACCCACTCCCTGACCTGCTCTCACAGAACCCTGACGATGGGTCAGTAGATGGTGTAGCCTTGGCAGGCAGCCTCACTACCCAGCAACAAACTGTTGTAGACAGGTGCTCAATCAGTTTAGACACATGTTTTCACTGACACCCAGTCAGACCACCTGGTGCACTCATGAAGTGGACACTGGGGACAGTCTGCCTATTAAAAATAAGATTTATAGGCAACCTGACCATGTCAGGGACTGTATCAGGACTGAAGTCCAGAAAATGTTGGAGTTGGGAGTTATTGAACCCTCAGATAGCCCTTGGGCTAGTCCAGTGGTCCTTGTGCCAAAACCTCACACCAGTGGTGGAAAAAGAGAGATGAGGTTTTGTGTGGACTACAGGGGTCTCAATGCAGTCACTAGGACTGATGCCCATCCAATACCAAGGGCAGATGAGCTAATAGATACTTTGGCCTCAGCCAAACATCTCAGCACATTTGACTTGACAGCTGGCTACTGGCAGATCAGACTAGCTGATACTGCAAAGCCCAAAACAGCATTCTCAACCCCTAGTGGGCATTATCAATTTGTGGTGATGCCCTTTGGTCTGAAGAATGCACCTGCCACTTTCCAGAGGTTGGTGAATACAGTTCTCACAGGTCTGGGAGCCTATAGTGCAGCATATCTAGATGATATTGCTGTCTTTAGCTCCACCTGGGAGAATCACCTGGTCCACCTCAGGAATGTTCTACAGGCCCTGCAAAAGGCAGGCCTGACTATCAAGGCCACTAAGTGCCAGATAGGGCAGAGTCAGGTTGTGTACCTGGGCCACCTTGTGGGTGGAGGCCAGGTTCAACCTTTGCAGAGCAAGATCCAGACTATCATGGACTGGACTGCTCCAACTACCCAGACTCAGGTGAGAGCCTTCTTAAGCCTGACTGGGTACTATAGGAGATTTGTCAAGGGGTATGGATCAATAGTGACACCCCTGAATGACTTAACTTCTAATAAAATGCCCAAAAAGGTTCAGTGGACAGTTAGCTGTCAAAAGGCATTTGATGACCTGAAGCAGGCCATGTGCACTGCTCCCATTCTACAGAGTCCTGATTACTCCAAGAAGTTCATTGTTCAAACTGATGCATCTGAATTGGGGGTAGGGGCTGTACTGTCACAATTGAATGAAGAAGGTCAGGATCAGCCAGTAGCTTTCATTAGCAGAAGGCTGACCCCTAGAGAGAAACGTTGGTCAGCCATTGAGAGGGAGGCCTTTGCTGTGGTCTGGGCTCTGAAGAAGTTGAGGCCATACTTGTTTGGTACTCACTTCCTTGTTCAAACAGACCATAAGCCCCTCTTATGGCTAAAACAAATGAAGGGTGAAAACCCCAAACTGCTTAGGTGGTCCATTTCCCTACAGGGGATGGACTTCACAGTGGAACATAGACCTGGGAGTAACCATGCCAATGCAGATGGACTCTCTAGGTACTTCCACTTAGAACATGAAGACTTAACTGGGCAAGGTTAGTTTAATGTCCCTACGTTTGGGGGGTTGTGTAGGAGAGTAGGATCTGCTTCACATGGGTACCCCCACTTTTGCTGATGCTTCACTGTTTTTCGACCTTAGTCTGGCTGGGGCCCTGCTAATCAGAACCCCAGCCTAGCTGCTTCCTCTCTAAAATGGTTTCCATGTGCCTTAGGCACATCACTGATTGGAATCTGGAGTGCCCTTATAAGTCCCTAGTATATGGTATACTATGTACCAAGGGCATAGGTACCTCAGAGGCCTACCAGGGGCTGCAGCATGTATTATGCCACCCCTGGAAGGCCACCCAAACTGACACCACAGGTCTGCTACTGCAGCCTGGGTAAGGTGGTGCATGCACCCCTTACTGTGATATAGGTTACCTATATCACTAAATACATACACACATATAAACATATAAGTCACTCCTATGGCAGGCCTTATCAATCCTGAAGGCAGAGTGCGTGGTTCCTATGTGAGAGGGTGCCCCTGCATGATCAGGGCCCCTCTGCAGCGTTCGGAGACCCTTCTCTGATGCTGTTTGTAGTGCAGCCTGACCATATACTCTTAAGCGCATTATAACCTCGCGTTAAATGCTAACTTTGGAATGGCTGCACCGAAACATGTCGTGTTTGGTGTCAAACATCTTGGAATACTACCCCCGCCAATTCTGATGGCGGGGGTAGCATTCCACCCTTCTAGAGGAGAGACATGTTAACCCTGGCCTGGCCGGTAACTTCTTTCTAAAGCCCTGGCATCACAAAATGGATGCTGCTGCCACAGACACAAGTCTGGCCTCCTGCTGCTGGATGAAACTCCGGCAGGGGAGGCCTGGACAATAGGTTGCCTGTCCCAGGGAGGTGTGACCACCTCCCCAGACAGGATAATGTGTATTGGGGCTGGGCGGGAGCACTTTCGGGTGCTTTGAAGTCCTGCACTGGGGGCACACTTGGTGTCCCCGTGCATACCCCAGTTCAAACCGGATCAGGGGCTTGCAGCCCCTGCTTTGGCGCGAACTGGACAAAGGGAAAGGGTGTAGCCACCCCTCCGCCCTGACCCACCCATAGGTGGGGCCACAGAGTAGTCCAACCCCTAAACTTAGTATAAGTATAGGAACCCAGTCCTTAGGACTTTAGATTATCCCTGGATGAAACTCTGACACTGAATCCTGGACCTTCGACGCTCTACTCAAGACTAGAGGACAGAAGAATCTCCCTTGGGGTCAAGGAGTGACTCCCCTGCTTGGCAGGCACCAAAGAAGCAATTGTCCGGTCTGCATCGCCTAAGCTCCCGTTGGACGCCGAAGTCTTTGCATCACCAGAGGTAAATTTCCAGACTTCCCCGAGGCTGCCCTGAGTCCCCAGCAAAGCTGAGGCCCGTAGCTGTCGTGGGTAACGTGGAACCGTGACCCCTGGACACCCGACGCATTTGCTAGTGCATCCTCTTCTGGGTCTCCCACGAAGTCGTGCTTTGGGCTCCGAGTAGCCCTAGCCTCCAGCACCAACTGCACTGAAGCTCACTGGCCTCCACTCCACGAGTGTCCTGTGAGCCAGCTCCACGTGCACCGTCTCGAGGCTCCTTCGCGGTCGCTAGCCCGTTGGCTAGTAGCCCTTCACGAAGGCCAATCCTTTTCGTCTTGGGCTCCCTGATTGCTCCAGGCTTGCCCTCACTTACCCTTGCTGGGTGAGTTCCTCAGACCTTGCTGGTCTGCATCATCGTCATTCTTCATCTACATCGAGACTTGCCGTTGCCAAGGCTTGTTGGGTCCAATCCGGTCACTGGCTAGTGACCCAGATTCTGTCCCCTCTGCTTTCAGGTTCTTCAGATCTCCGATCCACTCTTGGATCCACCCGGACACTTTCCACTTGGTCGCAGCAGCACTTTGCAGCAGATCGCCATTCAAATCGACGACGAAACCCGACCCCGAAAGGCACCTATGCACCCGGCTTCCCTGGGTGAGGTAACAAGAGTACTCCGGTGCTCCCGTGGGTAGAGACTCTAGAACGACCTAGTTCTCAAAGGGTTTGCTCCAAGTCCTCCTTTAAGTGTCCCTTTTCTTTAATTTCCTGATCGCGACTTTCTCCATAGAAGTTAACGGCGTCTCGCGGTTGTGTATTTACACTGCACGCGTCCCCCGTGGGTCCCCTGTGTCACTACCTTGGGTGGTTCCTTGTGGTCCAAGCACTTCTAGAGGCTCTAGGCCTAGTGTCTAGTTCAGTCGTGGTTCTTATACCACTTTATTGGTATATGGTTTGGTACGCCCCTAGGGCCCAAACGTGTATTTGTGCTATTACTGTGTTTAAATAACTTATAACTTGTGTACTTCGAACTCTAGCCTCATAAAGAGACTAGAGGGGTGTGTTTAGCAATAAATACATATATTTTGAATATATACCTGGTGTGGTGCTCTTTCATTTGGTCACTCAAGAGATTATAGACTGGTAAAACAAGCTGCTTTACATTCCTTCAAGACTTAGCCTGAAGGCTGCTCTCCATAGCTACCACTAGGATAGCTTTCAATAAGGTTGTCTTTAACCTATCTCCAATAAGGGGTTGTTTGGACTGGTGCAAGGTGCCCACTATAATTAGTGGACAGCATATGCCAGGCCAACTTCTCACAGGCAAGAATGCGTGGTGAAATCAATGATTATGTGAAAAGGAGTGTAAGATGTAATATCAGTGATAAAGCGCTAGTTACTGAAGGGGTAGTTGCACGACAAGACTTGGAACAGCAACCAGGTAGTTGAATCATTTGTTACCTCACCAAGTAAAGCATGGCAAAAGTCGGGGATTGACTTTCTAGGACCTTTTCACATACTACGTCATAGTCTGAAATATTTTCTGGTTATAGTGGATCATCTGTCTAGGTGGGTTGAAGTGGAACCTATTTGTTTTCCCACTCCCAAAAGTGTAATTAATTGTCTTGAAAAAATATTTATCAGAGAAGGTTTTCCAGAAGAAGTTCTAACTGATAATGGTGTGCAGTTTGTTTCGGAAGAAATGAATCATTTTCTGAATAAGTGTGGAATTAAACACATCAGAACTCCATTGTATCATTCACAAAGTAATGGCAAAGTAGACAATTTTAACAGAGTGTTAGTGGACTATATTCAAGTAGTACATAGAAGCAATGTGTGTGTGGATCAAGCTGTGAAGGATTTAGTGTGCGCATACGGCCCCAGGCCACATGTGGCCACTTCTAAAAGCCCTTTTAAACTCAAAAGGGAGAGGAAAGCATCTACGGAGTTATGTCCATTTTGGTGGTTAAATTATTCCCTGAGGGGTGTAATTTGAAAGAGGTGTGGGAAACAGCAAACAAAAATTCAAATGATCTAAATAAAAGGAAAATTTAGACCACAAGCACTAGTGAAAAGTCCAGATTGAAAATTGGTGATTGGGTGAGGATTAAAAATCCCATTTAAGTAAGAAAAGGTTTGTCAAAATTTAAAGAACCACAACAAATATGTGAGATACGCAAAAATGCTGTAAAATTATCCGATGGGAGTTGGTGGAGCACTTCTCGTGTTGCACTAAATCCTAGTGCTCAATTTAGAGATATGACCAGATATGAACCTAGAGAGTATCATAGGCGTCATAAATCCAGGTGTGACAGTGAGAACATAGTGACAAAAGGGAAAAGTACTGAAGTTCATTTGAGGCCTGGAAAACTACATGATTAAGTCACATCATTGGATCCTTATGTGTGATACTCTTTAAACTGCTGTTTTATAATTGTTTTTCCCCATAAAGTGGAATAGAATGGGTGTTATATAATTAATGTTTCATTAGTCTAAGTTTATACTGACAATTTGTCTTGTTTTATATAATGCATATTTTGATGTTCTGTTTAAAAAGGGGTGAGGTGTGGTGATATCACAGTAGGTGATGTCACTGGACGACTGGCTAAGTATGAAATGTGGTGACATCCAGCAATGCGTGAGGTATGTGTGTTCTATGCCATCCCTTGGAGGTTACTTTCTGTGCCCCTTAATGTACCAGATGTGTCTCATTTATCTTCTGAATAAATACCTTTTATTCACACAAGAAGAGCGTGGAGTTCATCATTACACTCCTCTATTGGCTCTCTTCTCGTCCCCTAGCAAATCGGATTATACCGGAGGTAATAGACGCCCAGAGCCACACTCAGTGTGCCCTTCGTGGCATCGCGCAGGCTTTTGCGGAGTACTGCCATCGTCTCTATATGGCGGTTCCATGGGTGGAGCCAGGGCCGGAACCTCACCTTTTACAGGAAATACCTCTTCCTCCCTCAACTCTCCCAGGCAGAGAGTCAGCTGCTCGATCAGCCCCTATCAGTCGAGGAGGTCCGGGCACCTATTTCAGCTGTTGCCTCTGGGAAGACCCCAGGCCCTGATGGGTTCTCTGCAGAGTATGATTCAGTATTTAGGGAAGCCCTGACACCATGGCTTCATGCCCTGTATGTGGAGGCAGCGGAGAAGGGCACCTTTCCCTCTGACAATGATTTGGCCACAATTGCAGTCATCCCCAAAGATGCAACCCCCGTCATCTTCCTGTTCAGATTTTCGCCCAATCTCACTCATCAATACTGAAGTTAAGATCTATGCCACCATACTGGCCACCCACCTTTGACCAGTACTTAGTACACTTATCCACCCCGACCAGTGTGGCTTCATGCCCTGCAGAAGTACGCAGCACTGCCTTCGACGTCTTCATCTCGCACTAGCTCAGACTGGCCTTACTACTCATAGATTTTGAAATATCCTTCAACACTGTGGACTGGAGATATTTGGAAGAGGTGCTGTCCAGAGCAGGCGCCGGTCCACGTTTCTGTGGACTCGTACTTGTTCTTTACTCCAACCCTAGGGCTCGAGTCCAGGTAAACGGTATCTTGTCAGACTCCTTTCCCATTCGCCAAGGGACACGTCAGGGTTGCCCCCTATCTCCCCTCTGCTTTGCCCTGGTGATTGACCCATTGACTCACCTCATTAGATGTGATGCCCAGGTGCAAGGCTGATGTTGGGAGAATGCCTGTGAGGACCACATTGAACTTTACGTGGACGATATCCTGCTATTTTTAGGTGACCCTGTGACGACGGGTCTTCAGTGCATCCGAATACTCCAGCTCTTTGGTGAGGCGACAGGACTAGGGGTCCATCCGGCCAAGTCCATCTTAGTACCACTAACCGACTCCCAGGAATGTATAGCGTGGCAATCCACCATCCCAGTTTGGCACCTCAGTTTCCGCTAGTTAGGAATTTGGGTGGCAATCCACCCAGAGCTCACCTGCTCCCTGAACCTTAACCCGCTGACTAAGAGAACCATAGACCCGTAGACCCCAATGGGCAGAATTGCATTATATAAAATGATGATACTTCCCCAATTTCTCTATGCCTTCCAGAATTTCCCGCTCCACCTGCCACGCCATTGGTTCCAAACCTTAGATAGACTGGCCACAGCATTCCTATGGGGTGGATCCAGACCCCGACTGGCTCCTATCCACTGTCAGCGCGCTCCTTACGATGGGGACCTAAGGATGGCCAACCTTTACTACTAGTATCTGGTGGCCCAACTCCTAGTAATCAATAACTGGTTTTCAGGGGGATGGTCAGATCCAACGTACCTGCTAGAGTTTTTCTTCCTTGGGTTCCCCTAGATCATGGCAATGCTATATGGCTCCCCAATCCCCAACACCATCCCAGTAGTGACCCGAGCAGTCTTCCTTGCGTGGAGATCCTTGTTGCGACAGACACATTGGGACGCCAAACTTAAACTCCAGACCCCCCAATGGCATGGCACCTGGTTGAGGGAGGTGGCCACTCTGGAGGGCTTCAGGCGGTGAGACCTAACATAATTGGGTGATGTCTGGTCTGGGACCCACATGAGCACCTTTCAAGAGTTGCAGGATTCCTATTCTATTAACGCTAATCAATTTTATAAATACCTGCAACTTAGGCACTGCTCACCACTCATGTTCCCTCTGGGACTTCCATCCCAGAGTTCAGCCCACTGGATGCCAACCTCCTGATGGGTACATTGGGAAAAAGAGGCATCTCCCAGATTTACCGAATGTTCATCAATGCGCCTAACACCCTAGATCATCTTCGTTCGCGCTGGGAGTGATGGTTGGGTCCCTTGGAGGACCACGATTGGCGTGATGCTATTATGGCACCCCGGGTCATAACTATTTCCTCCAGGCTTCGCTTAATCCAAACTTACTACCTGTACTGTGCTTACCTCACTTCAGCTCAGTTGTATTCCGCTTTAGGGGTCCGTATATAGGTTTTCCTGAATCATGTCCTTATATAGGCACAATTCGCCTTGCCCTTATATAGGCATGGAATCCCAGTCCTTATTTAGGCATTAACCGTGCACTCCAAATACAGGCATGGTCACCGACATCCGTCCACCCTAACGTCACAACGAGTTCTTAGAAACCAGACCCTTAAGCTTCGGGAGTTCCCCTAGCACAGGACTATTGATTTCTCCAAGAACTTATCTATTATGTATGAACCGTTATACCTTAAGGGTTCATTCCTGACGTCTTCCTCTGTCCGACTTCACGTCAATGCTAACATTCCACGACACCTACCAGGTATAAATATACCTTCCCTTGCCCAAGCAAGTTAGAGGAGACCTCGACTTCAGAGGAGCCCGTATCCCGGCCTGACGCACTGAGAAGACGCTGTCATTCCTGCACGCAGACGAATCCAGCTTCCAGTGTTCTGACTCCCTTTGCGGGGTGTTAGAGTTTCAGATCCGGCAGGAGATTCCCACCTCTCTCATTCTCAAGGTATGGAGCTGACTAGATCCTAGAGGCACTCTTGGCATAGTAGACTTAACACACTCTTAGTCTACCATACTAGAGAATACTCCACCTACTTCTACCTTTCCCTACACCTAGACTAGGTTAGGCACATTGGGGTAGAACTAGCTTAGATACGCATCGAATGAGTACCCGCATTCTTAGCTCATGTTATTTATGTACGTGAATATATGCTAAAAGATAATGCTAGCGCAGTATTATTTATTTATACTGCTTACACTGTACATTATTTATCTTGCATACTGTCTTGTGATCATAACAGCACATATCTCTTACACGAGAAACAAGACTGTTCAATAAAACCCTTTTATTGAAACGCCCGTCTTTCCTTTCTGTGTAACTCTGTAGAAACTAAGCATGCACGATTGAATGAGTGAAACTGTTATCTATTGTTTCCACTATTCTGAGACATGTTCCGCTTCTAAAGGGAAACAAAGTTGTCATGTTTTTCGGTTGCCAGAAACTACTCCCTTCTTGTTCTCAAGGAGTTTCTAGTGGCCTCTGAGCTAGCTGGCACAGGAAATTAAGTTTAATATAATCGATAGGGACATACCGACCTTAGTCCTATGTCAAACCTATAGGTTATATTATTCCAATGCGCAGAGCCTATTAGGGAAATAGGAACTACACTACATGGCGCCCAACGGTTTGGTAAGGCAGTAATTTAACGCTAGATACTGAGTAACTCATTCGTGCTTTTCTCAGAGACCCTACTCACATACTCCATAAGACGTCCGGAGTGGGTAGGGTTAAATATCTGCCATAACTAAATAGGGAAGCACCCTATAAATTAGTTGTTTGGTTTGTTCAACGTTGAAGGATACAGTGTTCCAAAATATTGTGCACCTTATCTTTTTGTTTCCTTGAAACTTGTTCTGCATTTTTCAAAAACAAATGTCCAACAGGGAAAATGCCACCGACACCGGTGGAGCTGCGGCTGACCCAGCCATAGCAACAGTTTTTAACTTTACAGGTTTAAATGAACCTGAGGAGGGTGTTATAGACATCAATCCGAACTTAAGAAGAGCCATCACTCTAAAACTTATAAAACACGGCCTACCACCAAGAGGAGGTAGAGCAGTTTTCGTGATAGAGGCACACGAATCCTTTCAGACAGAGGTATTCTATTCATGGGTCATATTTCCTGAATCAAATTCGGTAACAAGACTGTTTCACTTCTACAAAGAAGATGATCCACCAGAGGAATATATTCCTTTCGAGGATATTGAAATTCCACTAACATACCAGGAGCATCAGCTCTGGTTTAAAGGCGCCCTAAAACATCACAGAAACATAACCAGGCTCGGTCCACTAGGTAGACCAGGAGCAACATGGCCGATTCTAGCCGGCTACACTCCTCATCCTGACTGGATATAATGACGGATGAGGAATTACTTACTCAACTTACAGAGTTAATACAAATCTACAGACAATTAGTCCAATATGTCATGCAGACTTTCACAGTCCAACCACCATTGACACTCCCAAATCAAACTCCTCAACAGGGGAATACACTAAAAATTACACCACAGACTCTATACGCAGTCATGGGAAAAATGCCCACAAAACGTGAGCAAATTCCATTCTGGATAGCTCAAAAAATTACTCAAATTGAAGCAGTATTTCCAAATACTAGCCCTTATGAGAAACACAGAATCCTAACAATCTGTTTACCGATGGGGATCACACCACAACTGGAAGACTGCACCACTTGGGGCTCAGTCTTTGCTGCCATCTATACTAAAACACATGGTATTCCATCAATTGCAGTAATACCAGATGTCCTGAAGCAAATTCAAAATGAATACGGGGCAGAGCCTGCTCTAAATTTAGGTATGAAATTACTGAAAAATTTCGACCAGGTCTCAACAATAATATTATCTAATATTAAAGGGGAAGCAGCAGCAGTGGCGATCCACCAACGATTAAGGGAATTCAATGTTACAGAACATCAAACAGAACTACCCAGAATAATAGAACAATCATATGCAGAATTAGGCAGAGATAGTTTGGGTGGAAGACCAGTGAAGCCAAAACTATCTGAAAGTCCTGAGAAGGACTCTATTAAACAAACTCCTACATCTTCTAAAAAGAAGTGGGAAACTAATAAACAAAATTCAAACGAGAAACGTTCTCAATCCCGAGGTAGGTCTCCTCAAAAGGAGCCCTCTGAAAGGAGGCATAATCTCAGGAATAGGGATAATTTGAAAAAGCCTGACAGGTATCAAGATACTGATACACGTTCCTCTCGTACCTTTCAGATCTCGTCACAGACATCGGAAAGAAGAGGACGGTCAGAACATAGAGAAGAACGCGTGAAATCGAAAGACGACAAACACGTTCCGAAAAACAAATCAAAACATCAATTCTCAAAGAAGAAGGTAGCAGGTCTGAAGGTCAGACATGCCGAGGATACTGAGAACACAACTCAAGAACAGAGAATGGGCTCAGACAATGCTGGACAGTGCAGCAGAAGTCACAATAGCTCGCCAGAACCTGAAGGAACTTCTGGAGATAGTGGACTTGAATGAGTACATTACAGTTGAGACTGTAGACACCAGTGTTAGTACTCCACAAAAGTTATATGAAATAACACTCCGGATGGAGGGAGACATACCTAGACAGGTGAAAGCACTCTTTTGGGAAAAACTTTCAAGGGCCTATGACATACTTCTAGCAGAAAAAGACTGGCCACCACAATTTGTCAGGGAGTGCCCACATGGCGAGGACATTATTATGCCTGCCTTCTCTAACCATATTCCAATTCACCTAAAATATACTTATGCCAGGAAATGGGCAGTTGCCCAGGCCCCAGCATTATATAAAAATCATGTAGGATGGGATGAGGATTCACCTCACCATAAAATACATCTGAAAAATGAACCTACTGCACAAAGGCAGTACCCAATAAAGCAAGAAGCTAAAAAACAGGTCAGGGAGATCTTAGATCAACTTGAATACCAGGGGGTGATTGAAACATGCACCTCTTCAAGCAACAATCCTTTGTTTCCTGTCTCCAAACCAGACAATACATATCGTCTAGTTTTGGATTACAGACACTTAAACACTTGTTCAAAAACATTTGGAGTGCAAAATGCACATAGTACAGCATTAATGAATAACATTGTGCGTAAAAAATACAAAACCACATTAGACATCTCAAATGGTTTCTTTTGTCAAAATATAGCACCTGAAAGCAGGTACTTAACAGCTATCTCAATAATGGGGACCCAGCGTCAATTTTGTCTATCCCACAAGGGTTCAAGAACAGCCCGGGGTTATTCTCAGCGAGAGTAACGGAGTTACTACAAGTTTATGATAATGAGGCATTGTCCTATGTCGATGACATCTATCTGACAGACGATGACCTGGATAAACACTTGAACAGGGTGAGCACCATTATACTGGGCTTCGCCTCTGAGGGCTACAAATTCAACTTCAAAAAGTCCAGAATTGCCCATCTCAATGTCCTGTTTCTAGGATATGAGCTTTCAAGTGAAGGCAAGAGCTTGGCAGCCAACTTTTTAGAAAGGTGTGCGCTGCTCCAACCTCCAAAACGCTGAAAAATGTACAATCCATCCTGGGTTTCCTAAATTTTGGAAGAACTTACATTCTAAATTACGCAGAAAGGGTTAAATCTCTCTACGCACTAATCAAACCTGATTTTTCAATCAAAAACTGGACACAGGAACACCCTGAAATCTTGCGTTCACTCCAAGCTAACATGTTAGCAACAAATCACTTACAAACACGCGTAAGTCAACGCAATTTAGTGATCCGAATAATTTCGGGTCAATGCGGATTCACCTACTTAACATTTAATGAGGGTGAAAAAGTACCAATTGCATACAAATCACACTTGTATACACAAGCAGAAATGCGCTTCACTTCAACAGAAAAAATTCTGACAGCAGTTCAAACCGCTGTAGCAAAAGAAAGAGCTCTAGCCCAAGGGAAACGCATTATTGTCGTAACCCCTGTTCCGGCCTTAGAGGCTGTGACAAAAGCAAGCATTCCAAATGCTAAAGCATTACATCCTAGATGGATACAATGGGTTAATTCTCTTGCTGCAACAGATGTTGAATATGTTTTTGATCCCGATTTAAAAACACAAGCATTCCTGCAATATGAACATGAATGTCCTCTGCCCACTGAGATTCTGCCTCTCGATCAGTATGAATTCATAATTTACACTGACGGATCCGCACAACCCGCAACAAGCTTACAGTGCAGCGTGCACAATCGTTAAAGGTTGCATGTGCGATGGCAACTTCAGACCTATGGTCACAAAAACCCAATCTCTAGGAGATTGCACAGCTCAGCGAGCTGAACTACAGGCATTCAAACTGGCACTTAAAAGTACAGATCGAGAATTCCCCACACTAATAGTGTGCGATTCTTTCTACTGTGTGCAGTTGTATAATGAATATATACAAACTTGGCTTGAAAACGGGTTCAAAGATGCAAAAGGTGGCACAATAAAGTATAAAACGCTTTGGGAACAAGTAGTTCAGTTAAAAAGCGAACTACCAAAGGCTCACGTGATCCATACACTGAGTCATCAACGTGATGGCGTTCACGTTGCAGGGAATTCATTGGCTGACAAAGCCGCAAAGGGGGCTGTTCAGACGGCTTCCGTAGCTGCGATCACTCGTTCAAAAACGAAAATAAAAAGTGAGATAATGTTGGCTGTCAATGCTACAAGCAAAGGCAGTGGTGCAGCGTTACCAAAAAAGTTTCCACTCAAGTACTCATATGTAATTGATGCGAACAACGTTCCTTTTGCTCGAATCCCTGGAGTGGGGGATAGGGTAATTCCAAACATGTAACGTAGAGCAGCTTTGATTTATGAAACACATCTGGGGGAGGGTCTGTCACATCAAGGGATCTCTAAAACAATATTGACATTAAAAGAGATGTACTGGTGGCCTGGGATGAATACAGAAATACACATATTCATCAATAATTGCATAGACTGTAAATTACAGCGAGAAAGCCACCAGACACCATGCTACGAATGTATCTGCCCAGGACAGACACCATTATTAGACAGCATTAGACTATCTATGCACAGGCAAAATCGTGGACAACTGCAATCCCACAAATACTAAGTCAAGGTTCCTATGGATATGGCCTCAGCGCTCGGCTGACGCTCGAACTGTTATAAAAGATTTACGAGTCTTTATCGGCACATACGCAATAGGCACGCTACATTCTGACCAGGGCCCTGCGTTTAGCTCTCGGGCTTACAAAGACGCCATGGCCAGTCTGGGCGTTGCATTGCGGTACTCCTCTCCGTTTCATCCTGAGGGAAATTCTGTTGTGGAAAGGAAAAACCGGGACATAAAACAGTCTATAACAGCTAGGGTATTAGGTTCGGGTGATGGGTGGGTCAAATATCTTTATGGGGTCCAACGCTCATTAAACAACTTGCCAAGAAGTTCTCTAGGGGGGGTCACTCCATATGAGGTCCTATTTGGGACAAGAATGTGGGTGCCCGATCTGGAATGTAGAGGCACAGTGGTGGAAAATAAACCCTTTGATATCAAAGATCGTTTGGCTGTTTTACAGGACTTAAATGAACTAAGATCGAAACAAAGCAACGTATTCCTGCAGCCAACCACCACTGGGGAAAAACTGGCTGTCCCAGCAAGGCCTGTCTGGATTCCAAAAGTTTGGGATCTAGTCAGAGAAAAAATTGCGGACAAAAAGGAATTTGGACCTTCTTACAGACAACCAGTACCTGTCCTAGCCATACACGGAACAAAAACAGTACTTCTGCCGCCCCTTGCTGGAAAAAAGGAGAAAAGATTTGTGTCCATCGACCTCATCAAACCACAGTATGTGGCCAATACTAAATAGTAGGCCTCGTGGACTCTGACCTAGTAGCAGACACACTCCTCTCGCTACTATCCAAGAGGTTCAGACTGAAAGACTGATAACCATCGAGAATTCAGCAGTAACAGATGAAGGACTGAGCAACAATGCTATGGAACTCATCCCTCTTGAAACACAAGTAACAGTTCGTCCAAATACACCTGTCTACACCAATGTAACAAGTGATCAACTGGTTCCAGCGATTTCTACAAATCCTGATGCAATTCCAACAATTGACAGAACTGCTTCTGGCTACTTGATTAACTTTGATACGTTCTCTGAGGATCTGAGTGAGCCCGAGACGTCGCCAGCATCAAAAACTTTTAAACAGCAAGTACAAGACTTTTTGCATTTTTTGAAAAAGACTTATCTAGTTTCACCATGGATTGAACTTTGGGTTATTTCTGGAATATTTTTCTTCCTGCTTTGGCTAGCTTTGGTTATGACTATGAGCGTGCTTATAAATGGGAGATACATCCATTTGGACATTGAAAGAAAAGAAGTGAACTTACTTTTGAAACCTCACAAATCATCCCAACGTGAAACAAGAGACTTGTCTGCAGTGAACATCACAGCTGTTCCTATACAGGATGGTATAGTGTGGGACAAAACAGATTTTGATATTTTTGGCCCGACGGAACATTTGAACATTCCATATTTATTTAAGATCTCACTAAGTGATTTTGTTTCATACAGTACCTTTTCTGATGATTGGGACTTTGAAACTGTAAATAATATGATGTTTGACCTAGAAAAATGTGCTGCATTTTCTAATAATGAATATTTAGAGGGTTCATCAGACTATGAACAGCTGTATTGCTATAACCACTATGATCATCATTTTTTGCATAAATCTGCAACACCTAGTAATGTGTTTATGTTTAACCAATGGGAGCATTGTCCTACACCACCAAAAGGTAGTTCAAAAACATTTGCTAAGAAGTTTCCATATTTTTCAGGATACAATACATCTGATCCAGAAACATTTTATTATAGAAATGTAAACAAAACAGGACTGAAAATTATGTTAACAAATACAAAACAGATTTACTCTGCAGCATTTATTACCCAACTGTCTAGACAGGGTTTCGACTTATGGAAAGACACAATAGACACAAAATCTGTCTGGGGTACTAAAGAATGGCAAGTGCAGGGGATAGAAGCTTTATTTAGAGCCTGTATCGTCCCTCAGCAAATAATGTTTTTTAATGACACGGTCCAACAAACGTCTTGCCTTGGGTTAGCCAAGATCAAAGACATGAAAGCACCTTCTGTACCAACACCTGCAAGTGATAACAATACACAGGCAGCGGTTACAGTTGACACCATACTACAACTCAACAGAACAAATCCTGATTGGAGAAAATGGTTGATCTGGCCCACAGACACAAACAACTGTCAAGGGAGATTCCTGAATAAAACACAGGGGTTTACTATTCATAGGCCAGACCCACGATACGTCCAAAGACAGCATCCGGGGGTAGTAACAACATACAGTGTAGGAAAATTATGCCTCGATTGGCTGCAAAAATCTACACTTAAGGATGTGAAACAACACTTATCTTTACTTAAAGAAGACGCAGACCATAGGGAATTCTTGCTTGGACCAAGAAAACCGCGTCAAAAACGTTTCATATATGCCGGCATTTATGCTGCTTATAATGAAGCATGGAAGGTGTCACAGATGGAGGCCGCAGAACGAATACGTGAACTTGATCGTATTAACTTAGAGAAAACTCTCTCTGTGGTCGACAATGGGTTAACAACTTTGTCCTCCAGAATTTATTCATTGGACAGTATTGTATCCTCTGCTATCGACATACTGGAACAAGATTTAGCCATGTTACAGCAAGGCCAGTCTCAGTTACGTTCTATTATGTTATTAAGCTGGACGCTGCAATCTTTGCGTGCGGGCTATGTACCTTGGTGTTTTATCAACACGACGGCTCTGTTTGCAGAATACAATCTAACTGATAAACAGATCAAACTGGCACAAAGGGGAGCAAAGTATACAGTACTGAGCATTGAAAAACTTGAAAAATTACCATTCACAGTGGCAGAAAAACCAGCTACAGAATGGCTTATTCATGGCAAAATTAGTCTACCTGTGACTACTTTCCAGTTTCAGTATTGCCTTAAACAGATGCAAGCAGGCAAATATGAAAGGTTGGGTAAAGAATACATTAAGACATCCTGGAATTTACCTTACACCTATAGATGTTGGAGTGGGGATCGTGAAGTGTTTCTAAGCGGTACACACTGTGAAAATGCACTAAGCGGTTCACTGATTTGTCAGGACATTTCTTTACACAGGGCTTGTAATGGTTCTGTGGCAAACTTGTCCTGCCACCAGCAGGGTACACCAGCTGCTGTGATTAATCCAACGTTTGGACAACTTTCTAATGGGAGTTACCTCATGTTGAATGATCAGAGTTGCTGTGGCATGTTGCCAGGCATCCCATATCTAGTAACGGTCAACTCCAGGGTCACTTGCTGTATGCAAGTATTGTTTGCCCCAATAGACACAGTCAGGGAGTCACCTCTATGGCCTTCGTTGAATGTCTCTTTTATTCGATTTGATACTTTAAGCAGAATGAAAGCCATGCTTATACAACAATCAGTGCCTTTGACCTCGGCCAAAGAAACCTATGATCTACAAGTTGCAAGGACTTCGGCTGAGATACAAGCTTTAATTCGTACTGCCCTATACATTTCGTAGAAATGATAGGACGTATCTTTAATATGTCAGATACAAGCGGAATTGTACATGTATTTAAGACCATCTGTTCTGGACTATTAGCACCTTTCCAGGCTGTCCTCGGAATCATCCCAAACTTCGCACATTCGGTGTTTGGTGGTGTGCCGTTAATTCTAGCACTTGTTGCAGGAATTCTGTTTCTATTCCTCCTACTACGCTATGGCAAGCCTCTTCGCCAACATCACTCCGAGCGATGTGGAGAGAGTCCTCCTTGAACGGAAATGCCGTGAGCAAATAGTACAGCTTTTGGGCATGCCTCATCTACGGGAACTTAATACAACGTGGTTCCTGTCCTTCAGACCAATCTGGCAAGATTGCATCTTACCTGTTCTACGCTGCCTGTTTTGCAGTGAAGAATGCGTGCTAGACATCTGTCTAACACTCCCATCAGTCATGCCAACGGATATCGATACTCTGCTGGACCCGATAACGGCCCATGCTGTGTGTTGTCCCCAGAGGCTTCCAATCTTGATGGCGGCATTCATTGAGATCTCACAGATGCTTCCGGCGGCTGCTGAGGTACGAGATGGATCAACAGGCACACAGGTAACAACGGACGCAAACATTGCATCTTCTGCTGAAGGCGATGTTTCTCATCTCTGTGCAATTAACCTTCTGAACGAGGTGTTCCAAATGTCACCAACTTCGGTGGACGATATTTTGGCTACGGAAATAGATGATCTAATGTTTACACCAGACCCATACACTGACTTTGATTCGGCTCACAGTGTACCAGGGCAACAATGAAATTTGGCCTTCATATTTTTCAAACTTGGAACTTTTCCCAGAATTGAACTTTTTTCTTTTTAAAATTTTTGAAATGACATGGCAATTGACAATCTGCTTACAGTAGAACTAGTCTTATAAAACGGACTTCTTTGAACACTTCCAGGGACACATTGTCACCTTACTTGTCTAACATTTCATTTACTTCCATGATACGCAATGGCTTTGATTTTAAGAACTTATCGACCATTTCATCATATGTATATATTACTGTTTCATTCACGTTGCATTCTACTTCCGTTATATGCTTAGAATGAATACAATGCTTTAATGTACAGTATCTATGACATTTCAACAGTTTTGAGCTTCTTTTAAAAATGCTTTTAGAAATGTTTTTAGTAATATGTGGTACTCAATTTTATGATTAGCATTTAAAATGTTTAGCATTTAGTATTATCGTTCATTCGAAGATGGAGAGGGTGTTGAATTCCGCTTTAGGGGTCCGTATATAAGTTTTCCTGAATCATGTCCTTATATAGGCACAATTCGCCTTGCCCTTATATAGGCATAGAATCCCAGTCCTTATTTAGGCATTAACCGTGCACTCCAAATACAGGCATGGTCACCGACATCCGTCCACCCTAACGTCACAACGAGTTCTTAGAAACCAGACCCTTAAGCTTCGGGAGTTCCCTAGCACAGGACTATTGATTTCTCCAAGAACTCATCTATTATGTATGAACCGTTATACCTTAAGGGTTCATTCCTGACCTCTTCCTCTGTCCGACTTCACGTCAATGCTAACATTCCACGACACCTACCAGGTATAAATATACCTTCCCTTGCCCAAGCAAGTTAGAGGAGACCTCGACTTCAGAGGAGCCCGTATCCCGGCCTGACGCACTGAGAAGACGCTGTCATTCCAGCACGCAGACGAATCCAGCTTCCAGTGTTCTGACTCCCTTCACGGGGTGTTAGAGTTTCAGATCCGGCAGGAGATTCCCACCTCTCTCATTCTCAAGGTATGGAGCTGACTAGATCCTAGAGGCACTCTTGGCATACTAGATTTAACACACTCTTAGTCTACCATAGTAGAGAATACTCCACCTACTTCTACCTTTCCCTACACCTAGACTAGGTTAGGCACATTGGGGTAGAACTAGCTTAGAGACGCATCGAATGATACCCGCATTCTTAGCTCATGTTATTTATGTACGTGAATATATGCTAAAAGATAATGCTAGCGCAGTATTATTTATTTCTACTGCTTACACTGTACATTATTTATCTTGCATACTGTCTTGTGATCATAACAGCACATATCTCTTACACGAGAAACAAGACTGTTCAATAAAACCCTTTTTATTGAAACGCCCGTCTTTCCTTTCTGTGTAACTCTGTAGAAACTAAGCATGCACGATTGAATGAGTGAAACTGTTATCTATTGTTTCCACGATTCTGAGACATGTTCCGCTTCTAAAGGGAAACAAAGTTGTCATGTTTTTCGGTTGCCAGAAACTACTCCCTTCTTGTTCTCAAGGAGTTTCTAGTGGCCTCTGAGCTAGCTGGCACAGGTAATTAAGTTTAATATAATAGATAGGGACATACCGACCTTAGTCCTATGTCAAACCTATAGGTTATATTATTCCAATGCGCAGAGCCTATTAGGGAAATAGGAACTACACTACAGCTCGACTGTACCGGGCCAACCTCCTCTTGAGCCCTGATTGCCCCCGCTGCACAGAGTCCCCTGTAGGAAGGTGGAATCTGACTATATGGTTGCCCCCACTTTTTTTTTATGGTGTTTTGCTGGTTTATGACTTAGTTGGACTGGGATCCTGCTATTCAGGACCCCAGTCTATCTGCTTTCTCTGTAAAAAGGTTTCCATGTGCCTTAGGCACATCTCTGATTGGAATCTGGAGTGCCCTTATAAGTCCCTAGTATATGGTATACTATGTACCCAGGGCATAGGTACCTCAGAGGCCTACCAGGGGCTGCAGCATGTATTATGCCACCCCTGGAAGGCCATCCAAACTGACACCACAGGTCTGCTACTGCAGCCTGGGTAGGTGGTGCATGCACCCCTTACTGTGATATAGGCTACCTATATCACTATATACATACACACATATAAACCTATAAGTCACTCCTATGGCAGGCCTTATCAATCCTGAAGGCAGAGTGCGTGGTTCCTATGTGAGAGGGTGCCCCTGCATGAGCAGGGCCCCTCTGCAGCGTTCGGAGACCCTTCTCTGATGCTGTTTGTAGTGCAGCCTGACCATATACTCTTAAGCGCATTATAACCTCGCGTTAAATGCTAACTTTGGAATGGCTGCACCGAAACATGTCGTGTTTGGTGTCAAACATCTTGGAATACTACCCCGCCGCCAATTCTGGCGGCGGGGTAGCATTCCACCCTTCTAGAGGAGAGACATGTTAACCCTGGCCTGGCCGGTAACTTCTTTCTAAAGCTCTGGCATCACAAAATGGATGCTGCTGCCACAGACACAAGTCTGGCCTCCTGCTGCTGGATGAAACTCCGGCAGGGGAGGCCTGGACAATAGGTTTCCTGTCCCAGGGAGGTGTGACCACCTCCCCAGACAGGATAGTGTGTATTGGGGCTGGGCGGGAGCACTTTCGAGTGCTTTGAAGTCCTGCACTGGGGGCACACTTGGTGTCCCTGTGCATACCCCAGTTCAAACCGGATCAGGGGCTTGCAGCCCCTGCTTTGGCGCGAACTGGACAAAGGGAAAGGGGTGTAGCCACCCCTCTGCCCTAACCCACCCATAGGTGGGGCCACAGAGTAAGTCCAACCCCTAAACTTGGTATAAGTATAGGAACCCAGTCCTTAGGACTTTAGATTATCCCTGGACGAAACTCTGACACTGAATCCTGGACCTTCGACGCTCTACTACAAGATTAGAGGACTGAAGAATCTCCCTTGGGGTCAAGGAGTGACTCCCCTGCTTGGCAGGCACCAAAGAAGCAATTGTCCGGTCTGCATCGCCTAAGCTCCCGTTGGACGCCGAAGTCTTTGCATCACCAGAGGTGGATTTCCAGACTTCCCCGAGACTGCCCTGAGTCCTCAGCAAAGCTGAGGCCGGTAGCTATCGTGGGTAATGTGGAACCGTGACCCCTAGACACTGCACGCATTTGCTAGTGCATCCTCTTCTGGGTCTCCCACGAAGTCGTGCTTTGGGCTCCGAGTAGCCCTAGCCTCCAGCACCAACTGCATCGAAGATCACTGGCCTCCACTCCACGAGTGTCCTGTGAGCCAGCTCCACGTGCACCGTCTCGAGGCTCCTTCGCGGTCGCTAGCCCGTTGGCTAGTAGCCCTTCACGAAGGCCAATCCTTTTCTTCTTGGGCTTCCTGGTTGCTCCAGGCTTGCCCTCACTTACCTTTGCTGGGTGAGTTCCTCAAACCTTGCTGGTCTGCATCATCGTCAATCTTCATCTACATCGAGACTTGCCGTTGCCAAGGCTTGTTGGGTCCAATCCGGTCGCCGACACCTCAGCACTCGACAGACATCGTGTACCAGCCCGAATCCTGCTCCTGGTCACCGACAACGCCTCCTGGACCTCATGGCTGAAGAGTCAAGACGACTGTCAACCTACCTGAAGCACTCAACATCGGTGGGCATCTGCTCATCGCCTTCCTGGTCACTGGCTAGTGACCCAGACTCTGTCCCCTCTGCTTTCAGGTTCTTCAGATCTCCGATCCACTCTTGGATCCACCCGGACACTTTCCACTTGGTCGCCAGCAGCACTTTGCAGCAGATCGCCATTCAAATCGACGACGAAACCCGACCCCGAAAGGCACCTATGCACCCGGCTTCCCTGGGTGAGGTAACAAGAGTACTCCGGTGCTCCCGTGGGTAGAGACTCTAGAACGACCTAGTTCTCAAAGGGTTTGCTCCAAGTCCTCCTTTAAGTGTCCCTTTTCTTTAATTTCCAAACCGCGACTTTCTCCATAGAAGTTAACGGCGATTCGCGGCTGTGTAATTACACTGCACGCGTCCCCCGTGGGTCCCCTGTGTCACTACCTTGGGTGGTTCCTTGTGGTCCAAGCACTTCTAGAGGCTCTAGGCCTAGTGTCTAGCTCAGTCGTGGTTCTTATACCACTTTATTGGTATATGGTTTGGTACGCCCCTAGGGCCCAAACGTGTATTTGTGCTATTACTGTGTTTAAATAACCTATAACTTATGTACTTCGAACTCTAGCCTCATAAAGAGACTAGAGGGGTGTGTTTAGTAATAAATACATATATTTTGAATATATACCTGGTGTGGTGCTCTTTCATTTGGTCACTCAAGAGATTATAGACTGGTAAAACAAGCTGCTTTACATTCCTTCAAGACTTAGCCTGAAGGCTGCTCTCCATAGCTACCACTAGGATAGCTTTCAATAAAGGTTGTCTTTAACCTATCTCCAATAAGGGGTTGTTTGGACTGGTGCAAGGTGCCCACTATAATTAGTGGACAGCATATGCCAGGCCAACTTCTCACATCCCCTGCGCACTTTTTCCATATGGTGTGGTCATGTACAGTAATAGATAAATATTGGTCTGCCATAGTCCCAGAACTCACAGATGTACTGGGATGGGAGGTTCCACACACCCCTCTGGTTCTCCTCTTGGGGGTTTTGGAGGGCTCGGAGGGTTCCCGGATAGACAAAGCATTCTTGGGCACAGCCACTATGGTAGCAAAATGAGATATAGCAACCAAATGGAAACATCCCACACCTTCCACCATGGCACAGTGGTACAGGGGTTTGGATTGGTGTGCGATGCAAGAAAAACCTGTGTATGAAGCGAGAGGGTGCCCAAAGAAGCATGAACGAGTATGGGGTAAAGGGCTAGGCCAAATGGAGTGAGTCAGGGAATGTCCTGACGAGTATATCTCCTAGTGTCATTGCATCTGTACTTCTCATTGATTTTAACTGATATTACCTGTATGTCATGCACCGTGTATGAAACTGTGGTGTATACCGACACCCTACCATGTGGTTGTGCTCTTGTTAATAAAATCAATAAAGATGGTTATAAAAAAAAAGAAACAATCACAGAATTTAGAGAGTGGCTTTGCAGAGAGATCCAATTCCTGAAACAAAGGGTCTCCCTGGTGGTGGTCTCTTATCTTTCTGAATTTTAGGAAAGGGAGTAGAAATAAGGTATTTTTAATTGTTGATTGATTAGGAAATCCACTTCCTTCTCTGGGAACCATCCTGTCATCTCAGCTTCATTGACCAATATCCAAATCTTTGATTGAAGCTTAGAAGAAAGATCCTGGTCAATGGTTTTGTAATATTTTGTGTCCCCCAGCAGTCTCAGACTTTCCTGCCTGTGGTCCTTGATTGAGAGGATAACAATAGCTCCACCCTTATCTAACGCTTCCATTAACCTACTTGGGTCTATACACCTAATACATTATCTAGAAGCTTCACGGAACAGTATACTTTATTAACATTGATATTATCTAAGAGAATGTATACTGGACCGGAATTTCTCTCAGCCCTTTCTGCTTGAAGATATAGTTGTACAGTGGATCAGCCATAGGAAAGATCTATCTCAATTGAAAAGAAATAGTTTAGAGATCAATAAAAACATACGGTGAAAAACACCACATAAGGAAGGGACACACGTCCTGTGAAACCATGACAGACTTGCAAGGTCCCAGTTTTGATGATGATATTGTGGAGGCGATTCTCAAAACACAATCTCTGTTGGAGGACTTTCTGGGACCCTCAAAGAAGACTGGGAAACGCTATCAGCCCTGGAAAAGAATCAAGTAAGGAAAGCTTTCTATGGGGCGAATGGAGCCCCTAATGGCCTATTGGTAACCAATGCACCACTCATATTTTTGGAAGATCTGACATTCATAAAGAATGTCCTCAGTGTGGAAATGCACCAGGGATTAGTTGGTGCTGATCATTAACACAGCCAAAAGACTTACAGATGCTCTATTAGTCAAAATCACTATGGTAGAAAATGCACTTAAATGTATGGTACAAGTAATATTCTTTAAAACTCGTCTGGCATAGATTATCACAGAGATTCAGGTAAGCAAGGAATTCCTAACACAACAACAGAACTGCAGAAGGATATAAAAAAATTCACCAGAGAAAAAGTATTCACATCTGGACTGGATAGAACCCACAACATCCTCAACACTGCAACTATTACTAGAACATGGTTCTGGCAGATGAGCGATCACTCTGATATATAGGGCACTACTGGAATCCTGCTGCCCAGGCTTGCATGCCTGGAGTGTCAAATGGGCCCTCTCAATCAGGCAGGAGCTCACAGACAAGCAGTGGTCCCTTGCGCTGGAGCAGTTCAGGCGGTCTCCAGGAACCCAGACCTAAAGTATACACAGTTCAGTTATTTACATCAGACATATCTCACTCCTGCACGTCTACACTGCATTTTCCCAGGGATGGCTCCAAAGTGCCCAAGGTGTGTGTGCGGAGGTGGACTTTTACCATTTATTTGTGGGCCTGCCTGGAAATTGGTTGATACTGGACATAGGCAGTGACAACACTGACGTACATTTTGGGACGACCCCTGCAGGTGGACCCCCTACACTGCTTGCTGGGGACAATTCTGCTCACTCAAAAGAATAAATATGCCACAAAGTTTGTAGACCTAGCATATATCCTGCTGAAACGCTGCATAGTGATGGCATGGAAGCCCACCGCTGACTCCCCAATGTCCCTTTGCCTGAGGGACCTTTCCAAATGGGCAACTGTAGAGAGCACAACCTGGCAATCACTTCCAATACAACAGTGAGTGACACCACAGTGGGATGCATGACACACATATCTAGACAAATTGGTGGCGAAGAAGCACAAGCGACAACCATGGGGTCCCTGCACCTATCGACTGCTACACTCTTGAGTAGCTAGAAGTGGTCTTAAAATGCTTTATTTCACCAACTGGCAGAAAAGCATGGATAGCCATGGACTGGTCCTCGGCGCTTTACCACCCGCCCCCAGCATGGTGACCTTAGCCATGCTAGCTCTACCCTCCCTATTGGTTCACAATGACCCACCCCCATTCTGAATGGCACAGGGGCGCATAGTGATACTGCTTACCCCATGGAGAGACAGTAGGTAGATTTCACACGTTTGATGCTAACAGTTGGCAAATTGTTTCGGTTACTATGATATGCAGATGTAGCTCCCGAGAGAGTGATGGTTAGGCACTCTTGCTTCTATCGCATACCCACTGAGAGAGTCCAGGACACTGGAGTAAATGAATGAACACATTTGGTAATCAGTACTGGAACACACAGTAGATGTATGTTGGCAAATATATGTGCTGCATAACCAGTGCTTAATTTGAGCTGGTAGTTTCCGGCGTTCGGCGCCGGCACATAATTGTCAACACAGCACTTAGGACAGTCTGCCACATGGTGGCACAGCTCATCTAATTTAGAGATGAGCAGAACAACGGTTATTTATGAATAAAATATATAATAAAATTACTAATATCTGTCTCCCCAGCCATTCCTTTAGCTTTGCGGACCTGGAATAATCTGAACTGTCGCACTTGAAGGCGAGAGAGATGGTTAGTAGTTGTTTTGGCAGTGATGACAGGGGCAATGGGTGGTGCAAGCTGCAGTGGCCCCCTGGTCAGAGCCCTGACACTTATTATTTTTAAAATTAAGCACTGGGCATAACATTTTATTGCTGTGCTTGAACCAATGCCTTGCTTCTAATTTTCTGTACACTTCAAAAGTTCAATTAAGATGTACTGTAAAAAACTAATTATGAAATGAAAGCATCAAAATAACTCCACAGCTCACTTTCTACACCATGCAAATGCTGCACATCCCTGACACCCATCTTGTAACCCCCCCCCCGATCTCCATCCTACTGGCATCACTGTAGCCTTCACACAGTACTTTTTGACCCCTGAGAAAATGTTTGTGAGTATCCATGGTCTAAATGTTTGAAGCAGTTTCATTTAGATGAGTTTCAATGCTAGAATTCTACTTCAAAATTTAAGGGGACAGAATTGCCTCCTGCCGCTTTCTTCTCAGTTTATGATTAAAAAGCAGTCACACTGTACCTGCTTCTTCATTGATAACTATGCCCCTGATTAGGACTATACTGTAGCATTCTACTACCATGATTTGAATGATGATGAGACATTCCCTTGTATGAATTCACCTCCGTGGTGAGACCACCTTTGCCACTCTTGCTTGCCTCTTACCTCTCATCACCGTTTGCCATGCTGCACCAGAGTGCTTTCACAAAGCAATATATTTCACCTAATGTAAGGCTATCATTTTTATGAATTTTTTTAATTTTCCTACATTATTATATTGTCTGCCTGTAACTTGGCATTGATGTTATGATTTATAGCCTTGAGAAGACCCTAAGACTCCAGGCCAACAAGGGGCGAAACGTGTTGGCTGTCTCTATCAAACAGAATAATAATTTTGGCTTGTCACGACACAGCAGCCTGCGATCATTTCAAAATCCATGCCACGAAATATGTGGAAGAATAAAACCATTTTCAACAGGCACTGAAGAATGTTCTTTGGTTTTCAGGTTTACAATGTGTACAGTTTGAATGGATATTGAAACTGCACCTGAAAGTTTGACTTATCTCACTCACTTTGCTTCTTCTAACTACTAATGGACAAGAACATAGGTCATCCATCGTTGAGTGTGTATTTAAAAGGCCACCAATATTCTAATCTGCTGTTATCATTAGCTAATTACATGGTGGACTGTAAGGGCTGCAGCCTATACAACTGGTAGGTTGTAATGGCCTGAAGCAGTATGCCCATCAATGATACCTCTCTGGACTATTACTGAGGCCTTCTATACTTCTGTACCATGGCTAACAAGGTATACCTTGGGTGTACCTCCCTCCTTATTGTATTTTTTTAATTAAAAGGCAGGATTCTTGCAGTTGATTTATGCAACTATATTTGTATGTGCAATAACTTATAACCACTGCTACCTTGTAAGAGCTGCTATACAGCAAGGTGTGTAGGCATTGGGAAAACATGCAGTCCAGCAGAGAAGGACATCTCAAACAAGTGTAACTATTAGTGCAGCAGGTGCAGTGGCACTGGGACCCAGTGGTGCAATGAGCCTACGTCAACCCTGTCTTTCGCAATCTGACAAAGGGAAAGAGGGCTCATTTTTCTTCCTTGTCATAGGGCCCTTTTCATCCTTGCCACACCACTCCTCTTGAGAGATTTAGGTAAATATACAGAGCCAAAAAAAAGGTAGTGGGAGAAACAGAATACACAGAGACTGACAGAAACGGTATTGCAGCATATTGTACATATACACACAGCAAGGTTTGCAGGGAGTGGGAGAAGAAGACACATAAAAATCTAGTACATCAAATTCCACTTTTCCATGGCATTCTACGCTACACTCATGGCGGAACAGAAATATGTCTTTACCTACAGAATGACAAAAAAGCAACAATAAATAAGAGAAACAGAAGACAACATGCTGTAGACAACCTGATTCGAAACCCTCCTATCCCGTTATTTCCTCATCATTATCACTTTTTTTTGTAGTTTTATATAGCATGAACTAGACCCGAAGGTATCAGAGCACTTTACATGAGCACCGGTTGCGTTACAGATTACCGTCAGCGTCCCATTAATAAGTCTGTGGGAGGGTAGTAGTCTTTGGAGTGTGTCAATCACTGATGCTCTTCCCTTCACACCACTTTCCTCTGCAATCTCTCTGTTGGAAATTTATGCCATTTTCTCCACACATCTTTCTGAAATTTCTCATCTGCATATCTCCCATCTCATCTCTGTCCTGTTCAGCTCCCTATTTTTACTCTCACCTTGCATCTCCTTCACTTCCCCATCCCCCACAGACAAGGCACCCACTCACCTATAAGCACTGCATTTTTCTTTTACTTTTGCCCAGTCAATATTTCAACAGCTACGTATATCCTTCACACACAGAATCATAATTACAATTGGTATACGTGACCATTGTGCTGTGAGAGGTGCAGAATCCAATGATTGGATGGGAATGTATTCTGAGCACCTTTATGACCCACTGATGGGCACTGAGACAAACTCACACTGCCTTCAGCCTCAACTTCAGAGCTTTTAATCATGAACCATTATAAACACCCACTCACAACCTGAACCCACACAGGCACCCAGAGGGGACTAGTTTCATAGTATGCATTATACATGAGTTTATTTATTTATTTTATTTTGATAGTTTTTTTATAGCGCGAACTTGACCCTTGCGGGTATGAGAGCGCTATCAAAAATTACATACTGCACGGGAACGAACTACAGAAACATATCCCGACAAATGCAAACACTCTGAAGGAATGCAAGATTAAGTATAACGTGACATTTAAATGTAATAAACAGCACTGATATATATTATCTTAACAGTTTTACAGTCATTGTTCAAAAATCGATCAGTGCAGACATGCCAACATTTGGAAAGCAGCTAGAGAGAGAATTTACAAAAATAATTGAGGGGATGCATTACCGTATTGACTTCTATTGAAGTGGGGACGAAATCAGGCGTAAGACAGCAAAATTAATGCAATTTTTTGCTTTAAAAATCGGGAATTTTCCACTTGTATCGTGTCAGTTGGCTTTAGGGATCCCACCTTTTCAAGAGAAAAATACTGGCCATTTCTTGTTGTTTTAAGTCTTCAAAGGCCTGGCTGTGATACTAAATAGGACAGTAAACAAAATCGTATGAAAATACTTGTAACATGACATTTCTGCCTTCGTTTCTTTTAAATATTAGTCAGGCATTATTAGTGCAGCTCTAGAACACATTTAAAAGGGCTTTATATTTATATTTGCTGTTTGAAGTATGTACAGATAAGGGCTACAAATATCGGCTTTTACGTGATTTTGCTCATTTTTGTGCCGGACGGGACATTAAAATACTGTTGGTACCGGGATAAAAACTGCCAGGTGGCAGCTCTAGTTGGTGTGCATGTCGCTGTTTTGCTGTTAAAGTTAAGGACATGAATGTAGGACCCGTTTCAATGTCAATTTTTAATTACTGCTGTGTCTGATACCCTGAGGGACTGACCCCACTTAAAGCCCTGACTGCACCTAAATCCAATAACAGCATAGATTCCGATGGCAAATGTTTAGGTGAAGGACTGACAACGGGTGCAAGCACTGAAGGTGACACAGGGCGCAGCAGTGTGTTCGGATAGCAGACGAAACAAAAATGCAAATAAAACCAGAGTCCTGTGTCCTATTATTTGCGAACATTTGAGCCAAACGTCATGTCGCAGAGTAGCAGTCTGGTGGGGAGGGATAGAATTTTAGAATGTTGAAATCTGTGCCTTTCTGAAAGCGCATGTGATGCATAGTATGACAGCGCAGTGCTCATTGGCTAAGCCAGACCGCTTTGTATCTGGAGCATCTCCCTCTGGCCATGCCGCGGTACATAGAGAAGTGGTTCTGAACCTGTGGTCCTGGGAGCCCGGGGGTTCGCAAAGCCTATTCAGGGTGTCCACGATTGCTTAGAAATTTAAATAATATTAACAGATTATTAAAGTTTATATAAATAAAAAAGCTAAATTGAACACTGAAAAAACAGACATTCTGTAAATATGAAGGAATTTGAAATTGGAGGCTAAAAATTATTATGCTCAAATTTATTCATGGGAGCAGTGCAAATGCATGAAAGAGAATATAGTAAGTAGCCTCAATTGAATTTAGAAACGCTCAAACCTTCATATTAAAATTAAAATTTTGATTTTTTAATCTTCTTTGTAAATTAAATAAAACAGTTCATCATTTGTGTACATGTTTGATGAATGCATGTGTTTGTATTTTTTGTGTATTGCTTTATGGTTCCAATTATTGAAAATGCTTGGGCCGGGGTCCCCGGCTTCCAGTAATGACCCACTTGGGGTCCCCGGGTCCCAAAAATGAGTCTATGGGGGTCCCCAGGTTCCAATAATGATTAAGTGGGGGTCCACAGAAGTCAAAAGGTTAAGAATCACTGACATAGAGGTTCAGTGTACAAAATGTTTAATTGTGCCCAAGCTCATCCTTCTGACCAGCCGCGGCCCGTGCAGGTAAGAGCAGTGGGGCCCGGTGGGAGGGGGATTTCGACAAATGACGAGGAGGGAAAATTAATTATTTATTTAATTTTCCCTCGTCATCGTCCGTCGAAATCCCCCCACCCCCCCACCGGGCACCATCGTCCCACCGCTCTTACCTGCATGGCCCATGGCTGCTTCTGACTAATACACGGCGCCTCTCAACCTTGTACTGGATGAGAAACTGTCTCTAGCGTCAGAATCCTGGTGCAACTATATGCATTGGAACAGATTGCAGAGTAACAAAAACGTCAATTGTCATGTTTGGAGTGACTGTGACAGGGCATGCTGTATGAAAGCAAAGAGCTGCATGCGTGTGCATTGACTGAATACCTGCACTACATCCCCAAATCAGAAAACTGTAGTGCCGCTGCTAATGAATAACGCACACTACACCTGTGAATGCTCTATGTCAGTGATACTCATAGTACGGACCTTCACATGCGGTCCCCTGGTCAACATTGAGCTGCTGTTTACTTGACTCAGCACTATTATTCAAAAATGTTAAATTAACAGGCAAGCGTTTGTTTAAAAGTTAATGAAAGTTTAAGAAAGGAAGTAACTAGGGTGTCCTGCACCCCTTAACTTTAGGATCACCTTCCTTTTTAAAAACATCTTGCAGCAAAAGTGTAAAATTATGATAAAGTCTCTTCAGAATTCAAAAAATTTATTTCATTAACATGCAGAAAAACCCAAGGTAACCAAGCTGCTGCTGGGAGGGGGCGAGACACAACACTTTTACAGTCGCGGCTCCTGGAGGGAGTGCTGCGGGGCGGTGGGGCGGGGCGGGGTGGGGGGTAGTAAACTCTGGCATATGGCCGAACGGAGGTAAGTACATAAATAAATAAATAAAACAAATTACATTGCACGCGCCACATCGCCATTTGGCGTTGCAGCGCGCGCAATGTAATTCGTTTTATTTATTTATTTATGTACTTACCTCCGTTCGGCCGTATGCCGGAGTTTACTACCCCCACCCTGCCCCTCCCCCGCCCCACCGCCCCGCAGCACTCCCTCCAGGAGCCGCGACTGCACTTTTAGGTGATACTCAAGCCAACTATATGCGTAATCTGTCGGTAGAAGTCCTGGAGAGCCAATTGGGACCCATAAAGTAGCGTTTGGTAGCGATTATAGGCCACCTAGCTAACATGCGTAAACCTTGTGTTGCCTTCAGTTATCCTTCAGTTCTCACTGGGGATTCAATTAACAGTGCCCCTCTCCGCAAGTCTACGACGGGGGGGGACTAGGACAATCCTACCTGGACAACTCCTCAACCCAGAACGTGTCACAGCCCGAACCTGGAAGTAGTACTGTGGTTTTCCTAACAAAGAGCCGAGGCAAAGGGGGCATTGATACCTGCTTACCCCACAATTTATCCCCCATCTGTACCAATCAAGCAGGTCGAAGGGCCCACTGCTCAGGGGAAGGACTGGGTTAAAGTCAGCAAGGCCAGAACAATTGTTTCAAATTTGCCATAGGAGTCCTTTGTGTACGTCCAAATACGACAGGAGTGCCCAGGGTAACCCCAGGGGAAGTTCTTTCAATCAGCCCAGGGACTTTACACGTCTCCTATTCCTCAAACTCATCAGCTCAGAACCAGCCTCCCGTCGATTTGCCTAAAACAGCTGTGCAGGAAGAGCCGGAGAGTATATCCACTGTGGGTTAAATGCAAACTTTCAAAATTCCCAGCATTAAGGAATCCCATGGCAGTTAATGAGCGTCCTCTTTGAATAATGAGCTGGAATATTGCAGGGCTCCGTAACAAGGTAGCATTACCCGACTGGCAATTGTTCATTAGATCCTTTGATATCCTGTTATTGGAAGAGGCTTGGGATGTGAACCCCGTAGCTTTTGAAGGTTTTCTCTGCTTCAGCACAGCGGCCGTTCCCTCCCGTGCAGGGTGAGCATCATGAGGCCTAACCACTTGGATTAGCTTGCAGCTTGGTAGCCATGTCGAGGCTTTAAATGTGCCAGGAAATTTACCTTCAAGTGGTCCCATTCAAGGGGGCCCCATCTTTACATCTTAAAGGGCCAGATGCATAAAGAAACCATTTTGCGATTTCCTAAATGCGAATCTTTGCGATTCGCAATTAGGAAATTGCAAAACGGAATGCATGAAAGTGTGTGGAACACTTTTAGCGATTCCTAGGGGATCGCAAATGACCTACCTCATGAATATTAATGAGGTAGGTCGCAATTAGCAACCCCCTAGAAATCTCAAAAATCATAGGGATGATAGCCTGCTGGGCTAAGCAGACCACCATGTCTGTGATTACTTTTAAGATTGTAACAGTTTTTATTATTTTGAAGTTACAAACAGTGGCGGCTCCTCCATTGGGGCGTGGGGGCGTGGCCTCACTGCTTTCTCGCAGTGCGAGAAGCAGAAACATTAAATGGTAAAAATAGCATTTTATGTTTCTGCTTCTCGCACTGCGAGAAAGCAGAAGTGCCTGGTTGGGGGCGGGCAGTCCTGCTCGAGGGCCGGGGGGGAGTGGCTTGCCCAATGTTATCGGCCCTGACTGTTTGGTCGGCCCCAGGGCCGACCAAAGCAGTCATGCGCACTCTCCATTTTCTCTATGTAGGCTGCTGGCCTCCCTACTGGCGCCCGGCTGGGGCGCTCTCCGCTGCGCCACACCAATCACAACGCTGCCATTGCAGCGTTGTGATTGGCTTAGGGGAGCAAGAGGAGGGAGGCTGCCTAAAATGTGCCAGGAGCAGCAGGAGCTGAGGCGGCGGCGCGTGATGCGGTCGCGGAGGAAAGTAAGTTTATTATTTTATATTGATTACCGTTACCCCCCCCGAGCGAACCCACCTGCCCGTTTTGCCGGCCGCGACTCACCGAGGGGCTTTTTGTCCTGCAGACATAAGGGCACCGTGGGAGCTTTCGAAGGGATAAGGTTTCCCAATTCTTCGAGGCTTTTGCTACCCTGCAACCTGCTCCACGCAGATAGTAAACACCCTCGCGCCTCTTTGGAAAAGCAATCGGCATCACTTTGAATCCAATCCCACATTTGTTTCAAAATGCACGTTTGGTGGAAGGAAGCAATCCAGCCCCATGGGCCTGTTGTATTCCTCTTAGGGTGTCCATAAACGGGCTTTCCAGAATCATGTCCTTATATAGGCACAATTCGCCCTGCCCTTATATAGGCATAAAATCCCAACCCTTATTTAGGCATTAAACCGTGCACTCCAAATACAGGCATGGTCTCCGACATCCGTCCACCCTAACGTCACAACGAGCTCTTGAAGAACAGACCCTTAGGCTGCGGGAGTTTCCCTAGTCCAGGACTATTGATTTCTTCAAGGACTCATATATTATGCATGAACCATTATTCCTTAGGGGTTCATTCATGACGTCTTCCGCTGTCCGACTCACGTCAATGCTAACATTCTGAGGTAATTCTCAGGTATAAATATACCTTCCCTAGCCCCTGTAAATCAGAGGAGACCTCGATTTCAGAGGAGCCCGTTTCCCGGCCTGACGCACTGAGAAGACGCTGTCATCCCTGCATGCAGAGAGTCCAGCATCCAGTGATCTAACTTCCCTTGCGGGGTGTTGGAGTTCGAGTCTGGCAAAGAGATTCCTACCTCTCTCATTCTTCAGGTATGGAGCAGACTAGAACCTAGAGGGACTCTTGGCATACTAGGCATACTGGGGTTAGCGTACTCTTAGTATACCATAGTAAGGAATACTTCACCTACTTCATACCTCGTCCTACACCTAGGTTAGGTTAGGTACATTGGGGTAGAGCTAGATTAGAAACGCATCGTATGAGTACTCGCATTTTTAGTCTGTGTTATTTATGTAACAGCATATGTACTAAAAGATAATGCTCTCGCAGTATTATTTATTTCTACTGCTCACACTGTACATTATTTATCTCGCAGACTGTCTTGTGATCGTAAGAGCACATTTTACTTACACTAGAAACAAGACTGTTCAATAAATCTTTTATTGAAACGACCGTCTATTTCTTTCTGTGTAACTTGGAGAAAACTAAGCATGCACGACTGAGCTGAGTGAAATAGTTATCTATTGTTTCCACGACTCTGGGACACGTTCTGATTCTAAAAGGAAACACAGTGGTCATGTTTTGCGGCTGCCAGAAACTACTCCCTTCTTGTTGTCAAGGAGTTTCTAGTGGCCTCTGAGCTAGCTGGCACAAGTAATTAAGTTTAATATACTCGATAGGGACATACTGACCTTAGTCCTATGTCAAACCTATAGGATATATTATTCCAATGCGCAGAGCCTATTAGGGAAATAGGAGCTACAATACATGGCGCCCAACGGTTTGGTAAGGCAGTAATTCAACGTTAGATACTGAGTAACTCAGCCGTGCTTTTTCTCTCAAGAGACCCCTACCCATATACTCCAAAAGACGTCTGGAGTGGGCAGGGTTAAGTATCCACCACGGCTATATAGGGCAGTACCCTATATATTAGCTGTTTGGTTTGCTCAACGTTGAAGGATACAGTGTCCCAAAATATTGTGCACCTTATCTTTGTTTCCTTGAAACTTGTTCTACATTTTTCAAAAAACAAAATGACTGAAGACCCCGGAAACGGTGTAGCTGCGGCTGATCCAGCCCAAGCAGCATTTTTTAACAATACCGGTTTAAATGAAACCGAGGAGGGTGTTATAAACATCGCTCCAAACTTAAGAAGAGCCAACACTCTAAAACTTATAAAACATGGCCTACCACCAGGAGGCGGTAGAGCAGTTTTCGTGATAGAGGCACACGAATCCTTTCAGACAGAGGTATTCTATTCATGGGTAATATTTCCTGAATCCAATTCAGTAACACACATGTTTCACTTCTACAAAGAAGATGAACCACCAGAGGAATACATTCCTTTCGAGGATATAGAAATTCCATTAACATACCAAGAGCATCAACTCTGGTTTAAAGGCGCCTAAAACATCACAGAAACATTACCAGGCTCGGTCCACTAGGTAGACCAGGAGCAGCATGGCCGATTCTAGCCGGCTACACACCTCATCCTTAACTGGATATAATGTCAGATGAGGACTTACTTGTTCAAATACAAGAATTAATAAAAATCTACAGACAATTGGTCCAATATGTCATGCGGACTTTCACAGTCCAACCACCATTAACCATTCCAAATCAAACCCCTCACCAGGGGAATACACTAAAAATTACACCACAGACTCTATACGCAGTCATGGGTAAAATGCCCACAAAACGTGAGCAAATTCCTTTCTGGATAGCTCAAAAAATTACTCAAATCGAAGCAGTATTTCCAAATACTAGCCCGCATGAGAAACACAGAATACTGACAATCAGTTTACCGATGGGGATCACACCACAACTGGAAGACTGCACCACTTGGGGCTCAGTCTTTGCTGCCATCTACACTAAAACACACGGCATTCCGTCAATTGCGGTAATACCTGATGTCCTGAAACAAATTCAAAACGAATACGGGGCAGAGCCTGCTCTAAATTTAGGTATGAAATTACTGAAAAATTTCGACCAGGTCTCAACAATAATATTATCTAATATTAAAGGGAGGCAGCAGCAGTGGCGATCCGCCAAAAATTAAGGGAATTTGATGTTACAGAACATCAAACAGAGCTACCCAGAATAATAGAACAATCTTATGCAGAATTAGGCAGAGATAGTTTGGGTGGAAGACCAGTGAAGCCAAAGCTATCTGAAGGTCCTGAGAAGGACTCAATTAAACAAACTCCTACATCTTCTAAAAAGAAGTGGGAGTCTACTAAACAAAATCAAACGAGAAACGTTCTCAATCCCGAGGTAGGTCTCCTCAAAATGAGCCCTCTGAAAGGAGGTATAACCTCAGGAATAGGGATAATTTGAGAAAACCTGACAGGTATCAAGATACTGATACACGTTCCTCTCGTCCCTTTCAGATCTCATCACAGACTTCGGAAAGAAGAGGACGATCAGAACATAGAGAAGAACGCGTGAAATCGAAAGACGACAAACACGCTCCAAAAACAAAAGTAAAACCTCAATTCTCCAAAAAGAAAGTAGCAGGTCTAAAGATCAGACATGCCGAGAATACTGAGAACACAACTCAAGAACGGAGAATGGGCTCAGACAATGCTGGACAGTGCAGCAGAAGTCACAATAGTTCGCCAGAACCTGAAGGAACTTCTGGAGATAGTGGACTTGAATGAGTACATCACAGTTGAGACTGTAGACACCAGGGTTAGTACTCCTCAAAAGTTATATGACATAACACTCCGGATGGAGGGTGACAAACCTAGATAGGTGAAAGCACTTTTTTGGGAAAGTCTATCAAAGGGCTATGACATACTTCTAGCAGAAAAGGACTGGCCACCACAATTTGTCAGGGAGTGCCCACATGGCGAGGACATAATTATGCCTGCCTTCTCCAACCATATACCAATGCATCTGAGATATACATATGCCAGGAAATGGGCAGTGGCCCAGGCCCCAGCATTATATAAAAATCATGTAGGATGGGATGAGGACTCACCTCACCATAAAATACATCTGAAACATGAACCAACTGCACAACGGCAGTACCCAATAAAGCAAGAAGCTAAAAAACAGGTCAGGGAGATCTTAGATCAACTTGAATATCAAGGGGTGATTGAAACATGCACCTCCTCAATGAACAATCCTTTTTTCCTGTCTCCAAACCAGACAATACATATCGTCTAGTTTTGGACTACAGACACTTAAACACTTGTTTTAAAACTTTTGCAGTGCAAAATGCACATAGCACAGCATTAATGAATAACATTGTGCGTAAAAAATATAAAACAACATTAGACATCTCAAATGGTTTCTTTTGTCAAAACATAGCACCTGAAAGCAGGTACTTAACAGCATTCTCCATAATGGGGACCCAGCGTCACTTTTGTCGACTCCCACAAGGGTTCAAGAACAGCCCAGGTTTATTCTCAGCGAGGGTAACGGAGTTACTACAAATTAATGACAATGAGGCATTGTCCTATGTCGATGACATCTATTTGACGGACGATGACTTGGACAAACACTTGAACAGGGTGAGCACCATTATACTGGGATTCGCCTCTGAGGGCTACAAGTTCAACTTTAAAAAGTCCCGAATTGCCCATCTCAATGTCCTATTTTTGGGATATGAGCTTTCAAGTGAAGGCAAGAGCTTGGCAGCTAACTTTCTAGAGAAATGTGCGCTGCTCCAACCTCCAAAACGCTAAAAAACTTACAATCCATCCTGGGTTTCCTAAACTTTGGAAGAACATACATTCTAAATTACGCAGAAAGGGTTAAACCTCTCTTCGCATTAATCAAACCTGATTTTTCAATCAAAAATTGGACAAACGAACACACAGAAATCTTGCGTTCACTCCAGGCTAACATGTTAGCAACAAATCACTTACAAACACGTG
This sequence comes from Calotriton arnoldi, assembly GCA_963921515.1. Taxonomy (NCBI): domain Eukaryota; kingdom Metazoa; phylum Chordata; class Amphibia; order Caudata; family Salamandridae; genus Calotriton; species Calotriton arnoldi. Next base: position 1,311,077 of record CAWUFW010001137.1, read on the forward strand.
TAAGTCAACGAAATTTGGTGATCCGAATAATTTCGGGTCAATGTGGATTCACCTACTTAACCTTCAATGAGGGTGAGAAAATGCCAATCGCATACAAATCCCATTTGTACACATCAGCGGAAATGCGCTTCAGTTCAACTGAAAAAATTCTGACAGCAGTTCAAACCGCTGTAGCAAAAGAAAGAGCCTTAGCCCAAGGGAAACGCATTATTGTCGTAACCCCGGTACCAGCTTTAGAAGTGGTCACAAAAGCGAGCATTCCAAATGCTAAAGCATTACATCCAAGATGGATACAATGGGTTAATTCTCTTGCTGCAACAGATGTTGAATATGTTTTTGATCCAGATTTAAAAACACAAGCATTCCTGCAATATGAACATGAATGTCCTCTGCCTACTGAAATTCTGCCTCTTGATCAGTACGAATTCATAATTTACACTGACGGATCCGCACAGTCCGCAACAGGGAGTAAGCAAGCTTAAAGTGCAGCGTGTGCGATCGTTAAGGGTCGCATGCGAAATGGCATCTTCAGACCTATGGTCACAAAAACTCAATCTCTAGGAGATTGCACAGCTCAGCGAGCTGAACTACAAGCATGCAAACTGGCACTTGAAAGTACAGATCGAGAATTCCCCACACTGATAGTGTGCGATTCCTTTTACTGTGTTCAGTCGTATAATGACTACATACGAAACTGGCTTGAAAATGGTTTCAAAGATGCGAAAGGTGGCACAATAAAGCATAAAATGCTTTGGGAACAAGTAGTTCAGTTGAAAAACGAACTACCAAAGGCTCACGTGATCCACACACTGAGTGATGGCGTTCACGTTGCAGGGAATTCATTGGCTGACGAAGCCGCAAAGGGGGCTGTTCAGACGGCTTCCGTAGCTGCGATCACTCGTTCATAAACAAAAATAGACGGTGAGATAATGTTGGCTGTCAATGCATCAAGCAAAGGCAGCAGTGCAGCGTTACCAAAAAAGTTTCCACTCAAGTACTCTTATGTAATTGATGCGAAGAACGTTCCTTTTGCTCGAATCCCTGGAGTGGGGGATAGGGTAATTCCAAACATGGAACGAAGAGCAGCCTTGATTTATGAAACACATTTGGAGGAGGGTCTGTCACATCAAGGGATCTCTAAAACGATTTTGACGTTAAAAGAGATGTACTGGTGGCCTGGAATGAATACAGAAATTCACATATTCATCAACAACTGCTTAGACTGTAAATTACAGCGAGAGAGCCACCAGACACCATGCTGCGAATGCGGCAACCCAATACAGACACCATTGTTAGACAGCATTAGACTATCTACGCACCTGCGTCCTACTGGACAAAGAAATTCCCACAAATACTGAATCTAGGTTCCTATGGTTATGGCCTCAGCGCTCGGCTGATGCTCGAACTGTTATAAAAGATTTGCGAGTCTTTTTCGGCACATACGCAATAGGCACGCTACATTCTGACCAGGGTCCTGCGTTTAGCTCTAGGGCTTACAAAGAAGCCATGGCCAGTCTGGGCATTGCATTGCGGTACTCCTCTCCATTCCATCCTGAGGGAAATTCGGTTGTGGAAAGGAAAAACCGGGACATAAAGCAGTCTATAACAGCTAGGGTATTAGATTCGGGTGATGGGTGGGTCAAACACCTTAGTGGGGTTCAACGCTCATTGAATAATCTGCCAAGAAGTTCTCTAGGGGGTCACTCCATATGAGGTCCTATTTGGGACAAGAATGTGGGTACCAGACCTTGAACACGTAGGCGCAGTGGTGGAAAATAAACCCTTTGATATCAAAGATCGTTTGGCTGTTTTACAGGAACTAAACAAGTTAAGAACGAAACAAAGCAACGTATTCCTACAGCCCACCACCACTGGGGATCAACCGGCTGTCCCAGCAAGGCCTGTCTGGATTCCAAAAGTTGGGGATCTAGTCAGAGAAAAGATTGCGGACAAGAAGGAATTTGGACCTTCTTACAGACAACCAGTACCTGTTCTAGCAATTCAAGGAACAAGAACAGTACTTCTGCCGCCCCTTGCTGGAAGAAAGGAGAAAAGATTTGTGTCCATCGACCTCATCAAACCACAGTATGTGGCCAATACTAAACAGTAGGCCTCGTGGACTCCGACCTAGTAGCAGACGCAATCCTCTCACTACTATCCAAGAGGTTCAGACTGAAAGACTGATAACAATCGAGAATTCAGCTGTAACAGATGGAGGACTATGCAACAACGCTATGGAACTCATCCCTCTTGAACACCAAGTAACAGTTCGTCCAAATACACCTGTCTACACCAACGTGGCAAGTGATGAACTGGTTCCAGTGATTTCTACAAATCCTGATGCAATTCCAACAATTGACAGAACTGCTTCTGGCTATTTCATTAACTTTGATACGTTCTCAGAAGATCCGAGTGAACCTGAAACGACGCCAGCAACATTCAAATTCAAGCAGCAAGTATAAGACTTTATTCACTTTCTGAAAAAGACTTATTTGGTTTCTCCATGGATTGAACTCTGGATTACATCTGGACTTTTTGTTTTCCTGCTCTGGCTAGCTTTGGTAACAACTGTGAGCGTGCTTATAAGTGGCAGATACATCCATGTGAACACTGAAGGAAAAGACGTGAACGTACTTTTGAAACCTCATAAATCTTCCCATCGTGAAGCAAGAGACTTGTCATCAGTGAACATCACAGCTGTTCCTATACAGGATGGTATAGTGTGGGACAAAACAGATTTTGAAATCTTCGGTCCGACGGAACAATTGAACATTCCACATTTGTTTAAAATTTCACTAAGTGATCTAATTACGTCCAGTACCTATTCAGATGATTGGGACTTTGAGACTGTGAATGACATAATGTTTGACCTAGAAAAATCTGCTGCATTTTCTAAACATGAATATTTAGAGGGTTCATCAGACTATGAACAAATGTATTGTTTTAACCACTATGGTCATCATTATTTGCATAAATCTGCATATCCAAGAAATGTGTTTATGTTTAACCAATGGGAACATTGTCCTACACCACCTGAAGGTAGTTCAAAACGTTTGCTAGTAAATTTCCATATTTTTCAGGTTACAATACATCTGATCCAGAATCGTTTTACTACAAAAATGTAAACAAGACAGGACTGAAAATTATGTTAACAAATACAAAACAGATTTCCTCTGAATTATTTAATGCCCAACTATCTAGACAGGGTTTCGACTTTTGGAAAGACTCAATAGACACAAAAACTGTCTGGGGTACTAAAGATTGGCAAGTGCAGGGGATAGAAGCTTTATTTAGAGCCTGCATCATCCCTGAACAAATAATGTTTTTGAATGAAACCATCCAACAAACATCTTGTCTTGGATTAGCCAAGATCAAAGAAATGAACACACCTTCTGTACCAACACCTGCCAGAGATAACGATACACAGGCAGTGGTGACAGTTGACAATATACTACAACTCAACAGATCTAATCCTGATTGGAAAAAATGGTTGATCTGGCCCACAGACACGAATAACTGTCATGGAAGATTCCTGAATAAAACTCAGGGCTTTACTATTAATAGGCCAGACCCAAGATACGTCCAAAGACAACATCCAGGGGTAGTAACAACATACAGTGTAGGAAAATTATGCCTCGATTGGCTGCATAAGTCTACACTACAGGATGTGAAACAACACTTAACCTTACTTAAAAAGGACGCAGACCTTAGGGAATTCTTGCTTGGACCAAGAAGACCGCGTCAAAAACGTTTCATATATGCCGGCATTTATGCTGCCTATAATGAAGCATGGAAAGTGTCACAGATGGAGGCTGCAGAACGAATACGTGAACTTGATCGTATTAATTTAGAGAAAACACTCTCTGTGGTCGACAATGGGTTAACAACTTTGTCCTCCAGAATATATTCATTGGATGGCATTGTATCCTCTGCTATTGACATACTAGAGCAAGATTTGGCGATGTTACAGCAAGGCCAGTCTCAATTACGTTCTATTATGTTATTAAGCTGGACGCTGCAATCTTTGCGAGCGGGCTATGTGCCTTGGCGTTTCATCATCACAACGGCTCTGTTTGCAGAATACAATCTAACCGATAAACAGATCGAACTGGCACAAAGAGGAGCAAGGTATACAGTGCTGAGCATTGAAAAACTGGAAAAATTACCATTCACAGTGGCAGAAAAACCAGCTACAGAATGGCTTATTCATGGCAAAATAACATTACCTGTGACTACTTTTCAGTTTCAGTATTGCCTCAGACAAATGCAAGCAGGCAAATATGAAAGGTTGGGTAAGGAATACATTAAGACATCTTGGGATTTACCGTATACATATAGATGTTGGAGTGGGGATCGTGAAGTGTTTTTGAGCGGTACAAACTGTAAACTTGCACTAAGCGGTTCGCTTATATGTCAGGACATTTCTTTACACGGGGCTTGTAATGGTTCTGTGGCAAATTTGTCTTGCCATCAGCAGGGTACACCAGCTGCTGTGATTAATCCAACGTTTGGACAACTTTCTAATGGGAGTTACCTCATGTTGAATGATCAGAGTTGCTGCGGCATGTTGCCAGGCATCCCATATCTAGTAACGGTCAACTCCAGGGTCACTTGCTGTATGCAAGTATTGTTTGCCCCAATAGACACAGTCAGGGAGTCGCCTCTATGGCCTTCGCTGAACGTCTCTTTTATAAGATTTGATACTTTGAGCAGAATGAAAGCCATGCTTTTACAGCAAACAGTGCCTTTGACCTCGGCCAAAGAAACCTATGATCTACAAGTAGCAAGGACTTCGGCTGAGATACAGACTTTAATAAGTACAAACTGCCCTATACATTTCGTAGAAATGATATCACGTATCTTGAACATGTCTGATACAAGTGGAATTATACATGTATTTAAGAGCATCTGCTCCGGTCTGTTAGCACCTTTCCAGGCAATACTCGGAATCATCCCGAACTTTGCACATTCGGTGTTTGGTGGCATACCATTAATTCTAGCACTTGTTGCCGGAATTCTATTTCTCTTTCTGCTATTGCGCTATGGCCAGCCTATTCGCAGACATCACTCCGAGCGAAATGGAGAAAGCTCTCCTTGAACGAAAGTGCCGTGAGCGAATAGTACAGCTATTGGGCATGACTCGTCTACGGGACCTTAATACAACTTGGTTCCTGTCATTCCGTCTTACCTGTTCTACGATGCCTGCTGTGCGGTGAAGAATGCGTGTTGGACACCTGTCTAACATTTCTATCAGCTACGCCAACGGATGTCGATACTCTGCTGGACCCGATAACGGCCCATGCTCTGTGTTGTCCCCAGAGGCTTCCAATCCTGATGTCAGCATTCATTGAGATCTCACAGACGCTTCCGGCTGCTGCTGAGGTACAAGAAAGATCTACAGGCACACAGGTAACAACGGACGCGAACTTTGCTGCGGCACCCTATGCTGGAAGCGAAGCTTCTCATCTCTGTGCAATTAATCTGCTACACGAGGTGTTCCAACTGACGCCAACTACAGTGGACGATGTTTTGTCTATAGAAGTAGATGATCTCATGTTTACACCAGACCCGTAAACTGACTCTGATTCAGCATACTGTGTTCCAGAGATGCAGTAACAATTTGGCCTTCATTTTTAAAACAACTTGGAACTCTACCAACATTGAACTTTTGTCCCATTTTTCGAACGAAAATGGCACTTCAATCTGCTTAAAGTAGAACTAGCCTTATAATACAGACTTCAAGGTGCTTCCACGGACACTTAGTCATCTTGTGTGTCTAAAACAGTTCATTTATTTTCATGACATAAAATGACTTTGATTTTGAACAACTTATCGATCATTTTCTGTCACATGTAAATATTACTGCTTATTTCATTCCAATTGCATTTATTTTCGAACTTTATGCCTGAAATGAAAAGCAATGCTTCAAATGTACAGTACCTTTTGCATTCTAATAGGTTTTTTAAATGCCTTTTTTAAATGGTTTTATGAAATATTTTAGAAATATGCGGTACTCCTTTTAATGTTTAGCATTTTAAATGTTTAGCATTTTAGTATTATCGTACACACGAAAGTGGAGTGGGTGTTGTATTCCTCTTAGGGTGTCCATAAACGGGCTTTCCAGAATCATGTCCTTATATAGGCACAATTCGCCCTGCCCTTATACAGGCATAAAATCCCAGCCCTTATTTAGGCATTAAACCGTACACTCCAAATACAGGCATGGTCTCTGACATCCGTCCACCCTAACGTCACAACGAGCTCTTGAAGAACAGACCCTTAGGCTGCGGGAGTTTCCCTAGTCCAGGACTATTGATTTCTTCAAGGACTCATATATTATGCATGAACCATTATTCCTTAGGGGTTCATTCATGACGTCTTCCGCTGTCCGACTCACGTCAATGCTAACATTCTGAGGTAATTCTCAGGTATAAATATACCTTCCCTAGCCCCTGTAAATCAGAGGAGACCTCGACTTCAGAGGAGCCCGTTTCCCGGCCTGACGCACTGAGAAGACGCTGTCATCCCTGCACGCAGAGAGTCCAGCTTCCAGTGATCTAACTTCCCTTGCGGGGTGTTGGAGTTCGAGTCTGGCAAAGAGATTCCTACCTCTCTCATTCTTCAGGTATGGAGCAGACTAGAACCTAGAGGGACTCTTGGCATACTAGGCATACTGGGGTTAGCGTACTCTTAGTATACCATAGTAAGGAATACTTCACCTACTTCATACCTCGTCCTACACCTAGGTTAGGTTAGGTACATTGGGGTAGAACTAGATTAGAAACGCATCGTATGAGTACTCGCATTTTTAGTCTGTGTTATTTATGTAACAGCATATGTACTAAAAGATAATGCTCTCGCAGTATTATTTATTTCTACTGCTCACACTGTACATTATTTATCTCGCATACTGTCTTGTGATCGTAACAGCACATTTTACTTACACCAGAAACAAGACTGTTCAATAAATCTTTTATTGAAACGCCCGTCTATTTCTTTCTGTGTAACTTGGAGAAAACTAAGCATGCACGACTGAGCTGAGTGAAATAGTTATCTATTGTTTCCACGACTCTGGGACACGTTCTGATTCTAAAAGGGAAACACAGTGGTCATGTTTTGCGGCTGCCAGAAACTACTCCCTTCTTGTTGTCAAGGAGTTTCTAGTGGCCTCTGAGCTAGCTGGCACAAGTAATTAAGTTTAATATACTCAATAGGGACATACTGACCTTAGTCCTATGTCAAACCTATAGGATATATTATTCCAATGCGCAGAGCCTATTAGGGAAATAGGAGCTACACTACAGGCCTTTCCTCAATTTATGCAGTGACTGTTCTGAGCTTGTTTGAGCAGAGACTGCCAATTGGAGAGAATTATGTACTGATTCTATGACCTCGTAATGCTTTTCACCTGGGAAATTGTCTAATATTATATTTAAGCCCAGAGTCAGCTTTGTTTTATTACTTCCATGCACTGGCTTATTTAGGTTATTAGGCAAGTTCCTAGATTATTTCAAACTATATTGAAAGAAAACGTACATTTGCTAGAACTTTCTTCTTAGCCTTCTGGTTTATGTAGATAGTTAAAGGCATCACCCCTCACTGGTGCTGTGTGAGTCAGCTCTGCAGCGGGTGCCCGTCCTTCAGCGTCAAAATCAGTCTTCTGCATTGCGTAACTTAACCCACGCCAGAACTCCCTCCTGCCTCCAGAAACGAGAGAAAGAGCACAACCCTCTCTATAGCTAAAGGCGCACTTCTCTATTGGCACAAGTGGCACTGGGATAGAAGGGCCTGTGTAGCTTGAGCCTTCGGGATTACGGAGACCGGCGGTGCAGAGATATAAGTTGTATAGTGTGTGATGTCATTGGGTACTATAGACCTAACAGTACAGGGAATCAGAGATGCATTGGTAAACTAACAAAGCTGCAAATGGCATAGCCTGACCATCATAGGCTTCCCACTGCTTGTCTGCGGCGAGTGGATGTGGCCACTGTTGACGTCATTTTATGTGGCAGCTATTGGTGACACTTGCTGATGAGTGAAGGCTATTTTCAAGCTCCACAGCACAAGGCACGCAGTGCCACATAATGTACAGGTGTCTGTCCGGAATTAGGAATGTGCGTACTTGTAACGTGGGGCACACTCACAACCTCTGAGACGTCATATCCGCACTGCCGGCTACTACAGACGACGGTCTTTATGTGGTCTATGCGACGTAACTTCTGTTGACTTCAGAACATCATTAAAATAACATAATTTACTAGTAATGACACAACCATGCTAGGATTGCACTACCCAAAAAATGTGTTTTTCTTTCACTGTATGTGCCTCGTCCCAATGCCAACACTGTTGCCATAGAACCGGATTTCATACCCTGCTAAAGTTTACATGGATGTAAGGATTCCATAAGCGGCATGTTTTAGTGACACTAAACTGCTGTTCTCTGACCCTGGCCATATACTCAAACTGTGCAAGGCACGTGGAATCCTGCACGACGTGCTAGCTATCCCATCACAATCAGTGTGCACTGTTTGGCCCTGTCCAGCTTGAACGGAGCAGAAAGCGCCTTCTGTACTAGATCATAGCACTAAAGGGCCATTCCAGAAAGATCAAGATGTCCATACGCGACCTGCACAGTGCTACTTGTGCATTTAGACTTGCATGTTGTTTATCACATTTAGAATAGTCACATACATTCCCTAGTGGCTTGTGCAAAACATACACATGTGATATTCAAATGCATAACTGTCTGGTATTGTTCAATATTCCTAGCTTATTTTCATTACCTCACATTTGCAATGCGTACACCATGCAAGTCAAGGGTTAGTCAAATTGTGGAATCATTTCTTTACAGCATCTTCCCTGTACATAGGCTGTTTTTACACACATGAAACCTCTTCCTACAATCAGCCAGCATTAACTAGAGAGATTGGGCATGTTCCCACATTTTCTGCACCACTTATGACTGAATTATTCAGGTTTAAGTTAAGTCTACAAGTTTGAGAGTGCATTCCTCAGGCTTTGTGAATGTACAAAATGTACTAACTTTTGGTGTCTCTCTAATTTGCACCACACAGCTCTTTAGTTCTGTGACACTTTCCTTTGAACAGTTATTTTTTTAATGTCAGTCCAAAGGTTTCAGCGCATAATATTTTCATATGTCGTGTAACTGATCATCAGCCAGACACATGCCTTGAACAACTTTATGAATTGGGCCATTAAACCTACTAAGGGGGGCTTGTAATGCAATCTGTTGCACATTCCTGCACTCTGCCGCCCACACAGGCAATCCCTGCACATGGCACACATACATGTGTTTGTCCGTCCTGGCGTCCACGCACACCGTCGTGGTTCACTTTCTGAACCCTGTGAGCATACTGTGGCGACAGGCACCTGGCCCGTCATGGCTCCGAAGTATTTGTACAAACATGTGTTTCTGTGGTCGAGCCTGCTACTCTCGGAGGTATATGGGTGGGCCACAAAGTGTACAGTAGGAGCCAGGCAGGCTGCAGCTGTCTCTTCCTGCTTTCTCAAATTTGCTTGAAAATGCACCATTTGCCCACTCTTTTTTCAAAATTTTCTCGGAGGGAGAACCCCTGTAGGTGGTTCGGGCACGCTCGCTACGCTCGCTCGCCAAAGTGCAGTACGACAATTGTTTTACCTACTACCACTTTCAAATGTCACCATCCGCCACTGGTTACAAATAACCTATGCCTACATCCGTTTGCCGGCGAGGTAGCTGGGATCAGAAGGAAGGAAAAAGGGGGGGGGGAGGAATAAAACAGAACGATACATGAAGTAAACAATACATGCAGAAGGCAATGTACAAAATCGTCACTTTCTCTCTCGTCTCGATTCTGTAGTGGTGGTGGCGGGTGTAATCTGTAGAATACGTAAATATATGGGGCACGTAAGCTCCTGATACACTCCTGTGAGATGTTTTATGCAAGGACCCCATCGTTTTTCAAACTTAGGTAGGGTATGATTGACTACAGCTGTTAATTTTTCCATCCCCAATAGGTCCCACAGTTTGTGTAGCCAGTCAGAATGCGTTGGGATGGCGTTGGTACCCCATCTTGACAACAGAACCTGTTTTGCTGCGCATAACGCTAAAGTGATGGCCTTGCCCCTGTTAGAGTGGAGTGGATAGGTTGTGATTGCTTTTAAATAAAGCAAATTCTTTTTTTTGAAATGCAGCCCATTTTCCTTTCAAAAACAAAAATGAAAAGTTTTCTTCTCATTTTTTAAGAGCAGACAGTGGTCCGTGGGACCACTGCCTGCTCTTAAAAAATGATTTTAGAAGCATTCACAAAGGGGAAGGGGTCCCTTGGTGACCCCTTCCCATTTGCGAATGGGTTACCACCTACTTGAAGTAGGTGGTAAAATGCGAATGTTTTGCAACCGCATTCACGGTCACAAAACATTCATGCATACCATTAGGATTCGCTATTTGGAAGGGACGTCCTAAACATGCCCCTTCCAAATAGCGAATCGCAAACCCATTTTGGGATTCGGTAACAGGTTACTGAATCACAAAATTGTGTTTGCTGCATCGGAAAAGCATTTCTTGCAATTGCAAACGGGCCAAATCTGCGATTCGACCCGTTTGCGAGGAGAAAAATGCTTGATGCATCTGGCCCATAATCTTTAATAATAATGACTTTTTTAATGTACCCAACCAAAGATTTCTAGGGCTTTTTGAATATGTTTCCTCTCTTGTGGACCGAATAACTAACAAGGACACCAATTGTATTTGTGTTTGGGAGGGGATTTTATTGCTAAATTGCTAATCATCATCATAGTGTCTCTGACGGGGGTGTGGATTGGGACATGAGAGGCAAAGAATTGGCAGGATTTATAGCTTCTTCTGATCTGTTTAACTCAATGGATATGGTGGGGAACAATAATTTGGACATACTGATCTTTAGGGGCAGGAATTGCCATGCAGTGATTGATTGCATCTTTGTCTCCCGCAACCATGTTCCGTTTCTGTCCCATAGCACAATCACTGTCACAAACAAAATCCAGTTGAGTTGGCACTTGCTGTTCCATCTAGGAAGGATTTTAAAAAAATACCCACCCTCACAAATTTATCAATGTCCACCGACAACCTCAGACTGTGCTGGAAATTGACAGATCCCACTGTATTTTTGCAGAAAATAATAACAGAAAATCTTGAGTTAGTCATGGAATACTTAGCAGAGCTTGCTGACCTAGGAGAAACAGTTAGCTCATTTGTGGTGCTATGCATTAAGATCAGACAGTCCCTTTGTAAACCCAATAGAGCAGAGCCACAGGCCCCCCCTGCTGGTTCGATCAGGAGGGCTCCCTCTTAAACCGCTCCATGCGTAGAGCCTTGGCTGAGATACCTAGAGACCCAGTTGTGGTAGCTACAACTCGGAAGCAATATAAAACAGCGATAGTGCGTAGGTGTAACAAAATCATCGTACAACAATGGAAAGCACTCATGCATACATACCACTCTAAAAATAATAAATTTGTTTGGGGAGCTGTATCTAATATGCGATCTCTTGACCAGAAAACAGACCATACTAGTTGCCACATAAACAGTGCGGCATGGGTGACTCACTTTACACAAATTTATCTTGCTCCCAACCATAACACTATAACACCTGGACATGAGGTCCGGCCCGCATTTGTTATGGTCTCTTTACGGGAAGTTACTTTGGCCATCCAGCAGAGTTCAGGGGGAAAAGCCCCGGCTCCCAATGGCATACCAATAGACCTAACCAAATGTAATCTGAATCTATGGGACCCCCTGTTGACTAATGTTTTTAACAGTGTGAACCATTCTACTGCTCCCAGCTCTGTGCCAATTTTTTAAAAAGGGTATCGTTCAAAACCTCATTGTTATCGCCCATCTCGTTGATTGATTTCCCTGAAAAATCCTTGAAAGGTTCCTTTTTAATAGGATACAAGAGTAGGCTATTGATAACAATATCCTACATGCCTGCCAGTACGGTTTCTGTACCGGTATCAGCATGGTAGAACAATGCCTGAATCTAAACTTGATAATTGGAAAATCCACTGTGGCAAAGCGGGCACCACTCTATTTAGCATTCATGGACTTGTCCATGGCATTTGACTGTGTTAACAGGTCAAAGCTGTGGCAACTCCTAATAGATTTGGGATTAGACGCAGCCCTTGTAAACACTCTGGTTTCATTGCACACAAATACAAAGGGGTCAGGTTTGGTCAGAACAGCGAAGTGTCGGACGAAATTAGCGTTGGGCGTGGAGTTTGCCGAGGTTGCGTGCTCACTCCATTGTTTTTTATTTTATATATTAACAACCTTAGCTTACACCTAATCACAAGCTCGCCCGACACTTCTAAGATCAAGGGCGTCCCTCTTCCCGCATTACTTTATGCGGATGACGCTGTGTTAATGCCCGCACGCCGAACGCCCCACGCCAGTTAGTTCACTCTTTTGTGCACTTCATAGCCAACTTAGATTTGCAGACCAATTTTTCCAAGTCTTTTATTATGACCTTTGGCCCTAGGCACTCTCAAATTTCCAGCATTACAGTTGGTTCAAACTTTTTACAAATACCTTTACCTCAGCAGGCTTTTGGGCTTCCCATATTTTCTAAAGTAGGGCAGAACTAGTTAGAGCAACTGGTTCCTTGTTAAGTCTTCCATGCCCCTCGGGGAGAAGGGCACTGGCTCCCATGCTACAGATATATAGTGCCCAATGTGCCCCAATAGCTTCTTATGGGGTGGGTATCTGGGGCATATTCGACTATCTGGTTTTGCAAAGGGAAGAGAAACGATTCTGCAGGAAAATCCTGGCCGCCCTTAAATCGACTTCACACTATAAAGAGTTGGGTCTCACTTATCTGAGCGACTGTATTCGTACTACACCCCCCCTATTGGGGCTATCTATTTGGCAGGCAGAGGAAGCATCATTAACAAGAGACATTATTACTGACTGCTTAGCCTACGACAAGGGTTTGTCAATTCCGTGGCTAGTGCATGTTAAAAAATCATTGGAAGGGATCGGTATTGGCCAAGCCTTTTCTGATAATACCTCATGCGCTGTTCTAGATAAAAAGCACGTGCTAGCACTATTATTAGCCCAGTCGCAAGAAGACAGATTAAAGGTTGAATCCTTGAACCCCACAGTAGTAACCTATTTGAGTCTCAGCACTGTGGCCACCTTCACCAGTTATTTGTGGCAGTGCAGAGGGAACTGGCAGCGTTTTCTGTTATTCCGTTTTAGAACAGACACAATTAAATTCTTACTGTGTTTTCCCTTTGGAACCAACATAATCTTGAAGAGAGAGTATGCCCCTGTAATGGGACCTCCAAGTAATCTATGCTGCACTTTCTATTTGTTTGTAACATTTATAAATTGTATACAAAGAACGTTTTAGTCCATTTTATGAAATCAAGAAACTTCAGGCACTGTACCCCAGCCTATCATTTTCATCAACAGCTGCCAGATGAAGAGACGCGTACCTGCGTAAGTTTAGTTCTCCGTGCATCCATTCGCTCACGGGGTATAATGCCTTTTTAACAAACTGACTTTATTATTATTATTTTATCTGTGGTGTATGCCCTGTGAGTTTTTTAGTTTCTGTAATTGGCTGGATAACTGATTTTGTATTTTAGCCCTTTTTCTGATTTGAATATATTCTATGTATCTTGTCGTGTCCTGAATTTCAGCATAGTAAATTAGCTTTTGCAAATATTGTATTGTATTCATTTTATGCATGCTTTTATGGTTGGTCTGCAACCAAATAAAGTTATATTGAATTGAATTGAACATGCAGAACCATTTCACCTTAGTACATCAGATTATCAGTGCATTCAGAAGTATTATTTTTAAAAGTGATAGTTTTAAAACATGAATTTAGAAACATTCCCCCCACCCGGACAACAAACCAATAGTGAACTAAGATGCAATGCGGTTGTTATGTGCTTTCTTTGGGTATCCTGGGTTCCTATTATACATGAACAACATTATAGTTTATTAAATCAAATACAGGAGAATGTTTTGTACAGCGCACAACCAGACGTCATGCATTTCAAGGCCCTCTTATATGTGATAATGAAGAAAAATGAGGGAAAGTGAAATAAAAAAGTTGCCTAGGATCACACAATTTGGTTAAGTGGGGAAGCCGGGATTAATCCCAGGTTTTCTGATTTCACCGTGTGCAAGTCACCCACTAGATGTATATGCTTCACTTCCCGCCACTCACCTTACCGCAAACCGCTCTGCTCCCAAACACACCACCACCCTCTGGCATCAGTGCGGCCCTCTGCCAAATCACAGACCACATTTTTTGCCCCTGGGAAAATATTTGCCAGAACCCATGCTTTATGTGATAAGGCGAGTGGCAGTCATCTGTCACTTTGGGTGAGGTGATAGTGATGAAAAGTTAAATATGAAAAGTAAAGCTTTGAATAGGTCGCCCAAATGTGGTGGCATGCTCCTAGATAGTTTAGCTTAGACCCACACCAAGGTGCTCTGATTATATGAAGTTGGTTATTTATGTTATGCAGACCCATCAATACAAGTCTAAGAAACCAAATGTTACATGCCTCAGAGCATTCTGATGCACCTTATCCAGAACTCGAGAATCCTAATGGAGGTGATCACTGAACAACGTGGCAGCAGGCTGTGTGCAAGTGAACTTCATGAGCCAAGAAATGACGCCATTGTTAAATATAGCCCAAAGCAGCGAAGTTACACAAGGGGGAAACGTTAGTGCTCAGCGCCCTCTGCTGGTACATTAAAATGCTAACCATTTTATCTCCGCACTACACAAACTCTGATCTCGTAATTACATTTATATAAAGCTTACTACCCCTGACGAGTCGTTCAAGCGCTGTACATCCGGCAGCATGCTGCTCCAGAGAACAGTTTCTTTTTGTTCTTATTTTCGGTTATTGTGATTAGGCTTGTGTTCTTCGGAAACCATACCATGCATTTACTCCTCTTTCTACGTAGTAGTTTAACTTATTAAGAGTTTGGTCTGATCTTTAGTGAAACGAGTAGTTGAAGTCATGCAAATAGTTGGCAGTATTAATAGATGAGCTACAGGAGGTTAGGTATTGTTAAATTGCAGATTATGAGTTTTAAAGGAGTATATGCATTATTTAAGTTTCTAAACTGTCACGGACCCCCTGAGTCGATGTCACAGGTCCCAGGCATCTGTGGACCACAGGTTAAGAATCACTGCTCTACACAAAGGCAAGAATTACGAGACAGATCATTAAACATGCCTTGGTAAAGCCACTAGGTCTCGCCTATGCAACAGCTATTGGCTTGTACAACAGTGTGGCTGCTGTTCAACATGGATAAAAGTTAGTGGCGTGGATTGGGGTGGGGTAGACTGGAATGGGGTAGATTGGGATAGAGTGGAATGGGGTAGATTGGTGTAGAGTGGAGTGGGGTAGAGTGGGGTACAATGGAGTGGTGTGGATTGGGGGAGATTGGAGTGGGGAGTTGGGTAGATTAGTGTGGTAGATTGGAATGGCGTAGATGAATTGGGGTACATTGGTGTGAAGTGGGGTAGATTGGGGTGGAGCGGGATGGATTGGAGTGGAGTAGATTGGGGTAGATTAGAGTGGGTAGATTAGAAAAGGTATTGTGTCGATGTGAGGATTTTTCAGTAATGACAGGGAGAATGGCGCTCAAGCTAAATTATGCGTATGTTTGGCAAGGTCACGTGTGTGTACGGTGCTACCAGGTCGAGGGAACAAAACACCTCAAAACACCCGTAGTTATGTGAGTCCAGAAACCCACAAAATAGGATGAGCAACGAAGTCCCGGGCACACGTAGTTGGGGTTCAAGTATGGTCATAGAATGTTCAGTGTCCAATAACAGAATTTGTGGTCAACACCAGAATGATGAGTTGCAGTAAATTTAATTAATGTGGCACAAAAAAAGCAACCAGCCGACACGTGTTTCGTCACTTATGGGAGTGATCCCGTGACTTCTTCAGGGCTGGGGGGGGCGGGATACAAAAGAAACAAATAAGCAAAAGGATAAAAGGGAAACTCAAATGCAATGGATGTTCAGGATGGAACAGCATGACCAGCCGGTCATGTTGCAGTATACTATTGCCTGTTTAAGTGGAAACCCTAAGTGAGTGGTGATTTTGTTGCCAAGTGAGGGAAGAAAACCAATTAAAACAATAAAATGGTGACTTAGTGAAGTGTGAGTGAATGAAACAACATCATAATGACAGCGAGGAAAAAACTGGGGGAGGAAAATGGAGAATGCGTGACATGATCCTGACACATGCTGCGGGGTGAAATGGTAGTGACAACCAAATAGAAAAACATATTCGTGACAACACTAGTACATAGGACAAGACTCAATTAAAGCATACTAGTACTTGCGTGATGCTGATACTGTGAATGAAAGTAAATATTATGTAGCTAAACTGTTTAACGCAATTGTTGGGGCTGAGAACAGAGGTTAAAGATAGGGTGGGTAGCATATCATAATGTATCTGAGGCAAATTAAAACGGTACTTAGCAGAATACCATCAGTGGGAGTCATAATTATTAAAAATAAGGTCGGTAAATAGCGAATACGATAAGGAGAGTAATATACCCCATAGTTGTGAAAAAAACACAAAGGGCAGGATCCAGGGCTAGTGACTGTGGAAATATGTAATGAAAGACAGAGGTACCTGTATGGGTAACGGATATCACTGGGATGGGCTGGAAGGAAGGAGGGAGAAGAAGAGAGTGGTAGGAGTAAGTATATGCCCAATTGAGGTAGAGATACTTAAGAAAGGACGCGGTCATTTAATGCAAAACCGAAATAATAGTATTAAAAAATTAATAATTCGCCACAAACGCGATTGTGAACTCACCCACAAGCCTGTGATAATTCCAACCCGGCTGGGTGTCCAGAAATTTGAAAAAGTTGGAGGACGGTATCAGGAATCGATCATGGTGTACACAAGCTAAACGAAGAATAAGAGGAAGTGAGGGGAATCTGTTAAGATAAAGGAAAGTGCGGCGGAAGGAAAAATCGGGGAAAATGGCTTACCAGAGTGAGTGAACGCGAGTCTAAGGTAAGCGATCGCGATTCTTCACAAATTCAGTGTAAGCGTATTAGGCGCTGGAAAAAATAAAAATGAAGCTAATTAGGGCGGGTTAAGGTGTAGCAAGGTAGCGGAGGGAGCGGGGAGGAATGAACGGGTAGAGCTTACCCGTTTGGCGGCAAAAACCAACGGTCCAGTATTCGGCGTGAGGGAGGCGGGTGGGCCTGACCACGAGGGTCTGGAAAGGAGAAAACGTACATGAATACGGGATGGTGAGGGCGGGTAAAAGGTGTAACAAGGTAGCGGAGGGAGCGGGGAGGAATGAACGGGTAGAGCTTACCCGTTTGGCGGCAAAAAACAACGGTCCAGTGTTTGGCGTGAGGGAGGCGGGTGGGCATGACCACGAGGGTCTGGAGAGGAGAAAAACATACATTAATAGGGGATAATAACAGGAAGAAACGATGGGGCAAGAATATTATCGGAAGACAAGTGCCCTATTGACTTACCCTGAGTAGTTGGAGATAGACGGTGTAACACTGGTGCCGAGTCGCTGTCCGGATGAGGAAGCGATTGGAGAACAGTCACAGGCTTAAATAATTATCATGTGACCAGAAAGACTAGAATGCTGCCGGTCGAGGCGCGTGAAAACCGGAAGTGAGGGAATGTGAAAAGGGTGAACCGAAGGAGAAAGCCGGCGAGAATAAAAGGGGAACCTGAGACTAGTATATGAGGTCACTTGTAATATCATACGAGTAGCGAGCCAAGAGGCGTGTTTATTAGCTTAAGAAATTATATGCCTATAGCTGGCTATGGAACCGGAAGTAGGTTATGTCAAAAGGCAATGTAAAGGAAGGAGCCGTCGAAAAAGAAAAGAAAGACTGAGACTATTGTATGAATTCACTGGTAGGATCAATAGAGTAATAAGTCGTGAGGCGTAAGTGAATAGGCGATAGAATGGACGTAAGGATAAAGGAGGTAGGGGGGGGCAAAAAGTAGGTTTCATAGAAACTTGCTAAAAGGCTGGAAAGATGCCGATTGACCGCTCCAGTACATGGTGGACAGATATGGCGGTGAGGATCGGAAATGGAAACAGGGGGCGAAGTATTGTGCCCGACATGGTATAGGCTTAAAAATAATAAAGCCCGACAGAGCCTAGGTTCAAAGGAGATGAAAGATTGTAGAGGTGGTGAGTCAAAGCCGCACAAGGAAACAGAAAAAATTCACCAGATGCGTGAGGTGATGTAATGATAATCGGGAAGGAAAATGTCCAACCGGAAGTATAGCAGGGAGAGTACACTCTAGAAAGTACCTAGTGGTGCAAGGTAGGGTCGTCACGGGAGGTGTAAGAGGGACAGGACATATTTAACGTAGTGCCAAAGAAAAGAATCCCCAAAGGATGACTAATCTCATTAAGACATGTGGAAAATCCTGAAGTCAACGTTGTGAGAGTAAAGAGTATACATGAGTATGTGTGCTTATGCAAGACAATTACATAACAGTAAATAAAAGACAATAATGATTATTTTAAAAATAGGTTGATATGAGAGCAGAATAAGGGAAAACTGTGCACAAAATTATGTGCCTGTAACGGGCAACCATGTTTGAGAAACATCTATCTAGCATGATAATGTATAAACCACTTAACATCAATATGACTGTAACGTATAAGACAGACATACGGTCACTTTTGTGACCAAAAACACAACAGCAAAGAGAAAAACAGCAAAGACTGCTTGAGTGGCTATTACCGGTTCAGAAGGCAGTCTTCATATTATTCATGATGCATCTAGACCATAGATAGTACAGACTGAATTGTTCAATCACCCAGGAAGTAGTGCAGTTCATGGTCGGTGTTCAAACCGTATTGGACCGTCTGTAAGCGCATAATCCAAGTGGCTTCCAAACGTCTGAGTCTTAGTTCCCTGTTGCCACCTCTAGCACTGACGGTAGCCACGTCGAAGCCAAAAAAGGAGAAACGTTTCTTGGAACTTTGGGTTGTGCAGTTCATGACATGTGTCGCCATAGGATATCTACTATCCTGGTTCGAAAGTGCTCTGACATGTTCACCAATGCGGTCTTTCAATGGTCTGATGGTACTGCCGATATACCACTGTTTGCATGTGCATTCAAGAATATAGACCACGAAGCGTGTATTGCAGTTGATGTTGTTTCTGATAGTATATTCAATCTTGTTTTTGGCAGTGAATGTCTTAATTCCATTCTGGGCTATTCTGCAGATACCGCAGCAGCCACATTTGTGGAATCCTAAGGTGTGGGTGTTGAGCCATGTTTGTCTGCTGAGGGGACTGGGTATACTCGGGCTCAATCTAGTTCTAAGTGTTCTTCCCCGTCTGTAGGTGATCCGTGGTCTCCCCGGGATGACATCTTTAAGCGATGAGTCTGCCAGTAGGATGCCCCAGTGTCTGTCTATACTCCTTTTCATTGCCAGACCCATGTCGCTGTAGTCTGTGATTAGTCTCACTTTCTGTTCTTGTTCCGTAACTACCCTTTTGTCGTGTAGTGTTTCTTTTCTCTCTATGTTGTGTATCCTTTTTTCTGCTTTGCTTATGGTACGCGCATCGTAGCCTCTAGCTCTGAATCTATGTTTCATGTTGGGTATACAATCTTGAAATTCTGGTTCTTCGCTGCAGTTCCTTCTGGCCCTGACAAACTCCCCATAAGGGATGGCTTGTATCTGATGGGAGGGGTGGGAACTCTCCGCGTGTAATATGGCATTGCATGAGGTGGCCTTTCTGTGCAATCTACTGTGTAAGGTGTCTGACTTTATGTAGAGATCTACATCAAGAAATGTGATGTTAGATCTGCTGGATTCGCTCGTGAATCTCATATTCATGTCATTAGAATTAAGATGTCTGCAGAAACTGTCGAGCTCGCTTTGAGACCCTGCTCATAATAGTAGACAGTCATCTATATAACGTCCCCAGTAGATTATGGAGTCAACCCAAGGAGCCCCTTTGGTGCTCCAAATCCAGTTAGATTCAAGTACACCCATGTAGAGGTTAGCAAATGATGGTGAGAATTTGGAACCCATGGCTACACCTTTGTTCTGTTTGTACCACCTTTGTTCATACATGAAGAAGTTGTTATTAAGGATAATGTCCATCATGGTGATGAGCATGTTTGTGTGTTGCCATAACGTGGCAGGCCTGTTGAGTAGAAGACTACTGACAGCTTTAAGTCCCAATTCCGGTTCTATGGTGGTATAGAGAGAAACTACGTCCAGGGTGGCTAGGATCATGCCAGGTTGCCATTGTACATCGGCCAATATACTCAAGATGTGCTTAGTGTCCTGGATGTGAGAGGGTAGATTCTTAACCATGGGACCTAAGAACAGGTCTACATATTGTGCAAGTCTTTCAGTAGGACCGCCAATGCCCGACACTATTGGCCTTCCAGGAGGAAAAGGCGCCGGTTTATGTATCTTGGGTAGTGTGTTTAGGCAGGGAAATGAGGGTCTGTGTACTTTGAGATAAAGTAACTCCTGATCATCGATTAGGCCCAGTGTGTGCCAATCCGATAAACATCTGTTGATTTTGGTGATAAGTACGCTCATAGGGTTGCTTTTAACTAGTTCATAGCAGGATGTGTCGCTTAATTGAGACATGATTTCTTTGTGGTAGTCCAATCGGTTCATGACCACCACGTTACCCCCTTTATCAGCCTCCCTGATTATGATGTCGGGGTTGGAGCCTAGCGTTTTAAGGGCCATGCGTTCATCTCTACACAGATTGTCTCTAATTCTGCATTTGTTATTGAGAGTTTTGTACTCATGTTTGTCCATGTCGGTCATAACCAAATTGTAAAAGGTGTCTATAGGGTGGAGTGGGGTAGAGTGGGGTACAATGGAGTGGTGTGGATTGGGGGAGATTGGAGTGGGGAGTTGGGTAGATTAGTGTGGTAGATTGGAATGGCGTAGATGAATTGGGGTACATTGGTGTGGAGTGGGGTAGATTGGGGTGGAGCGGGATGGATTGGATTGGAGTAGATTGGGGTAGATTAGAGTGGGTAGATTAGAAAAGGGTAGATATGATTTAGGGTAAGATCAGGTAAATTCGGATAGAGTGGAGTGGGATATATTGGGGTAGATTGGAGTGAAGTGGAGTAGATTGGGAAAGAGTGGAGTGGGGTGGATTTATTTTATTTTTATTTATAAAGTTTTATATAGCGCGAACTAGACCCAGGGAGGGTATCAGAGCGCTTTACAAATGTTACATCAACAATAAAAGAAAAAAGTGAGAACTAGGAACATAGATATGAGTAGCTAACAGGAGAACGTAAATGTTGTCAGTACTCGTTGTAGGTCCGGAGGTATTCAAGAGTGCGTTAGCCATTCTCACTTAGAGTTCAGCGCAGATCCTAGTCGGTGAACTGAGTCTGGTTGGTACCCAACTCGCTCCAGAACTGGGATCAGAGGAGAATTTTTTTCATTAGAAGTAGTTTGACTTCTTTTTTGAAGGAAGTGATTGAAGGGTTAATTCTGATTGCCGGGGGCAGGGGGTTCCAGATCCTAGGTGCTAGGCCGGAAAAGGTGCGGTTGTAGGTTTTCTTTTTCCAAAGTTTTTGAGGTTTCAATAGCAAGGTGCTGGTGCTTCTCTTAGTTCTGCTACCACTTGATAATGATTGGGGTAGATTAGAGTGGAGTGGGACAGACTGGAGTGGAGTCGGGTAGATTGAAGTGGAGTGGGGTAGACTGGACTTAGATAGGAGTGGGGTAGATTGGATTGGAGTGGGCTAGATTGGAGTGGAGTAGATTGGAGCAGAGTGGGGTAGATTGGGGAGTGGGGTAGATTGGGGAGTGGGGTAGATTGGAGTGGCGTGGGGTAGATTGGGATGGGATGGTGAGATTGGAGTGGAGTAGATTGGGGTAGAGTGGGTAGATTGGGTAGAGTGGAGTAGATTGGAATGGAGTAGATTGGGATAGATTGGAGTGGGGGAGTGGGATAGATTAGGTGGATTATAGTAGGGTAGAACGGAGTGGAGTGGGGGAAGATTGGGGGAGTTTGGAGTGGGGTAGATTGGGGTGGAGTGGCATAGATTGGGGAGTGGAGTAGATTGGAGTGGTGTGGGGTAGATTGGGATGGGGTAGATTGGGGTATGTTGGAGTTGGGGAGTGGGGTAGATTGGATTGGGATAGATTGGAATAGAGTGGAGTGGGATATATTGTGGTAGATTGGGGAAGAGTAGAGTGCAGTGGATTGGGGTAGATTGGAGTGGAGTGGGGTAGATTGGAGTGGGGTGGATTGCAGTAGAGTGGAGTGGGATATATTGGGTTAGGCAGTGGGTAGATTGGACTGGAGTGGGGCAGATCTGGGTGGCATGTGGTATATTATAGTGAAGTGGAGTGGGGTAGATTGGGTAGAGTGGAATGGAGTGTGGTAGATTGTGGTAGAGTGGAGTATGGTAGATTGGGTGGATTGGAGTGGGTAGATTGCAGTGGGGTAGACTGGGGTAGAGAGACGTGGGGTAGATTAGAGTGGAGTGGGGTGAAGTTGAGTCGTGATCAGAGTGGAGCGAGATAGATTGGGGTGGAGTGGAGTGGGGTAGATTGGAGTGGAGTGGAGTGGGGCAGATTAGGGTGGAGTGGGGTGGGGTAGATTGGGTAGATTAGAGTAGGATAGATTGGAATTGAGTGGGGTATATTGGAGACAGATGTTTTAAGTGGGGTAGTTTAGAGTGTGGTAGATTTTAGTGGAGTGGGGTAGGTTGGAGTGGAGTAGATTGGATTGGAGTGGGATAGAATGGGGGTGAGGTAGAGTGTGGTGGGATGGAGTGGTGTAGATTGGGTGGAGTAGAGTAGATTGGGGTGGAGTAGATATGGGTAAAGTGGGGTAGGTAGATTGTAGAGGGGTAGTTTGGAAGAGGGTAGATTGGTGTGGAGGGGTGTGGTAGATTGGGGTGGAGTGGTTTAGACTGGAGTGAAGTAGGGTAGATTTGGGTGTAGTGTGGTAGATTGGAGTGGGGTAGACTGGAGTGCAGTGGAGTGGGGTAGTTTTGTGTGGAGTGGAATGTGGTAGAGCAAAGGGGTAGATTAGAGTGAAGTGGGGTGGGGTATATTGGGCAGATTGGAGTGTGGTGGTTTGGAGTAAAGTGGATTGGGGAGGATTGTGGTAGATAGGAGTGGGCTAAATTGTGGTAGATTGTAGTGGGCTAGATTGTGGTAGATTGTAGTGGGATGGATTGTGATGAAGTGAGGTAGATTGGCGTGAAGTGGGGTCGATTAGAGTGGAAAGGAGTTGGAAAAATTGCAGTGGAGTTTGGTATGGAGTGGGGTAAATTGGACTGGGGTAGAGTGGAGTGGAGTGAAGTAGAGTGGAATGAGGTAGATTGGAGTGGAGTCAGGTAGATTGGACTGGACTGGACTGGGCTGGGATACATTGGAGTGGGGTGGATTGGGGTAGATTGGAGTGGGGTAGATTAGAGTGGAATGCGGTAGACTTGAGTAGATTGGAACAGAGTGGGGTAGATTTGAGTGAAGTGCAGTAGATTGGTGTGAAATGGGGTAGATTGGAGTGGAGTGGGGTTGACTGGGTTAGATTGAGTGGAGTGGGGTAGATTGGAGTGGCGTGAAGTGGTGTAGATTGGAATGGAGTGGGGTAGATTGGAGTGAGGTGGGGTAGATTGGATTGGGGTAGATTGTAGTGGATTGAGGGAGATTGGAGCGGAGTGGGGTAGACTGGGTTAGAGTGGGTTAGATTGAAGTGGGGTATATAGTAGTGGGATGGGGTACATTGGGGTGGGGTGAGTGAGTGGGTAAATTGGGGTGAATTGTAGTGGAGTGGGGTAGATTGGATCGTAGTGGAGTTCGCTTAAACTCGCCCACTGCTTTTCATTTGTTTGTTTCAGTGTCCTTTAAAAATCCTTGCTTGCTAGTGGTCAATCCTTCCTCTTTGTCTCTCCTTTTTGTCTTTCGTTTCCTCCCACGAGCAGGGACCTAGTACTGTATCTTTATGCTTTAGTTGTTTATCTGTTCGTTTGGGGGGGGGCTATTTTTTAAAAATCTTTCCTGCTCTGGTTTCTGTTTGCCTGTGTTCAGCTTTGGGCGCCCAAAGCTGCCTGTAATTTAATGCAGCATTTGTCCCTCCCAACTTCTCCCATGTTGCTCTTCACACAAGTCTTTGTGTGGTTCTCTTGATCAGCACGACACCCGCTTCACGGATGCCACGCTTCATCTTTCAGCATGGGGCCACTTTGAAGGCCGCACCCCTTTCTTTATTTCTGTATGGCATTGTGGCCACTTCGGAAGGCCGTGCGCCTTTCTTTTAATCTACACGCTTGTTTCCTCTGCGACTACTGACAGGTGAAGGTTGCTTCCTTATAAAAATCCAATCAACTTGTCCTCTTTCTGCCCCTGCTGTTGTTTATATGTGTACTTTGAAAGCAGGAGACGTACGCCCGTTATAATGCCCGAAAGTGGCAAGTCAGTCCTCCTCATCCCTTTGTTGTCTCCCCTCTCTACTTGTCTTTTACATTCTACCCTCTGACTCTCCTCCCCAGTCTTCCACTCTCTCCCTTTTGCCGCCTTGTCTCCTGCGCTCGTGCCTTCCCTGCCCCCATCCCTTTTCATTGCGTCTTCTCAGCATGCATAGCAAACCTCTGCAGCGCCACTGACCTAATAAACATTTTTCTCTGGTGACAGGCGCAGGCTGAATTGTGCATTGCTTATTGCTAATTTCTGTCAGGACGTCACAATGCACTCAAGGAATAAATGTGCATTGCCTTGCCGTAGTGGCCTCTGTCCTGGAGTCGCTGTCAGAAACAGGATCTATTAGAATAGGGTTATTTGTTTATCAGGGTGCTCTGCCCTGAAGACTAACTGCTGCTTCTGACAGTTTATATAGCGTCATGTAGACATTATTAAACATGGCACTCAACCTTGTGGTTTTGCTGTGCCAATGGTGGTTTCCAGGCGCATCATGGTAGGCCACCTAGCATGGAGGGCTCACCGGAGTAATGGAAGTGAGATCACATGTCTACCCCGATTATGTTACAGGATGGAATGCTTGCATCACACCTAGCCCCTCAGCAGACTTCTTGTTGCTCCTGAATGAGAGTGATAAGAGGCGAAGAGCGAGCTAGGTTTCCATTTCGGTTCTTCTACTGTCTTTATGACCCTAGAGACCAGGGTATCACTCCAGGGCCAAAGAGTAAGCAAAAGAGTATCAGCTGCTGCCTCTAAATGACGTCCAGGTCATGTACAAGGGACACACGCCCATGACTCTAGAGAAGAGATTTTGTGACAGGCAGGTAAAGAAGGAAAGGTGGGCCTTGTCTGTTGGGGTATTTTAGTGATGTACATGTAAAGAGTATTTCAGGATCTTGACTCCTGTTGTGAAATGTGTGGTGCAGTGTCCAAGGTTCCTCAGGTACATTTCTACTTCTAGAAACACTCTTGGAGTCTTGTAAGATGCTAGGTTCCTTTTTAGGTCTCGCCTAGCGACGCAGCGCGAAAGCGCTGTCGCTAGCGAGATGTATTGTTACCGACTTGCTTCCGAAGGGAGACAGGAAAAGTGCACGCGCAGGACGGACTGCAATTATGAACGCGCCCGTCAACACGCACGTGCACATCTCCTGTCCCCCTTCCGTCCTCGCCAGCCGCAAAACATGAGGCTGCCCCGCTCCTTCTCCGTGCAGCTTCACCAGGAGCCTAGTGTCCCGAAGACCGGAGGAGCCCCAGGCCGGTGCCAGCCTTGCCTCTTGAACCCCAGGTAACGCTCGCGGCTGTGTACGCGCTGGGGAACTGCTTTCCTGTTCACGGACCGGCTCTGTTACTCCGGCGTGGAAACCTTGTTATTTCATCTGTCCGAGCACAACATCGCCCACTGCACGAGCACGCTTGTGTGTGTGTGGTGTGTGGGCGGACACACAGCTCCCGTCTGCAGCTCTCTCCCGTGACCATTGTGCACCGAGCCACATGGCTCTTTAAAAGGACCTGCCTGCCGAGTAGTGCCCCCTGCCCACCCCGGAGTTTAGCGCTATTTGTGTTGTGTCATCTGCCTGGTGTGTGTGTTTTGGTCTCTTCCACAATCGCCCAGCTGGGAGGTGAGCACTGTAAGTTTGCAGCCGGAGTGGGTTGTCTCAGCTCACACGAGGACCCGGAGCCGGAGAGGTCCCCGGGAGGAGAGTGAAGTTTAAGGGAGGTAGTCATTGTTAAGAGCGAGGCGCAGAGGCGGCTCCAGGACGCTGCTGTGTTTTCTATTGGAGGCTGGAAAGTTCAGGCAGCCAGAGCAGTGCGTTTCTTGCACCTACCACCTTTCCTCAGCACTCGCCGTGAGATCATGCCAGCCTGCATGCCAACGGAGGGGTCCAGCGCCGGGGAGCCGGACCACACCGCACCCCGAAAAATGCACACAGTGTTTACCTAACTTTCCATTTCAGACTTTGTTTTTTGCAACACAAGCTTATTTTTTATTTAAACACTAAAGAGAGACATTTGACGATATTACACCGCTTCGGAAAGCGAACACTTCACATCAAAATATGACTTTTTTGGAACCGGGAAACTGAGCAGGACCCAGTGGCCCTTGAAAAGAGAAGTGACTGCTTTGCCGAGAAGTGCTGGCGCTGCTCCGTGAAGAGTGCTACTCATGCAAAAAGCAAGTGCTGCTGTTATCCTGTTGAAAGTGCCGCAAAGCGACAAAGTGACAATTCTGGGTTGCTGAAAGTGCACCACTCGTGCAGAGAAGTGCTGGCACTGCCCTGCAGAAAGTGCTGCAGTCTTGGTAACAAGAGCTGGTACTGCCCTGTTACAAGTGCTACAAATACCTTGTTGCTTGCTACCCCCCTGCCATATAATAAAAAAAGAAGAAGCACTGTGATGCCGCCATTGCTAGAAGAACCAGCGCTTTTTTCTTTTCCCCACTTGCTCTCTGTGTTGCCTCCCGTCCGCAATAAAAACAAGCATTTGCAATGCAATAGGTCTTGCATTGGTGAGGGTTTGAGCTATTGGCATTGTAAATACCAATGTTTTTTATTTATGTATTTTAAAAATCCGCAAGCGGTGCATCAACACACACTTTGTACTTACACTTGTTGCTTACGAGAAGCAACGCTGGCAGTAACTACGTCTCTTTTACTGCCAGCCTTACTTCTCGTAAGCAAGGACTATAAGTACAAAGTGTGTGTTTATGCACCACTTGCAGCTTTTCTAAACACATAAATAAAAGGCATTGTCATTTACAATGCCAAAAGCTCAAACTCTCGCAAATGCGAGACCTATTGCATTGCAAATGCTTGTTGTTGAATGTTTTTCATACCTAATTTAAAATTTTAATATTCAAAAAGTGAGTTCTTGATTCACAGAATCAAGGTCTGAAAGTACTCACTGGCACACATTGCACTCACAGCCGTGGAAGATCTGCCAGGGGCTTGGAATTTCCACAGTTGTTAGAGTAAAGGATAACCAAAATAAGCATTTACTAAGGCAATAGGTCTTGCTTTGCTAATTCAGACCTATTAGGTTTGCCAGTGTTTTTTGCCGATGCTGTTCAGAAAAAGAAAGAAAAATGGCTGGCAGCATAGGTAAAAAAAACACTATAATGTACATTTGTGCATGTGCACTTATGCAATATAATGGTAAGGCGGGCAACTTCATGACTCAGGCGGATGATGCATAAGTGCACCAGTGGTGGCTGGTGACATTTGAAAGTGGTGGGGCGTAAAATTATTGGCATACTGCACCGCAGCGCGCGAGCGTAGCTTGCGCGCCCGAACAACCTAAGGGGGGTTCGGGGGGGTTCTCCCCCCGAGAAAATTTTGAAAAAGAGTGGACAAATGGTGCATTTTCAAGCAAATTTGAGAAAGCAGGAAGGTTAATAAAGCAATTGTGAAAGTGCAGTTATTACATTAATAAAGAGATGTCATATAACATAGGTAGCTGCTTATTCAAGCTTTCTTTCACCCCATAGTCCAGCAGGGTCTTGATACAAGACAGATAAGAGAAAAAGCAGTGTGGTCCTCGACCAGGAAGACACTCATATTTTGTTGTTAAGAAGTCAAAGGATTGGTCAAATTGAAAACCTGAAATGCAATATGCAATCAAACAATTTATTTGCAAGTACATCTCATCTATGTTCAACAAGCCATGTTTTACCCATGATTGGAATTGTGAATCACCAAATAAACTGAGCCACTGCAATCAAAAGCAGAGGGCCTCCTCAAAAAGTATGCCCTTAAGAGAGTTCTCTCATCTCATGTCCTCTCTATATTTTCTCTGGAAGTTGAAAACTCATCACATTCTACTGCACAAACCTGAACCCTTCTGCATATTCCAACACCAGAACTCATTCTTGGCCATTTAGTTTGGAGCCATTCATACCAGGAATACAGAAAATACCTTTAAATAGAGTAGAAGGTTTATGAATACAAGCACTTAGCAATTGTACATATACTATGAATGAGAGCCAAAGGAAACAAAAAGGAATAAAGAAGGGAGCAACACTCAAACACAACTCATGCTCCGGAACGCCATAAAATTCTCTATGTGGCAAGTTCATCACCTATAGCAGAACACAGTACATTTAACGTCTCCCTCAGTTTAGCATATTAAACAATAGCAAGTGGTAATTCTTGTGATATGTACTCATCACTGTAGACTATTGTAGAGTCGCTATATAAATACAATTAATACAATATGTGGTGTTAGGTGTAGAAAATCTAGACTCACACCTGTCTATATTTTTTTTGATGTTTTATCCTTGATAATGTGCCCTATTGATACTCTGGGGTCGATATTCAGTGTGCGCGCCCTGAAACCGCTCATAAACTTGAAAAGTAAATAGAAAGTTGTTTAGCAGAGAAAACTATTAGAATGTACTGTTTAGCAGAGAAAACTATTAGAATGGCAAATGAAAGTATTTAAAGGTGTACAGTTCATCCTTCAGTGGAGAGTAATAAAAAGACAGCATTTTCAGATATTTGCACAATATGGTCGGACATGGGTACAGGAGTAAAAGGATCTGCACCCTCACCACTTGTGAATTTTTGTTTTTGCCCTTGATGTTGGAAAGTTGGCAGAGGCAACTGTTGGTGACATTGCGGAAGTGTTTGTAGGCCGTTTGCCGAGGGCCTAGCGGGATGTCACCTGAACAGACACAGCAAGCCGCGCCGCGCTCTGGTGCCACTTAAAACACACAAACACTTACTCAGGTGAATTCAAGAATCTGCGGGTGGAACCAGAAACAATATCCTGATATCAGTTTACAATGTGGCTGTGTGATGTACACACAAGTTACTGACAGCATATCTGTAAGGAAGTACCATCAACTGCAGCACAGACACTCACATACACACATATTTAAAAAAAGTAAACTGCGGATGTCCCTTTATGTACAACAAAACGCATCATCACACAAACATAATATCATTGGGCCCATGGCGAGTCACAAAACTGAAGAACTGCAGAGGAGATACTCGAGTGCAAAGATGCGCACACTAACGCTGCTCTTTAGAAACTATAATGGTCAGAGGTGTATGCGGAAGAGAGAATTACAATGGCTGAAGGACACGTGTACAAACCAACAACTGTAACCCTTCAGACACAAATGAGAATCTCCATCCCATCTAAACTCTCAGCATTGACTCGCCGGATTAGCCACCAAAGTGCAACATACACATTGTCTGATGTACAAAACAAATTAAGAGATACATTCACAAAGGAAATTAAACGGATGGAAAAGTTGCCAACCTTGGCTGTGGACACACAAACCACAAGGAGATGAGGGAATGCGAAGTGGCCAAGCCCCTGTATCAGTTGGGATCCGTAGCCTAAAGCGGTATCACTGTCCACTGCAGGTGCCCATTGGAGATGTATTTTACACCACAAGCACGCATGCGCCCTGCTCTGCTGCACCGGATCTCCCTGCAGCTACTCGCAGGAGGGTGCAACTCGAGCGACACAAACAATGACAATGCAAAAACATCAGCAACAGATCAACTTTCATGCGGAAAAGCTATTTGCACCAGAAGTTGACCCTCCCTCAGTGCCCAAACCTCTTTGTGCCAACAACTTGTCAATGTATGCAAAGGGGGCATGTTTGGAAGCCAGCGCAAAAATATAGGTTTTGGTGCAAAACAAGATTTTCTAATGCAGTCTGATCTAGCTTTCTTTCAAATCATAACAAGTCGAGTAACCAGGCAAGAGGTCAAGTGGAATATTGCCTGAAATGCCTACGTGTAAAATGTGTGCTTTACACTAAAACACGCATCTTCCACGTCTGACCTCTGTGCACTGCTCTACACATATGACTTTGTACCACAGGAAGTAGCTTGATTACAAATCCTAGGCTAGATGTTGCTGGCTCAACTTCGCACCACAGCACGAGGGTGAGCGTCACACAGAACAGCCATATGCAGCATGAGCGTCGCTGACAACGTCATTGGCAGGCGACTTGCTCAACCTGATAGTGCGCCATTATCTTTCCTTGGCACAGCACAACACTGTATTCATCATGTGTTACCCCACTGTAGCTCGGACTGGGCTTAGGGGTGTATTCAAACGGTGAGCGCCCGAGGCAGGCAGTTCTCCTTCAGGCACCCCCTACGCCTGTGGTCAAACATCTGAGAACGGCATTGGAAGTCAGTGACGTGGGAATAGGTACTGTGTCCAGGCTTCTCAGGTGGTTTGCCTCTGAGATTGATTATTCTAACCTCCTTTATGTAAGAACACCAAGAAAATCCTGGCTTGACTGCAGAAACGACAGAGTACAATACCCAAGATTGTGAAAGGGGCCCCCAAACCTCTGTCTAGGAAAAAGGTTTTCAGTAAAATGTCATTACCCCAGAACAAACTAGCGTATCATAATACAACGCAGTAATACACAAAATAATGTAACACAATTCTGCATAACGCAGCTTAAGACCAGAGTACATTATAATTTTACCTAACAAAGTAACATAACTCTAGTGATCTAATTGCCTTTTCTCCTATCATAGAAAACAATTTTTTTAACCATTTCTTTCCATAAACAAGTTGTTGCTTCCAAATTCATGAGTCTTGGCGCTGTATAAATAGAGCGTCCATATATGCAAATATAGGCCTGAATCTTCGGGGCATCTCGGCCTTTCATCTGCCTGAAGCCG
The DNA here is from genome assembly GCA_963921515.1 of Calotriton arnoldi. Taxonomy (NCBI): domain Eukaryota; kingdom Metazoa; phylum Chordata; class Amphibia; order Caudata; family Salamandridae; genus Calotriton; species Calotriton arnoldi. The sequence continues at coordinate 1,342,199 of CAWUFW010001137.1, forward strand.
ATGATAAACGTGCCAATGCAATGCTACATCCTGAATATAAGTCACGGGAGCGATGTCTAAGGAAACAATGATTACGTTTCACTCAAGTGATGTTTACCAGGGGCTTTCAATTGTGGAGTTCGGCTTTAAATATGCAAAATAGCGATTTTTTCACACAAAACTATGCTTGGTGCAGAGGGGAGACATGCCAAAGCCCTTAACATAGGAACGGTGCTAATGGGACTGCGTGCCTCTATGTCCTTTTGGCAGACACTACCCTTGTCTGTAGTGGTTAGATTTTCCCTGGTAAAGATGGTGTTGCTCTTGAGGTGACTGTACGTCTTGCAGAATTCACAGTGTTTGATCCTTGATAGCTCCTAGTGGCACTGGTGTGGGCAGGTAAGCGGAGCGGTGTGGGCAGGTAAGCGGAGCAGCGTAGGCCTGCAGGTTCTAAAATTCGACCTTGAGCACGGAGGTCTAGGTCTCCCGGACCTTGAATTATATTATTTAGCTGCGCAATTGCAGCACGGGCCAGATGGTGTGCTTAGGAAGATGACTGGGAGAAGCTTCTGTTGGCGGGGCTGCAAAGGTGCAGGATTTGCCTTCTGTTTGGCTGGCGAGCGGGTGACGTGATGCAGGTCACCCTGGCGTGGGAGAGCACCATTAGGAGAATGTTCAGAGCTCAGGCATTTTCAAAGAAACTTCTGATAGCGTGGCTGCTGTAGGTCAGGGACTTCAGCTCTGAGCCCTCATTAACAGTGTGGAGGGAGGGGAAATGCGAGTTGCTCGGGGATATGTACCCGGGTGACACCTGTATCACATTCCAGGAAGCACAGAACTTGTTTGGCATGGGCCGGGGCAGTTACTACAATTTGCGGCCCTGACTCTGGTGGTGAGAAACCAGTGGGCTGGGTTCCCGGCCGTGCCATAGGAGAACTGCACTTTGGGACTGCTGATAGAGCTCGGGTCCTCCAAGAGCCTGGTGTCACTCCCACCTATACCGGGTCCTGAGGGAGGATAGACCACAAGCAGCCGTTCAGGCACAGTGTAGCTAATGTACACGATTCGGATGAGAGATGGGTGTGGACTGTGGAGGGCGGTAAAGATGGCGAGGAGGGGGCCAGTTGTGGTGAAAGCCCCTCATCACGGCCAGTCAGTTGTAGGAGGGAATGTTTAGCGTTCGCAGATTGTTAATTAAAACCGCTGCCCCTGAATGGGGCTTTTGTGGGGTCCCTCGGTGAGCTGACGTGTTCTTATTACGACCCTCAGCCCTGCTGCCAAGGGACATCTCTCTCTAGGCCTTGGTCCGTCACAGTCTCTCTGCACGAGGTAATCCGCTCTGGGGGGCGTGGGGGGTCTGTCTCCCTAGCTCGGGGAGGGAGGGGGCACAGTATTGTCTGCAGGCAGGAGCCCTGTTAATTAAAGATGACAAGCGCCCCTCCAGGGGGCTCTGGGGAAGAATGAAAGCTTCTCACCCTTGTAACTTTCCAAAGATCAGCACTTCATTCACAAGCGCTCCGCTGCATAAGCAGATGTCTTTCAAGGCGCTTTGTTCCCCGCCTTGTGTTTGCCTCTTTCCCAGGAAGTGGGCGGCTGTATTAAAAATCCCCTTTTCTATTTTTTCTAAAGTTCTTCCCTTAAGACGCATCCTTGGGCCTCTGCCATCAATAGCTGCCCCCCTCACACCACGCTTGGTGGTTGCCTGTAATCCTCCTCGGAGCGCTTCACCGGGACAGTCACCACTTGCAGCGCTACACCACATGGCCTAGGCTACGACACGTGCGTGGGCACGCTAGCATGATATATTGAGTACATGCCCTGGTGAACAACCACACGGGGCTCAACCACACCACATGAATCATGTGTGAGAAAAGCGCAGTCTGAGGCCCAGTGACATGGAACAGCACCCTAGATATTCCAATCAAGTAATGTGCAGACGCGGCTCGCGGGGGGTGGTGGGGGGTTGTTTCGGGGGCCCGGGGGATTTTTTAAATTAAAAAAAAATCCTACCTGACTCTGGAGGTCCGCCGTCCGTGCCGCCTCGGGTCCGACTCCGTTTGGCCCTGCCTACAGCCCCTCTCAGCCAATCCTGGCGCTGCTGGCAGCGCCAGGATTGGCTTAGGGCACGGTTACCTCTCGCCCGCCTGCCCATTAGGAGACCGAGGTTTGAGCCTTTGCTCAACCCTCGCTCTCCTAATGGGCATGCGCAAGCCAGTGCACACACAAGTGAGCATGACTGGGCACGGCGCGAAAATTCGGTGCCCTTGCCCACTCATGCGCACTTGTGCTGCAGTGCTGCCTGCTGCCCCTGGTCCCTCTAACAATCATGTCAGTCAACATGACGCAGGACCGCCCACCCCTTCAGACTCTGAAGGGGGTGGGCGGTCCGACGTCATGCTGACTGACATGATTGTCAGTTCTCCCTCGGCTCTTTGAACTTAAGTAAACTGATTCAGTTTACTTAGGTTCAAAGACGCCGAGGGAGCTGCGGGCGGGGGGGCTACGCCCCAACGCCCCAATGGACCCACCGCCCCTGAAGTGCACATCCTGGCATGTACATCATAAGTCATGATGCGGCTGCCTTTTTAAAAAAATGTATTATTCCAAGATAAAGGATACCTATCTTGCAGCAGTACATTAAAAACAAGCATTGGCAAAGCAAAAAGATCTGACTTATTTTAGGAGTACATGATTTTGCTGTAATGCCGGGTCTGGTGGCTCAGTGGACTAATGCGTCTATTGCAGGGGCCTGTGTTTGACCTCATGGACACAGGTTCAAATCCCGGTGGGTCCACTCAGCCTTTCATCCATCTGAGGTCAATAAAATGAGTACCATTGAGTTGGGTAACAATAAACATCTGTTATTCAGCACCAAGATACCTCCGGGTGAACGTGCGCTTTACAAATACACATGTTATGTAATGTTGTTGAGTAATAGGTTATGTAGGCACCCAGCTGACAAGTTGCAGAAGTCATTGTTATAAGATGGCCGCCCAGTTATCCGTCCAGGGCCGGCGGTGTCACGCCTAGTCCTTCTTCTATGTCCCTATACCTGACAGCTCTTTGAACCTCTGGCTCCGTGTCCCTGCAGGACTGGTTTCTGCGGCGTTCACCGTAGAATTTGCCAGTCCCTTCAGCAGGCTGGTCTGGGATGCCGCTCCTCAGCTTTTCCATTGTAATGTGATTAGCAACCGTGGGTGGCCCCGTCCAGCGTTAGACATTACAATCCTACGCATCACCGAGGCCTTCTTGCTGCTGCGGAACAATGTGAGCCAGAGGCAGAAGCTTCTGGCTGAGCAAGTGAATATTGACTTCTGTGGCAGCCCTCTGCGATCAGCGGGCCATGCAGTGGTGAGTCTGCCTTCCTACCCCTGTATAACGTGCCCTGAGGGGTACCCGAGGCCTCCTTGTGCTTTTGCTCTTCAGCCATTCCGTTGTTTGTGAGATATAGAGGCTCTTTCTTCCTGCTTCTCTACAGTTTACTGGTGGCAGTGACTTAGTCCTCCTACCACTCTAGTGGGTGCCCATGTGGGAAAGTCTTCTCTCCAGCTAATATTGGGTGTGCTTGCTGATATTCTTCTAGTACCAACCCCTCCATAGAGCCATACAATTATCCACCTATCCCACAACTCTGTCCAGTGACCAGCTGCTGGGGAGTGTTCATAAGGCACGCATTCTGGGGTGCCTTGCTCTCCTACCTCTCATGTAGCTTGCATGTAAAGGTATGTGTTTGTCCAACCAATCTGTAATGTTTCTTGTGGGGGGTTCCTGACATCCTTCCCTTTTACACAGTGTGTGCTTCTATCCCCTAAGTCAGCTATAGTGGACCAATGTCATGCCTCAGTACAGCAAACCTGTGGAGATAGCCCATCTCCTGCCCCACTTCTGTAGATCACCTAGAGGTCTGTGTTTGTCATACTAAACCACATAATTTGACACCAAACCACATAATTCAACACAACAACACAATTACACAACACACCATATACATCCAATCCACACCAGAGAATTCCACATCATGCCACAAAATTCAACAGCACACCACATAATTAAACTCCACTACATACCACTCCACAACACAAAATACCATGCCACATAATTACACTCCATGACACACAATCCCACTCCAGATAATTCCGGTACACTCAATACCACATAATTACTATCCACATAATTCCACTGCACATCATGCCACATAATTCCACTACACAAATCCACTCCACACCACACAATTCCACGCCTCACAATCCCACAACTAACAATTCCAATTCAACCAACATAATTCCACTTAACACCACATACATCCACTCCACTCCATAACACAAGGGTAAAATACATTGGCATATACAACACCAATAGCTCTAACTCTCACAAAAGCGCGACCTATTGGCTTTACCAATGATTGTTTTTTGTGCGCTACATAAATTCTTTCACTTTGAAGTCAGAGAAAGAAAAGTGAACACCAAGCTCCTGCGGAAGAGAGAGTTTGACATTTGACCTCTGTCTTTGAATGCTCAGCAAATGTTATAAGATAAGAACAAGATTTAAAGGTCTGTTTACAGAAAGTGAGTTAATGGAAGAATACAGTAAACAAGGTTTGGGCAATGGGCGAGAGAAACTCAAGCTGGACAGCCTAAACCAAATAAATCCAGCAAATAGAAACCCAAAACAAAGACAATGGAAAGCAACAGGCAAAATTCATTCCTAGGTCAGCTTTCTGAATGTCCCCAAGATGTCTTTAGCAAATTACACAGCTGTGCTGTCTGGTAGGCTGCGATCTAACAAGAACCAAACCAAACCGGTTCTGCAGCATGAGATAATTGTGCACTCTCTCTGATGCCATTTGCAGCACCGTACTATATGCACGTGACAGTAAACCTCCGGCAACATGCCTGATCCTCCCCCTTCTAGGAAGAGGAAGTAGCACAGGCCTGCAACTGCAGACTTTCGCAGCGCTGCACATATTAGCAGACCATACAGTAGCATTGTGTAATAAGAACATACTCTATAGCCAAAGGTAGCCCGCAGTTGCCTCAGATGCTTTGCGATATAGTGAGACGGTTTTACAAAATATTATGGGTTGCTAGTGTGCTTTAATGTAGAAATTGCTGTGTAACAGAACGAAAAATTCCAACGAGAGCATGGATGGTAGATGGGAGTTACAAACATAATCACAGTAATATTACCATTCAGCGGGTAAGAGAGCGAAGAAGACTTTTATTGCTGACTTCAGAGCTGATGATGAGTGCATAAGCCAAAGGTCTCAGTTTCAGTTTGGAATCGGTAAGGACATTCAGTTCCACATACTTCAGAAGATAACACCAGTGTCAACGATTGTGGTACAAATAACACCAGCTATCTGCACCTACATAGGCCATGGTTCACTAAACGCACTACACAAGCGTGTTCATTAACTTGGATATCAAAAAGAGTGGGGCTGAACAGATGGTGTGGGCGATAGTCTTTGAAATGCATCCCGTTTTCCTTTAAGGAAAACAGGCTGCATTACAAAAGAAAGTATTGCTTTATTTAAAAAGCAATCACAGATATGGTGGTCTGCTGACCCCAGCATGCCACCATCCCTGTGATTGTAGCGATTCCCAACGGGTCGCAAATTGCGACCTGCCTCATGAATATTGATGAGGCAGGTCTATTTGCGAACCATTGGGAATCACAAACAGTGTCTGAGACACTGTTGAACATAGCTGTTTGCGATTTCCTAATTCACAATCTGGAAATCGCAAACTGACTTTTTTGTACATCTGGCCCCAGGTCCTTTTCAACTGGGCCCAGTACTGAAATACACCTGTTGTTCTCAGGTACCACTTATTACCCATAATATGTGATTCAAAGTAACCCTACAAGCCTACACTAGTACCACACTGCACCTACCATTGGAAAGTGTGTATCTTCCTTGCCTTCCCTGTTTTCTTCATTCCTTTGCCACTAGGTTCTTGCCCAGGGACTCTTCCAGTGCATCAGTGGGCAAACTCTGTCAGAAAGACAGATTTATATCAAATCATTTGTCGTACGATTTTGTACCTTTGTAGTTATTCACGTTACGGTAACATGAACACATTCTTATTTTTATGTTCATTAATTTTATCTGTGAAATTTATTACACACAGACCTAGGGCGTGGCTTGGGAGCCCAAGATGGCAGCTTAGTGAGGCTGTGGCTGTGACAGAGAGGACCTTCAGAATAAAGTGGCACTTGTGGCAGCGGTTTCCTGGAAGAAAGAAATTATTTTCCAGCCTGCTAACTGACATGTAAGAAGAGAAGGGATGTGTTTTTTTAATAAGCACATGCAGGTTGCTCCAGTCAGCTTTTTAAGACCTGCTGAGGAGATTTATGGATTAACAATTAAAAGAAACATGTGGTGGCAGATTTATTGAAGGGTGTTCAAGTGTGTCTATTCTACGGGAATGTGAAATACTTCTGTGGAGAAGCTATGTGCTAATGCCTGTTATGTTTTGGAAATAGTGCTGAGGTGTATTGTGATCTTTTGACACTCTTGCCTTATCTCTATTGATGTGAAAGGCTTCTTTAACACAGGTTTAATTTTGCTGTATAGGAGGACAGAGATAATAATGACTTAAAATAATACTGCTCCGCCTTTCAAGTCAATGCCTCTGTTAAGCAAACCAAGCATTCAAAAGCCTTTCTGAAATGAAGAAATGAATGTAAAACTCTTTTCCTGACACCCGAGGAGGTTTTTATTAATGGGAAAACACTAAAACAATCCTGAAAGGAACAAGAACATTTATGTATGCAGCATACCTTGGATGAGGCCATTTCATGTATGGGGGAAAAACGCTTGTTTATTTTTCTCCTCAAGAATCTTTATAAAGCTAAAGGCCCAACACTTTTTTTGCTTATTTGTAACTGAAAAAGTACTGCTCTACATATTTTCAATGAAGCTCTCGCAATGGTGTGGTTTGGCATGAGTGCCTGGCCTGACATTCACTCTCTTTAAGGCCTTATTTTAATTGTTCTGCTAGGGTGGGGGGTTATTGGTTCTTTCACCTACCTGTCAACAGTTTGAAGAATATTTATGCCTGCCTTGCTGCAGTTTTAATTCTGGATTGCGAAGTCATTAATGGTTCTATTTGTTGCTGGATACTACTCCTTCATAACATTGATCCTGTCCTATTGGCATTGGATATCAAGTCCAGGCTGAGAGCCCTTACCTAGAATCTTTTTGGCATCGCTATGAGCCTATTATTACTTGAGGGGTTTGGCACATGCTGTTCTTTCCTGTGACTGTATGGGGAGATCATGAAGTTAGAGAGCTGGCACTATACCTACTTCTTTTTCCTTCAAGTCTCTATCCCTTATCAAACCTAAAAACCGCCAGAAGGATCTTGGTGACATATCTCTGGGGCCAGCATGGCAGAGGTAGGTGAATGTTCACAAAGGTGCTCTGCTCCTCCTCAAGTTTCAGGGGCAGCTTCAAAAAGAGCCTACCGCCTCTACTTCTGTTAAAAGGCCCAAAAAGGATGCAGACTCTCCCTCCAAATCACCTTCCCCTTGACCTTTGAAGATCTCATGGAAGAGATGAGAGCTCCAAAACCTTTTGTTGTTGAAACTAATGCAGCTCTTCAAAGAATTGAGGAAAATGATATTTTCACAATCAGAGAATATCTGCCAAACAGAGAGTGAGTGATGTTGAAGATTCCATACCAGATGTTTCCCATATGGTAAAGGAAATTGAACAACTTGAAAAAGACATAGACGACTTGGAAAACAGAAACTGGAGAAATAATCTTCAGCTGTATGGTAAACCAGAGGGATCTGAAGGATCGAACATGATCTCATTCTTACAAAATGCTATTCCCTCAATTTTTCACCTGGTAGATCGTGGTCCACTCAGCATCCAAAGGGCTTATTGCTTTCGCCCTAAGATCTCTTCTTCATCTAGCACAATGCCTAGAGTCATTATCATTTTTTTCCTGCAGTTCACAGAATTGAAGGATGTTCTTTCATCAGCGAAAAAAAAAGAGAATTATACTGGCCAGGGAAGAAAGTCTTCTATCTCAAGATTTCTCCAATGCTGCAGCACTTTGAAGAATCAATTTCTTGCATATTACCCGCAACTCAAATCTATGAATGCTAGATATGGTTTAGTGCATCCCTGATTTTTCAAGGCCACGTACAATGATGAGACTTTTACATTTGATGACCCTCCAAGCTCAGAGATTTAATCGGACTGAACAGATCTGAAGATATCAGACTGAGTTCTTCTGTTACTTCATGATTGTGTTGTTCTTTTATCTGCTTAAGAAATGTCTAATTGCATCTAACATGTTTCTTCTTTCCTAGGTGATAGCATGGCTATTCATAATCCATGTCTCATTGTTTTTTTTTTTTTTACATTTCAGACTGGATTGTTGTATAATTCCTTGTTCTGCTTCCACCTCCTCTTATTGTTCGTCTCCCGGTTCTTTTTTGTCATTATGTTGTTTTTCTACGTTTCTAATGTTCAATATTGAGCTGTCTGTCGCCAATTTTAGTTGCGCTTCCTCCAGTTCTTTTTTTTTTTCTTCTTTTTAATTTGTCAAGCTGGTATATATATTTTTATCTTTCCTTTTCCGTCTGGTGGAGTCATGATTTGCACGTCTGCTTTTAGGTGTTCCATTACTCTCACATTCATCGGGGTGTTTCCATTCATAAACTTATTGATTCAACTATGACTAGGGAAATTTGTTTTTCTCTTTTTTGTCATCTTTGGTAGTCGGTTGGGGATCATTACCCACTTCTTGTTTTCTTTCTTTCCAATTATCCTTCCTGTTTTTCTTTCTTTTTCCTATTTTTTAGGAATGTTACATAATATGTGTTTATTAAGTCAAGTGTTTTTCAATCACATTGTTTGTAATAAATCTTGGAATTGTTACATGGAATGTAAAGGTTTTAAAAACCCTATTAAGAGGCAAAGAGTTTTTTTTTTTTTAATAGAGTTTTATATAGCGCGAACTAGAACCGAAGATATCGGGTATCAGAGCGCTTTACATAGCACCAGTTTCGTTACACAAGGACACATTCATTTTTTTTAGGCACAGGAAGATTAAGTGATTTGCCCAGAATCACAGGATGTTGAGCGTCATTGCCGAGACTCGAACCCGGTTCCCCAGCGTCGACGTCGACCGCTCTAGCCGTAAGGCTACATCCTCTCCCCTAAGAGTCTTGTCACATTTGGCTAGGCTTAAGGCACAGCTAGTTTTATTATATGAAACATATCTTTCTGATATTGAGGTTCTTAAAATTAAGAAGCAATGGGTCGGTGAAGTATTTTTCTCCTCCTCTATCTCTAATGAGAATGGTGTTGCTATACGTTGCCACAGAAATTTGCCTATTTCTTTTATTTCACATGAAAATTATTCTGAGGGAGAGTGGATTTTGGTTTAACTCAAGTTAGAAGATAATATCCTTTCAATAATGAATGTATATGGCCCTACTCATCCGGATCTATTTTTTTGGAAACTCATTTCACAGAAAATACATGACATTCTGGTGATAATTTCCTGCTTGTTGAGGATTGTATTCAATTAATGGATCCCTTTCTTGATAGGCATTCCTCAGCTAGATTTGTCACTAGCAGTGCTCATAAGGCATTTAAATATACCATTTCACAGTGCTCCCTATCTGACTCATGAAGATTGTTGAACCCAGAACTTCGGGGTTCTGTTTTTACTAGACCAATCGTAATCCTCAAACTAGAATTGACTATAAATTTTTCAGTAAAAGCGTGGTTCAACATTTGGTTAATTCGGAAATTGGCTCAGTTCTGATTTCTTACCATGTCCTGGTTTGGACAGACTTAGATATAATGCAGAGAAATAATAGGAAATCTCAATAGATATTTAATAATTCCCTACTTCCAGATACGACTTTCATCACCAGCCACGAAAGCTTTATCAAAGAATATTTTGATAATAATACTCCAGAGGTTTTATAATTTGTTATGTTTCCTTCAAAAAGAAAAATGCTGAAAAACAATTTGCATCGATTCTTGACAACATTAAGAGGCTGTAACATTAATACTATACTTCAAAACATAATGAGGCTGATCTGGATGCGTTGATGGTGGCTAAAATATAGTTTGAAAAGTACACCACTGATAAAGCTTCTGGGGTTCTTCTTAAAATTAATGCTAGGTATTATGGTAGGAAGAATAGAGCTGGCTCTTTATTGGCTAATTAGCGGAAGCGCAAAAGGGAGAAGTCAGCTGTGAAATCTATTGTGAATGACTCTGTAGAGAAAAATGTTTCGAGATTCTGCTATTGCTGCTTGCTAAACTACTACTAAAGTTTATATTTACAAAATATATACTCTCCTGATACATGTCCTTTTGAGGTGCTTAATAATTCCTACTTCTCTAGACTTAAGAAAAGGAATATAGATAATATAGATTTGTCTCCTCTAGAAAACCTGTTAAAAATGGAAGAATTATATTCTGCTGTTAAAGGTTTCCCAACAGGAAAAGCACTGGGTTCAGATGTGTTTACAGTAGAATTCTATATGCAATTTTCAAAAATTATTTTTCCTATGCTATTTAAGTTGATTGACCCGTTGAACGCGGCGCCAATTCCGCCGCGGTGCGGGTGATTTATGGAGTGGGCGTGTTTAGGATGGCCCCCGGCCGTCCTCCGCACACGCCCATTGTGACGTAGGACGGCCGGGGGCCGTCCCGAGCACCGAAGGAGTTAATCACTTCTCTTGTTTGAAGGGTTCTGTGGATTCTTTTACGGAAGCTATGATTAGTATTATACCTAAAACGGATTGAGATCTCTCTTTGTGGAAGAACTACAGACCTATTTCTCTTATTAATACTGATTATAAAATATTTGCCAAAGCTCAGGCCTTTAGATTAGTTAACTTCATGCCAGACTTAACTGGCCTGGAACAGCCTGGTTTTGTTAAAAATTGAAACATAGCTGATAATTCTCATACTTTTAAAAATATTATTAACAAAGCTTATAAAATGGCCATCCCTATTGCTGCACTTACTCTCGATGTAGAGAAAACGTTTGACAGAGTTAACTGGCAGTTTCTTATGGAAGCATTGAAGTGGATCCTTTTGGTACCAAATTTTTAGAGCTTATTTCACTACTGTTTTCTTCTCCCATGTCATCAGTAACAGTAAATGGCGTCTAATCCTCTTATTTTTCCCTTAATAGGGGTACTAGACCGGGATGTCCTCTGTCTACTTTGCTCTTTATTCTGGCATTAGAACCATTTCTCTTTCAAATAAAACAGTCTGAGAGTTTTTCTGGCTTTAAAGTTAAAGATCAACACATTAAATTTACTGCTTATGCAGATGATATTCTTTTGTTTGTTTCAAGACCGGAATTGTCTATACCAACTTTCTTCACAGAGCTAAAGCTCTATTCTGAGGTTTCAGGTTAGAAACTTGATGTAGATAAGTCAGAGGTTATGCCTCTTAATAAACATTGCACGAAAGAACCAGTTGTTGCTGCAGGTTTATCGTGGAAAACAACTAAGAGCAAATGCTTGGGTATCTGGTATTGTAATTCTCTTAGGGATACTCTTAAAGTCAGTACAGATTAAATAGTTAGTAAACTCCTTTATTTTTATCTTGGTGGGGTCGCATTAACACAATCAAGATGAAGATTCTCCCAACTGTAAACGTTTTTCTTATGATGATGGCGGTTAAAAAATTTTAAAAAACAATTTTGTTACCTTAGATAGCATATTATCTATGTTCCTTTGGAATAGGAAGAAAGCTAGAATTTCCCTAGATAGATGGAAAAATCCCAAAGTGTCTGAAGGTGTTAATTTTCTGGATTTTACCTCTTATCACAGGACATTTAGACTTAAACTAATTGAGGTTCATTTAGTGGATCCTGTCTGCAACATTGGCAAATAATGGTTCTATCTAGAGTGGGCTTTGATTTTCCCTTTTTCTTACAAAAAAATTATTTTTATGTCTAATCCACCCATGTTTTTGGTTGCTGTCTACTGTATCACATTCTTGCTCCTTATTGACACCATTTATGGATTAAAATTTATCAACTTTTGATCAGTTTGTTAGCAGTCCCATCTGGTATAATAAATTAATTAAGAAAAATAGTAAAGCCATATTGTGGAAAAAGTGGACGGAGAGGGGTATTTTCACCATTTCACAATTATTAAAGGATAACTCTAGTTTCTTTTTCAGAACTATCCAGCACATACAATCTCTCAAATAATATGTTTACACAATATAATGAGCTTAAAAGTCACTCACATCTACTAGCCTTGCGGCTCCTCATGTGCAGAATAGTCCTATTGTTTAGGAATTTGCTCTCAAAAGCTGCTGTCATACACAAATTCTAGTTTTTCTTTTAAAAACAAAACTCATTCAACAAGATACTTGTTGGCGTTGTGATGTACATGCTGGTTCATACTTGCATATTTTATTTCTATGCCCTGTTTCTCAGTTTTGGGCTCATGTGTGGCAAAAGGTTGAAGTTATTACCAATGTTTCCTCACCTTTTTCTTTAGATAAACTGTTCTTATGAGGGGTACACTCTGTTTGGTCTCATAGCATATTGCTAGGACACCTTGTAGGCCTCTTAATAGCAATTGCTTTACAGGTCATTACTTCTAACTGGAAATCCAAAGCGAATATTTATATTAACTTTTGGCGGAATTTAGTATGTCACAACCACAGATTGGACAGGTTTAATCTGAACTCCCTAGAGTTAGCATTTAAACTTGATAAACTGCTGTTACCAATTACCAATTATTTATCTAACAGTGCTATTGTTAATGCTAATATGTCTTCACAAGACTAACCATCTTTTTTTTACGTATTTCATCTAGGTTATGAGTTATATTATTCATGTTATATTTCACTCAGATTGTAATAGGATATCTTGTTATCGTCTCTCACTATATTATAATTTTGTCTCAACATGTACTTGATATCCTTGTTACCTTCTTCTTTCCACTCTATTCTTTAAACTTCCCTGTTTTCTCCTTCTAGCTTTCTTTCTTCTTTCTATTATATTATCACTCCTTATATTGCCTTTTTAGTGATTTATTCATTTTGACTCTTTTAGTTCCTCTATTTTGATATATTGTTCACATCCTACTGTGTTGTTGACCATATGACATACTGACTTATGTTATGATTTACTGTTTTGATTCTTCAATAAAAAAAACTACAAAAAATAGCACACAGACATATCCCATGAGGACAAGTTTGAGTCAATGTAAAAGGCCAGGGTGGTACACAGGTTAAGAAGCATGGCTAGAAGCCTTCCAGACTCATGGTGCTGAATTAAGCCTGGACTTGGTAATAGTGTTTGCAACTATTTATGAGGTTAAGTCAAGTCTTGGATTTAAAGGGAATAATGAACATCCAAATTTTGATAGTTGGCAAGCATGACCTGTGCTCATGGAAGCTGTAAACCAGCAACTATTTGAGGTAAAGTTAGTGTATATTGATGAAAAATAGAACTTCCAGAGTCTCCATTACAGCGTGAATAGCCTGGGAACTTGTAGGGATCACTGTGGAAGCTAAATGTGACAGGGAGAGGTGGGTAACAGGATGAAGTGCATTTGAACAAATGGCAAGTGACACCAGGGTTCAGAATGGTGTTTGCAATGGGATAGGAAAGGGATGGTGTTCCATGGATCGAGAATGCAATAATGCTGTGATGGCACCAAGCTACCGGAAGAGGCACCTCGGTGGTTACAGTCTTCTCTGGTTATGTAAGCAAGTTGATGATGATGAATGCAGATAAATGCACGGGGTCAACAACTTGGAGACCATCTAAAGAAATCAAAGTTGGAGATCAAGTTGCAGTTTGCTGGAAGCTTTGTTTGTCAAAGCTGCAAAACGCACGATTGGCAGAGGCGGAGAGCTACCATTGACCATTGAAATAAACAAGAGCGAACTGCAAGGTGATATTAGAGGGAAAAGTTTTCAAAGCGGTAAATGGGCAAAATCAACATGCACTTAAAAAAACATAAATATATATATATATATATATATATGTATTTGTATATATATGTATGTGTATATATATGTATGTATATATATATTCACTGAAAAAACCATAGGTTTTAGGGACAGTTATAGTTACTTGGACATTGCACTCGTACAAAACCCGTGAAATTCCCCCGTTATAGTTAGTTCAGCTAACTATAACTCGCGCCCCCGCAATGCACTGCTGATGACGTCACATATTACATCACTCATGACATGGTCAGTGACATCACTGATGACATCTCAAATGACATCACTGATGACATCATCCAGTAACTGTGTGTTTCTGTAAAGTTTAAATATTTTTAAAATATATAGGAAAAGACGTATTGAAGAATGAGTGGGTGTGTAAGTGTCTGTATGGATGATTTAGTAGGTGCGTGACTGACTCTATAAGTGAGTGATTTAACGTATCTTACTGAATGCATGGGTTAGTGACTAAACTGGGTGAATGTCTGTATCCGTCTGTCTGTTGCTGTGTAAGTGGCTGCATGTGTTTGTGAATAGCTAAATGAGTGTCTATATGAGTTATTGAATGCTTGTCTGAGTATCTGTATGGGTGCCTGAGTGTTTGTGTGGGAGGGGTGTGTGCAACTCTGTGCATAGATGTGTGAGTGGGTGATTCACTGGGTGGATGGTTTCAAGAGTGCATCTGTGATAGACTGTATGGGTGGGTAAGTGTGTGTAAGAGTGTGTTAGTGAGTGAATGTATGTCCCAGTGGTACATGTGTGAGTAACTACATATGTGAAAGGCAGTATATATGTGTGTTGGAGTATATAAATAGCTATAAGCAAGAGTGAGTGATTGTGATAGTGGCTGTATGGATGATTGTGTGCTTGTATCAGTGATTGTATAAGAGCGTAACAATGTGCTACTATTTGTATGAGTAAGTGAGCTGGTGTGTGTATAACTGTATAGGTGAGTAAATGGCAGTGTGTTTAATTATTTGCATGACTGACTAGGTGTGTGAGTATCTCTATGGATGAGTGGCGTTGTTTGAGTGTCTATATAGGAGTAAGAGTGCATATGATAGTCCTGTACTGAGTGACCGTAAGTATGAGTGACTGTACGGGTGAGTGAGTGGATGTGTGTGTGTAGACCTAAGAATCAGTGAGTGGGTATGTAGTTATTGGTGTTGGAGTGTCTATGGTTTTGCGAATGGCAGTCTGTAATTTAGAGTGGGTGTATCAAAGGTTATATTAGGGTGTGAGGAGGTGCATCAGATTATCACGTGGATGATGTCATCAGTGATGTCATTTGAGATATCAGTGATGTCATCAGTGATGTCACTGACCATGTCATGAGTGATGTAATATGTGACGTCATCAGCAGTGCATTGTGGGGGCGCGAGTTATAGTTAGCTGAACTAACTATAACGGGGGAATTTCACGGGTTTTGTACGAGTGCAATGTCCAAGTAACTATAACTGTCCCTAAAACCTATGGTTTTTTCAGTGAATTTCAAAGGTTTTTTAAATGCTAATTTGTAACTATAACGTGTCTGAAACCTATGGTTTTTTCAGTGAATTTCAAAGGTTTTTTAAATGCTAATTTGTAACTATAACGTGTCTGAAACCTATGGTTTTTTCAGTGAATTTCAAAGTTTTTTAAATGCTAATTTCTAACTATAACGTGCCTGAAACCTACGGTTTTTTCAGTGAATTTCAAAGGTTTTGTAAATGACAATTTTTAAATGTATTAATTGTTATATTAATTTTTTTCATACTGATTTACTACATTTTTAGAAACAATTTTTTTTTACATATTTTATTATTTAAATTACATTGTAATTACATTATACATTACATTACAAAAAATACTTTCTCAGAATGAATTACTTTAGTTTTATTACTTTGCACATAGGCAATAGACTTTTAAGTACAGTAGTTACAGTTGTTGCAATGTGCAACACATTTTCAAACACAATGCAACATTCAGCTCAATGTGAATTTCTAGTTAAATGCAATTAGTTACTTTATGGATTACTTTTCTAACCACAGGACTGGATCCTAGATTCAGTCCTGGCACATCTCCTGTAAACAGTTGAGTAAAAGCGTTTTGGTTACAGTCGTGATTTTTAAGGAATATTATTGTACTTTAAAAGTTGACACTTAGAAACTTTTTCTCATAGAATCACCAATGTTATCCTATGGAAGGAAATTCACTTAGCAGGTAAAAACTGTTATCGTTACTTTTTCTTACTCAGTGTTGGATCCTGGATCCAGCACTGGTGCATCTCCTGTAAACAGTTGAATGAATGCGTTTAAGTCATACAGGCGATTTTTAAGGAATATTTGTAGTTTGTGAAAATCGACACTTTGAAAGTTTTCTGCTGAAAACCAGACAATGGATTCCTATGTTAGAAAATATAAGTTACTGGTAAGTACGGTTAAAATTACTTTTCAGGGTCAGTGCTGGGCTAAAAGATGCAGCACTGGGTTCTCTCCTGATAACAGGTGAGTAAATTGGAATTCGTACTTTGGTTGATTTTAGAGGAATATTATAAAGTTCCAAAACTCCACACTTAGAAGAATTTCCAAGTGAAACCAGTCAATGTTAGCCTATGAAGGAAATTCAAGTTACCGGTAAGTACGGTTAAAATTAATTTTGAGGATCAGTACTTGGCTGAAAGATGCAGCACTGAGGTCTCTCCTGATAACAGGTGAGTAAATCAGAATTCGGATTTCGGCTGATTTTAGAGGAATATTTTAAAGTTCCAAAAATCAACACTTAGAAACTTTTTCAGCAAAAAGCAGGCAATGATATCCTATGCAAGGAAATTCAAGTTACTGGTAAGTACGGCTAAAATTACTTTTGAGGATTAGTACTGGGCTGAAAGATGCAGCACTGAGGTCTCTCCTGATAACAGGTGAGTAAATCGGAATTCGTATTTCGGCTGATTTTAGAGGAATATTTTAAAGTTCCAAAACTCCACACTTAGAAGAATTTCCAAGTGAAACCAGTCAATGTTAGCCTATGAAGGAAATTCAAGTTACCGGTAAGTACGGTTAAAATTACTTTTCAGGACCAGTACTGGGCTGAAAGATGCAGCACTGAGGTCTCTCCTGATAACAGGTGAGTAAATCGGAATTCGTATTTCGGCTGATTTTAGAGGAATATTTGCACAATGGTGAAGGGAGGGGGCGGGGCCTCAGGTGACATCTGTGCAAACGCGCCCGTTGCGCGTTTTAAGTTGGGGGATTAAGTCCCCTTGAATCCTGAGGGTCCCTAGGGGCCAACTAGCCCACCAGGAACCTCCAATATGCGCCAGGGGCTGCGTTGCAGAGACGTGTAGAGAGGCCACACTCCTTTTACACCTCTCTGCAACGCAGCTCTGTGGCGCTTTCTGGATGTACCTGTTGGGCTAGTTGGCCCCCAGGGACCCTCAGGATTGAAGGGGATTTAATTCCAAATCTTAAAACGCGCCACGGGGCCTGTTTGCACACTTGTCACCTGAAGCCCCGCCCCCTCCCTTCACCACTGTGCAAACGCGCCCCGTGGCGCGTTTTAAGTTGGGGGATTAAGTCCCCTTGAATCCTGAGGGTCCCCGGAGTCCAACTAGCCCACCATATACCTCCAAAAGCGCCACAGAGCTGCGTTGCAGAGAGGTGTAAAAGGGGCGTGTACACCTCTCTGCAAGGCAGCCCCTGGCGCATACTGGAGGTACCTGGTGGGCTAGTTGGCCCCCAGGTACCCCCAGTATTCAAGGGGAATTCGTTCCCTCTCTGCAAACGCGCCAGGGGCGCGTTTGCAGAGTGGTGAAGAAAGGGGCGGGGCCTGCGGGCCCGATCGTTTTTTTTAAATTTTTTTTTCTCCCTGAAGGGGGCTGTGTGGCCCCCTTCCTTTTTTCTTTTTGGGCCCTGGGGACCCCATCCCCCAGGGCCTTACCCCTTTTTTAAATTACCTTTAAAAAAAAAACGGGAAGGGGGCCGCGTGGCCCCCTTCCCTTGGCCTGTATTGGCCCCGGGGACCCCATCCCCGGGGCATGGCCTCTATATTTATTTTTTTGAGGGGGGCAGCGTGGCCCCCTCCTCTGGCCATTTTAAGGCCCCGGGGACCCCATCCCCCGGGGCCGGCCTTTCCTTTTTAAAAAAAAATTTTTTGCTCTTTTTTGGGGAGGGGGGCCGCGTGGCCCCCTCCCGGGCCACTACTTGCCCCGGGGACCCCATCCCCCGGGGCTGGCCCCTCTCCGTTGGGGACTGTGGGGGTCCCCAATCCCCCCACAGTCCCGCCGGCTCCCCACGTCCCTTGGGAGCCGGCATTGCTGTCCCACATGGGGAGCAGCTGACATGCTGCTCCCCATGTGGAAAAGCAATCGCTTTGGATATTGGAAGAGAGAGCAGGTTTCCTGCTCTCTCTTCCAATATCCAAGCAGTTTGCTATGGCAGGACGGAGCCGCGAGGCTCCCGTCCTGCCATAGCAAACTACAGTGTCCCGGGGGTAGGCACCCCGGGACACTGCAGGAGCCGGCCCTGGGGGGTTGCGGTCCCCAGGGCCATCAAGGGCTCCAGGAGGGGGGCCGCGCGGCCCCCCTCCCTACATCAGCACAGCCCCGGGGAGGTGGTGCACACTTGTTTCTTTTTTTTTTCTCGGCGGGATACGCGCACCCTAAGCGCATCCCGCCGATTTAAAAAAAAATATATATTTTTTTTCTGCCCAGGGGGTCCTTGTGGGACCCCCTGGACAGACCTAGGGGGTCAGGGTGTTTCTACCCTGCCCCCTTTTTGCGCTTTGCGCACTTGTTTCTGTCCCTCGGTTCTACCGAGGGACAAAATGGCTGCCAACACTTCCTGAATCGGAATGTTGACAGCCAGCTGACAGCCAATTAGCATGCAGCTCGTGATCGGGACGGTGCGCGCAGGGTGCGCTGAGGGTACGCGTATCCGACGCGCCCATAGATATATATGTACTTTTACTTTTGATTTTCTCAGGAACTACTGAACGGATTTACACCATTTAAGCAAAAGGCACCAGTCTGAACCAAGGACTACCTCTTTGCCAAATTTGGTGTAATTCCGTTCAGCAGTTCGGGCTGTAGCTGCGACTAAAGGTTCCTATGGAAAAATGAATGGGGAAAACGCGTTTTGGGACCCCCTTTTTCTCGGCCCCGCTTCACGTATCACCCCGAGACTTTCAGGGTAGGAGCGGAGCGGAGCGCCCCAACAAGTTGGAAACTTTCACGAAGATTCGTCAACCGGCGCCAACGTTATTTCAAATAGAATGTCGCGGATTTCCTATGGATAATAGGTTGTAACTATAACTATCTACTGGCGACCGCCAGTAGATAATATATATATATATATATATATATATATAAACACCAGCTCCAGTTTCCCTCCAGTCCCTGGACACCGACACACGGACTCCGGTTTCAATTTAAAAGAACTCTCTTTTATTTCATTATCCTCAGTAACGTGTTTCGCCTGTCCCTGCAGGCTTGCTCACACAATAAACGCTGCCACAGGTAAACACCACTTAATTTAATAATGGTGGCCCACATATGCTTACATGCCTGACCTTTGATGTATAGGTTTGCCTGACTTCCAATTACTGGTCATGACGATGTGTGCATGACGATGTATTTATTGAGGCTGAAACGCGGCAGTCGCCAACACTGAGGAAGGCGTCCCACTGAAACGTGTTTGCTTTGTTATCTATGCCAATAAATCCATATCAGTATTACCCCCGTGAGTGCTCGTGATTTGTTCTTGGAGCGTGGAGATTTTCTACGAGTCTGCCCTCGTACACAGTGCACCCGCCAGCAAGTGCAGGAGCATCGGCAGGTTTTGGAGCGGAGGATATATATATATATATATATAATACTGACATTCACTAGGAAATTCGATAAGGCAAGAACGGCACTTGCAAAGGACAAGACTTTGGGCACCCTGGAGGCGAGCGGAGAGGGATCAAACACTGACCTGAGTTTAGACCAAGGCTCGACGGACAGTCTCTCATCCAGTTTAAACGAACAACATTCTTTTCCCCAGGAGCTACGCCTCGTACAGATGACAAAAGAACACTTCACCAGAGGGAGAACAAGAGGACGAGGACGCGGAACAAAAGATGAAACTGGAAAAGAAGGGTCAGAAGGAGAAAATCCAAAGAGAATTGGCATGGGAACCAGAGGCCAACTGAACAAGAAACCATAATGGAGGACAATACATCCCAGTTAACGGTAATGAACCTTACGGAGAGAAAATTATCAACAGTTGAAGAGAACGTACTTAAACTTGGGCTGTCTTTTTGTCCAGACATTGGTTTTGACTTTGCGCAAACAAGAGTTGATCTCTATAAATTTGAAAGGAAATTAAAACTGTATAAATTACATCACAACAAGAATACAGACACAGGGAGAGCTAGACGCATTGATACACCCAGTTCAGGAACCAGACTAGCCATTGAGGACATACCCATGTTAGAGTTACTGACTGACTTAGAGGATGACACTGGAACAAACACCACAGATGAAGTGACTGATCCCTTTAATCCCAAACATGTACAAGAACTAACACGCAAGTTTGGGATAGAAACACAGGAAACCTTGAAAACGAAGTTCAGAGCAAGGTCCAAATTTGTACCAATAACACCTAAAGACAACATTGACATTTTTAGCGACTTAGTAGCCAAAGACCTAGAAAAACTGATACATATGACCCCACAGAACAGGAATATGACCAAATCCCAGTGGGAAGCTGTCAAGGGCCTGCAAGACGACAAAGATCTGATAATAAAACCATCAGACAAAGGTGGCAATGTTGTACTTCTGACCAGAACCATGTACACGAAAGAGGCCTACAGACAATTGAACAACCCACAATGCTACAGCAAAGTGGACAGAAAATATCTGACTGATTTACAACACAGATACCACATAAGACTAGACGACTGGTATGAGGGTGGCCTCTTGACGTGGGATGAGAGGAGATTCCTCAGAAACGAAACACCGACCACCCCCACCTTTTATCTACTCGCCAAGGTGCACAAAAATGCCTGTGAACCTCCTGGAAGACCTATAGTCTCCTCCAAAAACAGCCTTCTTGAAAAAACATCTACATTTGTGGACCACTTCCTATTCCCCTATGTAAAAGACCTGAACTCCTACATTGGAGACACAAGTGACTTCCTGATGAAAATCAAGGACGTGGTCATGACGAACAACCATTGGTTAGTAAGCCTAGACGTAGAGTCACTTTATACGAGTATAAGACATGAGGACGGTCTTAAGGCATGTAATTTTTTCCTTAAGAAAAGGGACATCCAGCTTTTACAACACACGCATATGCTTACAGAAATGATCAGTACCTGCCTGAAAGAGAATGTCTTTATATTTGAAAACAACCATTACAGACAGTTGCAAGGGACTTCCATGGGCACCTGCTTCGCCCCCAGCTATGCCAATCTCATGGTAGGCTGGTGGGAGAAGCAGGTGCTCTGGAACGACCACACGGAAAAATGGTACTGTAACGTCAAAAAATGGCTGAGGTATATCGATGACGTCTTCTTTGTGTGGGAGGGGAATGAACAGGAACTAAATTTGTTTATTGATCTACTGAATGAAAACAATGTGAATTTGAAATTTACTAGAAACTACAGTAAGGAGACAATAGACTTTTTAGACTTAAAATTGTCAGTGGAAGAAGGAATGATTTGCACTAATCTGTTCAGAAAGAAGACTGCAGGGAACTCTATCCTCCACGCGAGTAGCAGCCATCCACCTAGTTTCAGATGGGGATACCCTACAGCGAGTTCCTCAGAGCAAAGAGGAACTGTAGCACGTCGATAGCATTTGAACAAACAACACGAGCTATGAAAGCAAGATTCAGGGAGAGAGGTTGCTCGACCAAAGCACTGAAACAAGCAGAAGCAAGAGTTAGAGAACCACAGAGAGAGGAACACACACTGAAAACTATTGCGACCACTAGCAATAGACAGGCAGCTTCCGAGCCAGTTCGCTTCATTACAAGATACAGCGGTCAGGCAGTACAGTTGCGAAAAATTGTGAAACACAGGTGGGGGATCTTAAGACAGGACCCCATAATAAGGAACAAGATAGGACCCAACCCCTCTATATCATACAGGAGGAGCACCTCATTAAAGGATATGTTGGTACACAGCCACCTGCAAGCCAAAGAATCCAATTGGCTCAAACATGCCAAGGGCTTCCGGAAATGTGGTAACTGCAAGGCATGTAAACATAGTAACAACATAACAGAGATTACACTAGGGAGGGTCAAAACCCCTTGGAAAATCCCCAAACTAATAACGTGTCATACAGAATTTGTAGTGTATGTCATAGTCTGTCCCTGCAACTTGTGGTACATTGGTTCCACAACATTTCCAGTGAAGAAGAGAATTCTCGAACACTGGAGAGCAATAACAAATAAAGACCATAGTTACAGCACAGCAAGACATTTCACAGCAGAACACAATGGTGATTGGACTAAGGCTTAATTCTTTGGGCTTGACAGTGTAAACCAGAATCCCAGAGGTGGCAATAGGGTAGGAGCTCTGTGAAGACTAGAGTCACGCTTTATTTTGCAAGCAGGCAGCAAGTTCCCAGGAGGGTTGAATTTAGATGAGGAAATGCATTCACATCTCTGATTAAGTAGTAGCAACAAGGACCAGTTAGAACCAGCCTCACGCACCCCTTTCCCTTCCTTCCCCCTTTGTCCCCACTTACCCAGATCACCCTTACCTACCAGTCGTACACATGTATATAGTCGTAATAAATGTTAAGTTGCAACAATGAAGGATGTTTTAAGTTAAAGAAATTGAATTTTGGTTTGTTTGCCCAAGTGTGTGCCCAGCAAATAGAGAAATGTGTTGTGTTGTTTAAACATGATTTCTATGACAAACATAAACATATGAATTGTACTCTTCTTTACAGGGAGACAACGTGGATGGTGCTCGAGGGATTCACACACCTGCGATAACAGTATGCGCACCAAGAGTGGAAGGGAGACTCCACCTGCTTCTCACTCGTTGATAGTTTGACCCTTAGCTACATACATAGACCACCAACGTAGCACTAGGCAGTTGCCATGACTAAGAATATGGTACTAAACCGATACTCTCCTGGGATAATTTTCCAGACTGGAGGAGGTCACGAGACAAGATATACGCACACAGACACTACACCACAACTATTCTAAACACACACCACTATTGTACACAATGTCACCCGACACCTTAAGTACACACATTAAGGGGCACTAGACCCACGATTGCAGCGCAGAAAATGGGCACTACTTGATAAAATATCTAGCGCCCAGCCCACTCATAATTGACTTCAAAGACACCCAAAATGTGAATTCAACATCCAACATTCATTAGTATGCATTTGCGCTTAAAAACACTATGTTGCAACAGTAAACACAAGTATTTCTTTTATGTTTATGTTGATTGACACGTGGTATGTTTGACCACTCATGAACCTTTAAAGAGTCTTTGACCGCAAATGGGGTCAGGTGACCAAGACCACGGAAGTGGTCGAAACGCGTTCCTTTGTCAACTAAAAAATAAAACTTTTCAAACCTGATTGAGTGGGCCCGTGGATTTTCCTATCCTGGTATCCTGTTACGTGTTAACACATAGAAGTGGACCGAGCTGCAGTCAACCGGCGAGCAGCGTGAAGGGCAGGAAGGTCGTGGTGCAGGTTTGGATTAGCAGCCCAGAAGCAGCGGGACAATTTCCAGACCCACTGTGGTTTTAATTTATTTGAACACTGACATTGCGTAAGGAGCAGCTCACTGTAGCGATATTAATGGCACTACTAATACCAGCAGGCTCTGGGAGAGCCGACGCCCACTGAGGCAGGTGTTAAGGATAATAATGATGCCGGTGCTCCACGCAGTGTTTGAAATGAAGCCTCTGAAGAAATGCTCATGCAGCATGAACACGTCAGGCTTACAGATGTACTTGGACTTTGATTCCCTCCACTGCGCTGTTTTCTTGCACCTTAAAACGAAGATTTACCTACCTGCATGTTGGCTCTTCTTAATGGGGTAACTCTTTTCTTGGATTTGTTAACGGCCGATCCCCGGTCGTGGAAGAGCCCTGCCACATAGAAGTGGACCGAGCTGCAGTCAACCGGCGAGCAGCGTGAAGGGCAGGAAGGTCGTGGTGCAGGTTTGGATTAGCAGCCCAGAAGCAGCGGGACAATTTCCAGACCCACTGTGGTTTTAATTTATTTGAACACTGACATTGCGTAAGGAGCAGCTCACTGTAGCGATATTAATGGCACTACTAATACCAGCAGGCTCTGGGAGAGCCGACGCCCACTGAGGCAGGTGTTAAGGATAATAATGATGCCGGTGCTCCACGCAGTGTTTGAAATGAAGCCTCTGAAGAAATGCTCAGGCAGCATGAAACGCGTCAGGCTTACAGATGTACTTGGACTTTGATTCCCTCCACTGCGGTGTTTTCTTGCACATTAAAACGAAGATTTACCTACCTGCATGTTGGCTCTTCTTAATGGGGTAACTCTTTTCTTGGATATATATATATATATATATATATATATATATATATATATATATATATATATATATATATATATATATATTCACTGAAAAAACCATAGGTTTCAGACACGTTATAGTTACAAATTAGCATTTAAAAAACCTTTGAAATTCACTGAAAAAACCATAGGTTTTAGGGACAGTTATAGTTACTTGGACATTGCACTCGTACAAAACCCGTGAAATTCCCCCGTTATAGTTAGTTCAGCTAACTATAACTCGCGCCCCGCAATGCACTGCTGATGACGTCACATATTACATCACTCATGACATGGTCAGTGACATCACTGATGACATCACTGATGACATCTCAAATGACATCACTGATGACATCACTGATGACATCACTGATGACATCATCCAGTGACTGTGTGTTTCTGTAAAGTTTAAATATTTTTAATATATATAGGAAAAGACGTATTGAAGAATGAGTGGGTGTGTAAGTGTCTGTATGGATGATTTAGTAGGTGCGTGACTGACTCTATAAGTGAGTGATTTAACGTATCTTACTGAATGCATGGGTTAGTGACTAAACTGGATGAATGTCTGTATCCGTCTGTCTGTTGCTGTGTAAGTGGCTGCATGTGTTTGTGAATAGCTACATGAGTGTCTATATGAGTTATTGAATGCTTGTCTGAGTATCTGTATGGGTGCCTGAGTGTTTGTGTGGGAGGGGTGTGTGCAACTCTGTGCATAGATGTGTGAGTGGGTGATTCACTGGGTGGATGGTTTCAAGAGTGCATCTGTGATAGACTGTATGGGTGGGTAAGTGTGTGTAAGAGTGTGTTAGTGAGTGAATGTATGTCCCAGTGGTACATGTGTGAGTAACTACATATGTGAAAGGCAGTATATATGTGTGTTGGAGTATATAAATAGCTATAAGCAAGAGTGAGTGATTGTGATAGTGGCTGTATGGATGAGTGTGTGCTTGTATCAGTGATTGTATAAGAGCGTAACAATGTGCTACTATTTGTATGAGTAAGTGAGCTGGTGTGTGTATAACTGTATAGGTGAGTAAATGGCAGTGTGTTTAATTATTTGCATGACTGACTAGGTGTGTGAGTATCTCTATGGATGAGTGGCGTTGTTTGAGTGTCTATATAGGAGTAAGAGTGCATATGATAGTCCTGTACTGAGTGACCGTAAGTATGAGTGACTGTACGGGTGAGTGAGTGGATGTGTGTGTGTAGACCTAAGAATCAGTGAGTGGGTATGTAGTTATTGGTGTTGGTGTGTCTATGGTTTTGCGAATGGCAGTCTGTAATTTAGAGTGGGTGTATCAAAGGTTATATTAGGGTGTGAGGAGGTGCATCAGATTATCACGTGGATGATGTCATCAGTGATGTCATTTGAGATGTCATCAGTGATGTCATCAGTGATGTCACTGACCATGTCATGAGTGATGTAATATGTGACGTCATCAGCAGTGCATTGTGGGGCGCGAGTTATAGTTAGCTGAACTAACTATAACGGGGGAATTTCACGGGTTTTGTACGAGTGCAATGTCCAAGTAACTATAACTGTCCCTAAAACCTATGGTTTTTTCAGTGAATTTCAAAGGTTTTTAAATGCTAATTTGTAACTATAACGTGTCTGAAACCTATGGTTTTTTCAGTGAATTTCAAAGGTTTTTTAAATGCTAATTTGTAACTATAACGTGTCTGAAACCTATGGTTTTTTCAGTGAATTTCAAAGGTTTTTAAATGCTAATTTGTAACTATAACGTGTCTGAAACCTATGGTTTTTTCAGTGAATTTCAAAGGTTTTTTAAATGCTAATTTCTAACTATAACGTGCCTGAAACCTACGGTTTTTTCAGTGAATTTCAAAGGTTTTGTAAATGACAATTTTTAAATGTATTAATTGTTATATTAATTTTTTTCATACTGATTTACTACATTTTTAGAAACAATTTTTTTTTACATATTTTATTTTTTAAATTACATTGTAATTACATTATACATTACATTACAAAAAATACTTTCTCAGAATGAATTACTTTAGTTTAAATACTTTGCAGATAGGCAATAGACTTTTAAGTACAGTAGTTACAGTTGTTGCAATGGGCAACACATTTTCAAACACAATGCAACATTCAGCTCAATGTGAATTTCTAGTTAAATGCAATTAGTTACTTTATGGATTACTTTTGTAACCACAGGACTGGATCCTAGATTCAGTCCTGGTACATCTCCTGTAAACAGTTGAGTAAAAGCGTTTTGGTTACAGTCGTGATTTTTAAGGAATATTATTGTATTTTAAAAGTTGACACTTAGAAACTTTTTCTCATAGAATCACCAATGTTATCCTATGGAAGGAAATTCACTTAGCAGGTAAAAACTGTTATCGTTACTTTTTCTTACTCAGTGTTGGATCCTGGATCCAGCACTGGTGTATCTCCTGTAAACAGTTGAAAGAATGCGTTTAAGTCATACAGGCGATTTTTAAGGAATATTTGTAGTTTGTGAAAATCAACACTTTGAAACTTTTTTGCTGAAAACCAGTCAATCTTAGCCTATGAAGGAAATTCAAGTTACCGGTAAGTACGGTTAAAATTACTTTTGAGGATCAGTACTGGGCTGAAAGATGCAGCACTGAGGTCTCTCCTGATAACAGGTGAGTAAATCGGAATTCGTATTTCGGCTGATTTTAGAGGAATATTTTAAAGTTCCAAAACTCCACACTTAGAAGAATTTCCAAGTGAAACCAGTCAATGTTAGCCTATAGAAGGAAATTCAAGTTACTGGTAAGTACGGTTAAAATTACTTTTCAGGACCAGTACTGGGCTGAAAGATGCAGCACTGAGGTCTCTCCTGATAACAGGTGAGTAAATCAGAATTCGGATTTCGGCTGATTTTAGAGGAATATTTGTATGTTTCAAAAATCAACACTTAGAAACTTTTTCAGCAAAAAGCAGGCAATGATATCCTACGGAAGGAAATTCAAGTTACTGGTAAGTACGGTTAAAATTACTTTTGAGGATCAGTACTGGGCTGAAAGATGCAGCACTGAGGTCTCTCCTGATAACAGGTGAGTAAATCGGAATTCGTATTTCGGCTGATTTTAGAGGAATATTTTAAAGTTCCAAAACTCCACACTTAGAAGAATTTCCAAGTGAAACCAGTCAATGTTAGCCTATGAAGGAAATTCAAGTTACCGGTAAGTACGGTTAAAATTACTTTTCAGGACCAGTACTGGGCTGAAAGATGCAGCACTGAGGTCTCTCCTGATAACAGGTGAGTAAATCGGAATTCGTATTTCGGCTGATTTTAGAGGAATATTTGCACAATGGTGAAGGGAGGGGGCGGGGCCTGAGGTGACATCTGTGCAAACGCGCCCCGTTGCGCGTTTTAAGTTGGGGGATTAAGTCCCCTTGAATCCTGAGGGTCCCTAGGGGCCAACTAGCCCACCAGGAACCTCCAATATGCGCTAGGGGCTGCGTTGCAGAGATGTGTAGAGAGGCCACACCCCTTTTACACCTCTCTGCAACGCAGCTCTGTGGCGCTTTCTGGATGTACCTGTTGGGCTAGTTGGCCCCCAGGGACCCTCAGGATTGAAGGGGATTTAATTCCCCATCTTAAAACGCGCCACGGGGCCTGTTTGCACACATGTCACCTGAAGCCCCGCCCCCTCCCTTCACCACTGTGCAAACGCGCCCCGTGGCGCGTTTTAAGTTGGGGATTAAGTCCCCTTGAATCCTGAGGGTCCCCGGAGTCCAACTAGCCCACCATATACCTCCAAAAAGCGCCACAGAGCTGCGTTGCAGAGAGGTGTAAAAAGGGGTGTGGCCTCTCTGGCGCATATTGGAGGTTCCTGGTGGGCTAGTTGGCCCCCAGGGACCCCCAGTATTCAAGGGGAATTCGTTCCCCCTCTGCAAACGCGCCAGGGGGCGCGTTTGCAGAGTGGTGAAGGAAGGGGCGGGGCCTGCGGGCCCGATCGTTTAAAAAAAAAAAAAAATGTTGTCCCCTGAAGGGGGCTGTGTGGCCCCCTTCCTTTTTCCTGTTTTTATGCCCTGGGGACCCCATCCCCCAGGGCCTTACCCCTTTTTTTAAATTTTTAATGAAAAAAAAAACGGGAAGGGGGCCGCGAGGCCCCCCTTCCCTGGGCCTGTATTGGCCCCGGGGACCCCATCCCCCGGGGCATGGCCTTTTTATTTTTATTCTTTGGAGGGGGCTGCGTGGCCCCCCTCCTCTGGCCATTTAAGGCCCCGGGGACCCCATCCCTCGGGGCCGGCCTTTCCATTTTTTTTAATTTTTTTAATTTTTCTTTTTTGGGGAGGGGGCCGCGTGGCCCCTCTCCTGGGCCACTACTTGCCCCGGGGACCCCATCCCCCGGGGCTGGCCCTCTCCGTTGGGGACTGTGGGGGGTCCCCAATCCCCCACAGTCCCGCCGGCTCCCCACGTCCCTTGGGAGCCGGCATTGCTAGTTCCACATGGGGAGCAGCTGACATGCTGCTCCCCATGTGGAAAAGCAATGTGCTTTGGATATTGGAAGAGAGAGCAGGTTTCCCTGCTCTCTTCCAATATCCAAAGCAGTTTGCTATGGCAGGAGCCGCGAGGCTCCCGTCCTGCCATAGCAAACTACAGTGTCCCGGGGGTAGGCACCCCGGGACACTGCAGGAGCCGGCCCTGGGGGTGGTGGTCCCCAGGGCCATCAAGGGCTCCAGGAGGGGGGCCGCGCGGCCCCCCTCCCTACATCAGCACAGCCCCGGGGAGGTGGTGGTCCCCGGGGCTTCGGGGGTCCAAAACGGACCCCCATTTTAATTTGTTAGTGCCCCGGGGAGGTGGCGGTCCCTGGGGCGTGTGGGGGGGCTGGAGCCCCCCCACACAGGTTGTTAAATTAATTTAAAAAAAGCCCCGGGGAGGTGGTGGTCCTCGGGGCTGCGGGAGGGCTCAGAGCCCTCCCGCTCCATTTTTTAAAAAGCCCCGGGGGTGGCGGTCCCCGGGGCTTGGGGGCCCTTTGAGGCCCCCCACACATTAAATTATCCCCCCCACCATGCCCCCGGGACTTGGGCCACCCGGGGGCCAATTAACATCGAAGCGCGGAGACCGCGCTTCGATTTTTTCCGGCAGGATTCGCGCACCCTGAGCGCATCCTGCCAATTAAAAAAAAAAAAAAATGCTTTTTGCCCAGGGGGTCCTTGTGGGACCCCCTGAGCAGGCCTAGGGGTTAGGGTGTTTCTACCCTGCCCCCTTTGTGCGTTTTGCGCACTTGTTTCTTTTTTTTTCTCGGCGGGATCCGCGCACCCTAAGCGCATCCCGCCGATTTAAAAAAAAAATCTTTTTCTGCCCAGGGGTCCTTGTGGGACCCCTGAGCAGACCTAGGGGGTCAGGGTGTTTCTACCCTGCTCCCCTTTTGCGCTTTGCGCACTCGTTTCTGTCCCTCGGTTCTACCGAGGGACAAAATGGCTGCCAACACTTCCTGAATCGGAATGTTGACAGCCAGCTGACAGCCAATTAGCATGCAGCTCGTGATCGGGACGGTGCGCGCAGGGTGCGCTGAGGGTACGCGGATCCGACGCGCCCATAGATATATATGTGACTTTACTTGTGAATTTCTCAGGAACTACTGAACGGATTTACACCATTTAAGCAAAAGGCACCAGTCTGAACCAAGGGCTACCTCTTTGCCAAATTTGGTGTAATTCCGTTCAGCAGTTCGGGCTGTAGCTGCGACTAAAGGTTCCTATGGAAAAATGAATGGGGAAAACGCGTTTTGGGACCCCCTTTTTTCTCGGCCCCCGCTTCACGTATCACCCCGAGACTTTCAGGGTAGGAGCGGAGCGGGAGCGCCCCAACAAGTTGGAAACTTTCACGAAGATTCGTCAACCGGCGCCAACGTAATTTCAAATAGAATGTCGCGGATTTCCTATGGATAATAGGTTGTAACTATAACTATCTACTGGCGACCGCCAGTAGATAATATATATATATATATATATATAGAAATGTCGAGGCTTCAAGTCCGTGAACTGCAAGCTTTATTCAAAATACACAGAGGCAGCCTACGCTCTTTCCTGGCGCGTTTCGACAGTGATTGCCTTGTTCACAGGTGAGCTAAAACATAGTGCGTAATTCCATTGGCCTTAAATCATCATGTCCACGTGACATCTATTGCCAGCATATGTCTTCCACAATGCAACAGTGTTGAAAATAAATGTTCATATTTGTTAGGTTGTAGCAAAGTGCTTTGTAGTGCAAAATGGTTTAAAACAGTCACGTAGCACATGTAAGGCTTCCAAAATAAATTGCAGTTAGCTCATAAGTTGCCATATTAAATCTGTTTAAACAGATTTAATATGGCAACTTATAGATGTCACGTGGACATGATGATTTAAGGCCAATGGAATTACGCACTATGTTTTAGCTCACCTGTGAACAAGGCAATCACTGTCGAAACGCATCAGGAAAGAGCGTAGGCTGCCTCTGTGTATTTTGAATAAAGCTTGCAGTTCACGGACTTGAAGCCTCGACATTTCTTCTTTCTGTGGTTTTGAAGGACAGGAGACTCCTTGCCTGTTCATACGAGGCCGCCCTGCAGGGACGGGGGCTCCTAGCTAAGTGGAGAACTGTTTTTTGTATATATATATATATATATATATATATGCCAATGTGAACAAGGCAGGTATGCCGAAACGCGTCATAGCGGAAATTTCGAAATAAATGGAAGAATGAAATAGCAATGATTCCCATGTGTCGGTGTCTGATCTGTATCGAGTTCAGAATTGGTTCGTATATATATATATATATATATATATATATATATATATATATATATATATATATATATATATATATATATATTATCTACTGGCAGTCGCCAGTAGATAGTTATAGTTAGGACCTATTTTCCATAGGAAATCCGCAACATTCTATTTGAAATAACTCTTGCGTCGGTTGACGAATCTTCGCGAAATTTTCAAACTTTATGGCCCGCTCCGGTCCGCTCCTACCCTGAAAGTTTCGGGGTGATTCGTCAAGTGGGGGCCGAGAAAAAGGGGGTCCCAAAACGTGTTTTCCCCATTCATTTTCCCATAGGAAACTTTAGCCACGGCTACAGCCCGAACTGCTGAACGGAATTACACCAAATTTGGCAAAGAGGTAGTTCTTGGTTCAGAAAGAACCCTTTTGTTAAATGGTGTAAATCCGTTCAGTAGTTCCTGTGAAAATCAAAAGGAAAATCACATATATATCTATGGCCGCGTCGGATTCGCGCACCCTCCCGATCACGAGCTGCATGCTAGCATTGGCTGTCAACACTCCAAATCAGGAAGTGTTGGCAGCCATTTTGTCCCTCGGTAGAACCGAGGCAGAGAAACAAGTGCGCAAAACGCACAAAGGGGGCAGGGTAGAAACACCCTGACCCCTAGGTCTGCTCAGGGGTCCCACAAGGACCCCTGGGCAGAAAGCATTTTTTTTTTAAATCGGCGGGATGCGCTTAGGGTGCGCGGATCCCGCCGTAAAAAAAAAAAATCGAAGCGCGGTCTACCGCGCTTTGATGCTATTTTGCCCCCGGGTGGGCCAAGTCCCGGGGCATGCGGGGGGGTTGGTTTATAGTTAATGGGGGGGCCTCTAAGGCCCCGCAAGCCCCGGGGACCACCACCCCCCAGGGCTTTCTAATAAAAATGGTGCTGGAGGGCACTTTGCCCTCCCGCAGCCCCGGGGACCGCCACCCCCCGGGGCTTCTTTTTTTAAATTTTAAATACCTGTGTGGGGGGGCTCCAGCCCCCCCACACGCCCCGGGGACCGCCACCTCCCCGGGGCACTAAAAATGTTAAAATGGGGGTCCGTTTCGGACCCCCGAAGCCCCGGGGACCACCACCTCCCCGGGGCTTTGCAGAAGTGGGGAGGGGGGCCGCGCGGCCCCCCTCCTGGAGCCTGTGGTGGCCCTGGGGACCGCCACCCCCCCAGGGCCAGCTCCTGCAGTGTCCCGGGGTGCCTACCCCCGGGACACTGCTGTTTGCAATGGCAGGGCGGGAGCCTCGCGGCTCCCGTACTGTCATTGCAAACTTGCTTTGCTTCATTGAAGCGAGAGCAGGGAAACCTGCTCTCGCTTCAATGAAGCAAAGCACATTGCTTTTCCATAAGGCGAGCTGCATGTCAGCAGCTCCCCTTATGGAAAAGCAATGCCGGCTCCCTCAGGACGCGGGGAGCCGGCGGTACCGTGCGGGGATTGGGGACCCCCCCACGGTTTCCAACGTGTGGCCAGGCCCCGGGGGATGGGGTCCCCGGGGCCATTAGTGGCCCGGGAGGGGGGCCTCGCAGCCCCCCTCCCAAAAAAAGGAAATTTAAAAAAAAAGGACGCAAAGGCCGGCCCCGGGGGATGGGGTCCCCGGGGTCTTTAATGGCCTGAGGAGGGGGGCCACGCAGCCCCCCTCCAAATATTTATTTTAATAAAAAAAAGAGGGCATGCCCCGGGGGATGGGGTCCCCGGGGCAAATACAGGCCCAGGGAAGGGGGGCCACGCGGCCCCCTTCCCGTTTTAAAAATAAAAATAAAAAAAATAAAAGAACAGCCTCAGGCCCCGGGGGATGGGGTCCCCGGGGCAAATACAGGCCCAGGGAAGGGGGGCCACGCAGCCCCCCTCCCTTAAATAAAAAAGAAAAAAACGGCATTGTGCCGGAGGCCCCGCCCCCTCCCTGCAGCACTATGCAAACGCGCCCCCTGGCGCGTTGTAAGAAGGGGAAGTAATTCCCCTTGAATACTGGGGGTCCCTGGGGGCCAACTAGCCCACCGGGAATCTCCAGTATGCGCCAGGGGGCTGCGTTGCAGAGAGGTGTACAGAGGCCACGCCCCTTTTTACACCTCTGTGCAACGCAGCTCTGTGGCGCTTTTTGGAGGTACATGGTGCGCTAGTTTCGCTCCAGGGACCCTCAGGATTCAAGGGGACTTAATCCCCCAACTTAAAACGCGCCATGGGCGCGTTTGCACAGTGGTGAAGGGAGGGGGCGAGGCTTCAGGTGACATGTGTGCAAACAGGCCCCGTGGCGCGTTTTAAGATGGGGAATTAAATTCCCTTCAATCCTGAGGGTCCCTGGGGGCCAACTAGCCCAACAGGTACATCCAGAAAGCGCCACAGAGCTGCGTTGCAGAGTGTTGTAAAAAGGGGCGTGGCCTCTGAACACCTCTCTGCAAAGCAGCTCTCTGGCGCATACTGGAGGTATCTGGTGGGCTAGTTGGCCCCTAGGGACCCTCGGGATTGAGGAGGAATTAATTCTCCAACTTAAAACGCGCCACAGGGCGTGTTTGCAGACATGTATCCTCAGGCCCCACCCCCTTTATTCACCATTGTGCAAATATTCCTCTAAAATCAGCCGAACTACGAATTCCGATTTACTCATCTGTTATCAGGAGAGACCTCAGTGCTGCATCTTTGAGCCCAGTACTGATCCTGAAAAGTAATTTTAACCGTACTTACCAGTAACTTGAATTTCCTTTCATAGGATATCATTGCCAGCTTTTTGCTGAAAAAGTTTCTAAGTGTCGATTTTTGAAACATACAAATATTCCTCTAAAATCAGCAGAACTACGAATTCCGATTTACTCACCTGTTATCAGGAGAGACCTCAGTGCTGCATCTTTGAGCCCAGTACAGATCCTGAAAAGTAATTCTAACCGTACTTACCAGTAACTTGAATTTCCTTCCATAGGCTAACATTGACTGGTTTCACTTGGAAATTCTTCTAAGTGTGGAGTTTTGGAACTTTATAATATTCCTCTAAAATCAGCTGAACTACGAATTCCAATTTACTCACCTGTTATCAGGAGAGACCTCAGTGCTGCATCTTTGAGCCCAGTACAGATCCTGAAAAGTAATTCTAACCGTACTTACCAGTAACTTGAATTTCCTTCCATAGGAATCCATTGTCTGGTTTTCAGCAGAAAAGTTTCAAAGTGTCGATTTTCACAAACTACAAATAATCCTTAAACATCGCCTGTATGACTTAAACGCATTCTTTCAACTGTTTACAGGAGATGCACCAGTGCTGGGTCCAGGATCCACCACTGAGTAAGAAAAAGTAACGATAACACTACTTACCTGCTAAGTGAATTTCCTCCCATAGGATAACATTGGTGATTCTATGTGAAAAAGTTTCTAAGTGTCAACTTTTAAAATACAATAATATTCCTTAAAAATCACTACTGTAACCAAAACGCTTTTACTCAACTGTTTACAGGACATGTCCCAGGACTGAATCTAGGATCCAGTCCTGTGGTTAGAAAAGTAATCCATAAAGTAACTAATTGCATTTAACTAGAAATTCACATTGAGCTCAATGTTGCATTGTGTTTGAAATTGTGTTGCCCATTGCAACAACTGTAACTACTGTACTTAAAAGTCTATTGCCTATTTGCAAAGTATTTAAACTAAAGTAATTCATTCTGAGAAAGTATATTTTGTAATGTAATGTATAATGTAATTACAATGTAATTTAAAAAATAAAATATCTAAAAATAAATAGTTTAAAAAAATGTAGTAAATCAGTATCAAAAAAATAAATATAACAATTAACACATTTAAAAATTGTAATTTACAAAACCTCTGAAATTCACAGAAAAAACCATAGGTTTCAGACACGTTATAGTTAGGAATTAGCATTTAAAAAACCTTTGAAATTCACTGAAAAAACCATAGGTTTCAGACACGTTATAGTTAGGAATTAGCATTTAAAAAATCTTTGAAATTCACTGAAAAAACCATAGGTTTCAGGCACGTTATAGTTAGAAATTAGCATTTAAAAAACCTTAGAAATTCACTGAAAAAACCATAGGTTTTAGGGACAGTTATAGTTAGTTGGACATTGCACTCGTACAAAACCAGTGAAATTCCCCCGTTATAGTTAGTTCAGGTAACTATAACTCGCGCCCCCGCAATGCACTGCTGATGACGTCACATATTACATCACTCATGACATGGTCAGTGACATCACTGATGACATCACTGATGACATCTCAAATGACATCACTGATGACATCACTGATGACATCATCCATAAGATAATTTGATGCATCTTCTCACACCCTAATATAACTTTTGATACACCCACTGTAAATTACAGACTGCCATTGTCAAAACCATAGACACTCCAACACCAATTACTATATACACACTCACTGATTCTTAGGTCTACACACACACATCTACTCACTCACCCGTACAATCACTCATACTTATAGTCACTCAGTACAGGACTATTATATGCACTCATACACCTATATAAACACTCACACACCGCCACTAATCCATAGAGGTACTCACACACCTAGTCAGTCATGCAAAAATTAAGCACACACCCATTTACTCACCTATACAGTTATACACACACCAGCTCACTTACTCATACAAATACTAGCACATTCTTACGCTCTTATACAATCTCTGATACAAGCACACACTCATCCATACAGTCACTCTCACAATCACACACTCTCGCTTATAGCTATTTATATACTCCAACACACATATATACTGCCTTTCACATAAGTAGTTACTCACACATGTACCACTGGGACATACATTCACTCACTAACACACTCTTACACACACTTACCCACCCATACAGTCTATCACAGATGCACTCTTGAAACCATCCACCCAGTGAATCACCCACTCACACATCTATGCACAGAGTCGCACACACCCTACCCACACAAACACTCAGGCACACATACAGATACTCAGACAACCAATCAATAACTCATATAGACACTCATGTAGCTATTCACAAACCCATGCAGCCACTTACACAGCAACAGACAGACGGATACAGACATTCACCCAGTTTGGTCACTAACCCATGCATTCAGTAAGATACGTTTAATCACTCACTTATAGAGTTAGTCACGCACCTACTAAATCATCCATTCAGACACTTATACACCCACTCATTCTTCAATACGCCTTTCCCTATATATATTAAACATATTTAAACTTTACAGAAACACACAGTCACTGGATGATGTCATCAGTGATGTCATTTGAGATGTCATCAGTGATGTCATCAGTGATGTCACTGACCATGTCATGAGTGATGTAATATGTGACGTCATCAGCAGTGCATTGTGGGCGCGAGTTATAGTTAGCTGAACTAACTATAACGGGGGAATTTCACGGGTTTTGTACGAGTGCAATGTCCAACTAACTATAACTGTCCCTAAAACCTATGGTTTTTTCAGTGAATATATATATATATATGTTGTTCATTGATGTTAATATTTATACTTCTGCTCTGCCAGACTGCAAACATTTTTTGGGAGTTCTCTTACTTTTAACATTTGTGGAAGCATCGTTTTACTTAGGCTGTTATCTATTTTGTGAGCTTCCTTTAACCTCTGAAGTAGGAAAGGACATGGGAGGAGGAGAGGGAGTGAAGTGCTTACATCCATGGTTTGTCACCATAACCAATTCAGGCCTATTGCATATGCATAAACTTTCCCACAGGGCAAAACCTGCCCTACCAGCGCTGTTTTTTAGCTTGTGGAGAAGAGGATCAACATTTAGGCAGAGCCTAGGCCCCTCTCTCAGTATTGCTTTTGAAACCTGTTTTCTGGAGATCACCTAAGGTTCAGCAACAGCAGTGCTGTCATGCCAGACCTAAAATGTAATTGCAGTTAAACAAGTAGGTGAATCAGTATGGGGACTTCACTGGGGGTACATGCCACATAGATTTACCTGCACATACATAAAATGGTACACATCAATACTGATAAAAGGTGGCTAAACAAACATATGTTCACACTGATACACTTAGAAAGGCACTGTTACATACAGGTGCTGCCCCTGTTACAATGCAAGCTTACCCTCCTGATCACATGCCGTGTAGTGGTGAACAAGTCAGTAAATATATAGGGAAAGTTGACCGAGAGCTCAGACAGGGGTCCAGCTTGGCTCTAAAGGTCAGAGCAGGAGCAGAGCCATCAAAAGATCTGGTATGTAGCTGATACAACAAACATCATGCAATATATGATAAAGACATATTTGTTCTTGAATGCTTGTGTCTCACATCACTACATTCGAATATATCTCTGCATTGCCATTGTTAAAATAATATTTAATTAAAAATGAAATTAATATTTTTAAAACATGGACTCTGCCCCCCCCCCCTCCCAATGCCCTATAGTCACTGGCATGAAATGACAGTTTGTCGTGTGCACTGTATATAAAGCCATTGTTGTTATTTGTGGAGCAATATTTTTGTCAATTGAACCATGCAAAAGTGAGGTTGTTATACAACTTATATTCTGAACTGAATTCCTTTAGGGTGCTCTTAGATTTGAAATTCAATTAAAATGAGGCATGGTGAAGTAAAGTGATTTGCATGGCTCACACAATTTGGTCAAGTAAGTCAGACAGTGTTATAACCCAGGTTTCCTGCTTATGCAATGCACAGTTCAGCCACTGGATAAATGTCTCCTCTGCTCTCCCCTTAACCAGCTAAGGACAATGCTTTGCGTTCAGTTATTTCATTACCTAAATTACTGCATTATGTTTAATAAATACTAATGTCACATTTTAATTCAGTATAAATATATATAAAATGTAACATTCTATCTTTAAAAAAAATGCAAAGTTAATCCTATTAGAAGGCAGGAGCCCATTTTTATGATATTATTGCCTTCCCTTGACTTAGCAAACAGTGAAGAGGAACATTATTAGCTGAACCAATGTGACTCTGGCATCTCTGAGGTGGCATAGGTTGCTCACCAGTTACAGGTATTCAGTAGGTTTCAGCTCTCACAAAGAAAAATACTATCAATTTCTTCATGTTTTGACACTCTAAAAGGGGTGGAAACTGGCACTCTTCTTTTATAGCATGGCAATCTTTCTCGTTTGCATTGGCAATCACATGAATCAGTAGACTAATGGGCAGCTCTAAAATAACTTTTAAGTATTTCTTCATGTATTTACTTTGTTGAGTTTACCTTTCGAAGGGGAATAAATAATGTATTTTGCAGATTGTGGTATGCTTATGGTCTGGCTTGACAGTGCAGCAGTCGCCAGGCATTTATGTGAGCATCACTAGAGAGGGGCTTTAGCTCTGCCTACATTTTGGGAGCTAGGATTACAAGTTTTGATTGAGTACAGGTTGTATGCTTCCACAAAAAAGTGCTTGCCCTCCACGAGCTGTAATCATTTTCTTTATGTATCCAGGTGGTTGAGTTTGAACTTACAGGGAAACACACATGAGGTTGTAATGATATAAAAGTGTCTTAGATGACTAGATAATTTATGGCGTTTGTCTTTCTCTGGCAGCATCACAGATGAGAGGAGAGCAGTCATTAACCTCCATGGATTTTTAGATCTAGCTTGGCAGTACAACTGTCACCTGACCTTTTAACCCACACCAATATTATTTTACGGTTATTTGCTTCCACACAAATACATATTCATTCCCACGTATTTCCTTATAATACTTTATATTACCATACAGATTACTTTAAAGCCCTGACCCGCTGACATTGCCAATGCTTGTTTTACGCTATAAAATTCGGGCCAGATGGCAACACTTTAACTAGAAGCCCGGGATCCTCTCCTGTCAATTTGTAACTGGGGCACATTAGACTTGTGAAAGAATAGCGCACAATGACACAGATGGACAGAGCACGTGGTAGGCCGGCGTCTGATATGCATCTGATTAGACTGACTGTTTTGCCAGTCATTGTCTTTGTTAGAACAGATTCACAATTGCTTTACTAACCTTCCTGCTTTCTCAAATTTGCTTGAAAATGCACCATTTGCCCACTCTTTTTTCAAAATTTTCTCGGGGGAGAAACCCCCCAACCTCACCGTAGGTTGTTCGGGCTCGCTCCCTCGCCACAGTGCAGTATGATAATTGTTTTACGCCCCACCACTTTCAAATGTCACCAGCCACCACTGGAAGCATACAAGTGGTATCTCAGCTCCTGACAGATGCATATATTGTAGAAAGGCACTTTTGTAGATGTTATGTGCTCAGCTGTCACGAGTTTGTTGTTAGGGAGGGAAAACGGCAGTTACTGGATGCTTGGTTCGGCTCAATTTTGGCTTGCCACTCCATATGGGACATGAGCCAAGCCAGACATTTGGAACTATCCTTGCTCGGCTTGCCCACTTCTACTGTTGTGATCCCAAGCAGATCAGTTCTTCTCACTGTGCTTCAATTGCCTATTCTTCTAGAACTGAGGTACTTGTGAATTAAATAAAGGCCAGCAGTAATGCTTTATAAAAAAACGATTACAAATATTTGAACATGTCGTGCCTGCCATGCGCATGTAGCCTGAGTAGCCACCTGCTTACAAGTATTGGGATTCTTATTTCGCACACCTGAAGTTTTAAATCCCCAAGTAGCCATGCTTAGGGAGCAGGTCGGGTGTGGAACATTACTTTCTGGGAAAGACGGCGCCCTCCCTGATTTACATAATTTATTCATCTTGGAACGGCTGTGTATGCGTTTTCCTTTTGCTATAATTTCCAATTAACATTTGGGCTTATGGGCGTGAAGGAATATGCTACTATTAGCACAAAAGAACTATGTCAGGCCTTTGCAGTTACTTAACAAAGTATAAACTAGTTAGCTGTAACATTAGTCCACCAGCATGACGAAGAAAAAGTTACTGACTGTGACATGGGGCCAATTCCGATTCCGGCCGGAAATCTCTCCGACCGAGCCGGACCCGGAGAGAATTCCGACCGAATCGGACCCTAGCAGTCCGACCGGACGAGTACGATGCATTCGCATGCTATCGGACTCGATTCGGTCGGACTCCCATTGAAGTCAATGGGAGCCGGTCGTACAACGCGTACGCGGGCTCCCATTGACTCAATGGGTGCGAGGCGAACAAGGGTGCCCCCTACAGCGGGTACGCGTCCATGCGCATCGCGGCGTACATGCACAGGTAGGGGGGACCCATGGGTCCCCCCTGTGTGCGACTCGCGCGCCTACACGTACAGGGGGGTCCGACGCGGACCCCCAAAGTCCGGCTCCGACAGCTTTTTCGAGCCGGACGGCGCGAGTCGGTCGGACTGCTCACGGCGCGCATCGTACTTACCCGGCCGGGAAACGTCTCCATAGCGCGGTGCGAGTCGTGTCCATGCGAGTCGGTCGGAGCGTGTTGAAGCCGCGTACGAGTCGGTCGGCGATTTCACGGGTGCTTGCATCGTACTCGCTCGGCCGGACCCGCGTACGATTCGGTCGGGAAACAGGGCTCCGATTCGGATCCGGTAAATCCGAATCCGATTCGGAGCACTACTGGCCGAGATCGGAATCGGCCCCATAGTTGTGACTCTACCGTGAAGGCATCTTTTAAAGTTTCAAACGCTGTTGTGAATTGCTCTCTTGAGTCCTGCTGAGTGTCCTGGAACCACAGCCTCAGGTCACAAAGCGGACATTTCATCACAGCTTATTGATTATGGAACGTTCTAGGCTTTGCCGATGAATGTTTTGACAGTACATTGGAAAACGGCTTTGTTTTCTAACAAGATTACTGGGTAGGCTCTACTTTAGTCAGCCGCGGCCCGTACAGGTAAGAGCGGTGGTGACGGGTGAGGGGGGATTTCAACGGACGATGACCAGAGCAAATTAATTATTTATTTAATTTTCCCTGGTCTTCATCCGTCGAAACCCCCCCTCACGTGGCTCCACCGCCCCACTGCTCTTACCTGTACGGGCCGCGGCAGACTTTAGTCCCTTTTAGGTCGAGCCTCGATCGACCTGTTGTATCCTCTTCTATGGGCTCTGGCAAACCCAGCAATTGCCATTGTTTTTTTCTTGTGCCAATCCAAAATGCTGGCCTTCTATTGGTCCATTCTTCTCAACTGAACCTCCTTTGGGTGCCTGTTTCAGCGGAGGTGATTTCACTAAGGGATTGTTTATGTTGGCCATCGCATGCTTCCTCCTCGCACAGCACGCAATGACCCATCCTCCCTTGTGGGTATTGAAGCTCTGCAGAGCAACACCCACGAACCAATCACACTGGCCCACCTCTGACCCAGAAGGGAAAGTACCATCCTGCGCGTGCAGTCCAAACGCAACAAATCACTTTTACTTAAAGGGGGGATCGGAAAAGGCAAGGACTGATCTCTCAAGGAAGAAAACAGAAAATCCCCTAATTTCCAGCTGCAGCCACTCGAAGTCCATTTTCTGCACTTTTTACCTGTGGGGTCTCTGTTTCAGCGCCCACTCACAAGCCGACTTTTGTCAGGTGGTGGGTAGGATGGGCAATAGGTGGAAGCCCCTTTTTGGAACCAAACTTGATCAGCGTGGTAATAATGTGGTGAAGTTGCTTAGTGAATGCACGCACAAACCGCAAAGTGGATGGTGATCGGCGCTATCAGCTCTGTTGCTATCTGTGCGGTCAGATTTCTCCTGACCAGCTGTGTTCACATCCTGACGTCTGTGTCGGGCTGTGTGAGTGAATCTTGCAGTTTTGGTTGGGCCGTGTGTATCTGCACTGAATGTTGGGCTGCGTGGACCCTGATCTGCGCACTAGGCACAACACACCTTATGCACTTTGTGCTGAGCATCCTGCACTGTGTGCTAAAGTCTGTGCATCATGCACTTTATAGTGGGCTGTATCTGTAACATGCAGTGTGTACCAGGCAGTCTGTGTGCAAACTGCAAACAGAACTGAGCTGGTCTGCATAAGGTTTTGAGCTTTGTGTGTACTCTATGACGTGCTGTTTGTGCATCATGTGCTGTTTGCTAGACACGCACACGTCCTGAACTGTTGAGCTGTTTGTGTGAATTGTACACTGCTTACTGAGTAGTGTGAGCCTATCCTAGGGTGTGTGATTGTCCTACATCCTGTACATAAGTATGTGTACGTCACGCATGCCATTTTAGGCTGTATGTACATTATGCACTCTATTATGGCCTGAATGCTCCACTGCATTCTATGCGTGGCTGTACATATATATCCTGGGTGCTTTGCTGGTCCCATACATCCAGCTGTTTGTGACGAGCTGTGTGTGGGGGCACCATATACTGTTTACGGAGCATGTGAGCCTTTGCAGGGGCTGCGGCAGGTGGTCCGGGCACTGGGGCTCAGCGGTGGAGGGCCGTGGGAGTACGGGTCTGTTCTAGGGGGACGAAAGGTTCAGGGGCATAGTTGAAGTGTCATTCACAGGGCCGGTTCTAGGATTTTCGGGGCCACGGGTGAAAGGGAAGGGGTGAGGCCCCTGTAATATACATAAGTGACACTTTCTGGGTTCCAGAAACTTCTTTGGGGAGACTCTTCCTGGACCGCAGCTCCTCCTCTCAGCCACCTACAAGCACCTCTTTTACAGCTCATATCAGGCTGAAGGTGTGAGAATTGCTTGGGGGCTGAGAGTTAAAACTGTGGGGACGCTAAAGTGCTGACAATGGGCGTCCTGCGGTGTCTCTGAATGGGCAGCCTGAGAGGCCAAATTGCAGGACAAACATGCAAAGTGCGTTTCCTTGCAACTTGGACAAGATGAAGTGTCCCCCTCCCCTAGGCCTTTCCACACAATCCCTGAGAAACCCAGGGATAGGGCCCCCTTCCATGGCCACAATTGTAAAGAGACACCTTTCTTTCAATTGGATCGGCAGGGGTACATGAGGACTGGTGGGGTGTTGCAATTGTGCGGGCCCCATGGTGGTAGGCTGAGTGGGAGGCCCTGGGCAGCTGCCCACACTGCCCATGCCTAGCCCGGCCCTGGTCATACACTGCTGAGTTTCAAACGCTGAAGAAAAAAATCTCTGTGACTTGTTCCTTACTCAACACAGCCAGCCCTCTTTAAGGGATAAGGCCTAAACACATCCTTTTTGTAATGTTAATTTCCTGGTGGTACTTTTGGCTCGCGCCACGGCAACACTGTTCACCTCAGGTGTTGGCGGTGGGGCGCCACCGAGGGGAGTGGCAAGTGTAGTGTGGGGGTCCGTCGGCATAAGACAATTCGAAACATCAATCTATGGTGTGTCAAAACAGCGCAAATGCTCTCCTTCTAACATCACGCACTGGCAGTGCAGTTAACATATCAGCTACTACAAAGCACTGTGAATTGGATATGCGATTAGAACATTTTTCAGAAATGAATACTTTTATCGGTCCACTGCGTTCAGAAATGAGCCTTGCCTGGAATACTGTAAGGTTTCATAATTTTAAATTCAGGTGTTTGCAAATGAATCTGTTACTGAGGGCAGCACTAGCTTACAGAGGGTCTGTAAAATGTACACCTCTTTAAGTGTCTCACATGGAAATTATGCAAAAACAATTTTTCACTTTCCGAAAAATCCCCTATTGGTATAAAAAAGGCCACGGGGTGCTGTCCCCCAGAAGGACCGCGCTGCTCCTCCAGATAGCCGCAACACTATACATTTGTATCACCATAAAGTGTTAGAAGTGCAGTTTGCTAGTATTGCAGCTGTTTCAAGAAACCCTTGTATTGCGCAGTCTGTGCCGTCACACGCGCACACACACACACACACACACACACTATAACGCACTGCCAGCCATGCATGCACTAAGCACAAGATTTCAATCAATACGCGATTTCAATGATGTTGTGTCTAATCATGTGTGAAGTGCTATTGACGACTAGAGACCGCACATTATGTTTTTAAAGTGTGTTTTTGTAGCACAGTATCGCACTGCAGCCTGTTTCTAGTTCCTCGCTCTTGTGATTGGGGTATGGCTCTACTAACCACCACACTGATCTACAACATAGCTTACAGATATTGTCAAAGTCAATAGCTCTGGCTAAACACTTATAAGGTCCCAAGGGCGAGACCTATTGGCTATGCCAATGCTTGTTTCTCTCTCTCGTTCCCATAGAATCCGGCAGGTCAATGACTGGACTTGCCCTCCCTCCCACTCTCCTTGCTTGCACCGACTGGGATTTATCTCCATTGGCTCACTGCAGCAGTGCATCACTGCCCCCCCGACCCCCACCACCTTCTTACACTTTCACACTAGACCCCTCTGAGGACAATCAGGAGCGAATCCAGGTAATGGGCAGAATGTAGCATTTTTTTGCTTTGTACTCTTTAGGTCATGGAAAGGTCGTAGAGCCAGAGCCCATGATGCCCCTTTTAATTCCTACCCAACTGACCCCACCCTCATCTCTTCCGGAACACTAACTAATTTTTTCCCAAAAGAATTCATGAGAATCC
Organism: Calotriton arnoldi; assembly: GCA_963921515.1. Lineage (NCBI taxonomy): Eukaryota > Metazoa > Chordata > Amphibia > Caudata > Salamandridae > Calotriton > Calotriton arnoldi. The sequence continues at coordinate 1,386,806 of CAWUFW010001137.1, forward strand.
TAGACACTCGGAGGCATGTTCATGACAGCCTTGTGTCACGTTTGCACCACACAAAGTGGTACATGCATGACGCAAGGCTCTGAGTGAGATTTATGAAGCTACACAAAGCCACCTTTGTTTAAGGGTGAAGCCTACATGCCTTCTACCGTGCTTACCCTTGGGTTGCTACATCTCCACTTTTGAGTGGTTCTCGTAGACCTACCACTGTGATCATAGTCTGTGTTCAAACCTAGATTGCTACATTTTTGCTTCTGGGTATATCCCATACTCCTGCTGCTCTGAAATCAGTGGTTTTACCCAGATTGAGGCATTAACGTTTTATGGAAGGACACCACAGACTTCTTACTCTGGTAGTCAGTGGATATTCTTGGATTGCAATACGTCTACTTCTGGGTAGAACCTACAGCCCGACTACTGTGATCATCCATGGGATGTGAAATCTAAGCATCTGGTTGAAACCAACAGAACTTCTACAGTGGCTACCCTTGGGTTACTATATCTCTACTTCTGGATAAACCCCATTGGCTACTTACTGTGTGCAGTTCTTGTGCTGCAACATTTCTGATTCTGGGTAAATCTAAAGTCCTACAAAAGTGGTGGTCTGGCGGCATCCTTTGGATACTTCAGCTAAGCCACAAGTGGAATGTAGTGGCTGGACACCGGTTACTCCAGAACTACTCACCAACACAAGTTGTCTTGGGTACCTAAGCTTGCAATACTCCCTTCATTCCAGAATTGGGACTGCCAGTGGACTTGACTGTTGCAAGCTTTCCTGCCATCACCTTTTGTTGTTTTAATCAGTCTTAAGCACAACAGTACCATAAAAAAGAAATCATATTCCCCCCAACCAACATCAGAATACATAAGCTTAAAAAACGGTACAGAGGAATGGATGTCAACGTTTAGACTGAAATGCCACCAAAGAAATGACATTCTCATCTTCTAAGGTGTGGTACCAGAATATTGTAACCAAAATATTGTCTGACAGAAACATTATATTCTAAATATCATTTACAAGTGTATCGCTTCTGTAGAGTTAATAATTGAAAATCTATACCCAATGGTACTATACCTTTTTAAAACAATATTCAGGACCCGATATTTCTGTCAGACATTTCTTTGCGATTGATATTGTGGCATTCTTTCAACGCAACCATCTCCTCTTACTTCCTTACCTTCTAGTATCGTCTGCTGTACTTCCCACTTTCCACCACTTACCCATTAACCACCCTCTCTGTCCTGCCCCAATTGGTCCCTGCTCTAGTCTCCTCTCATAATCCCTGTTGGTACCTAATCCTTTAATTCCATTTTGAGATGGAAATCCTTCTTTCCCAAATCTTATAAATCCCTCCATCCCACTCGCATTCGTACCCCCTGCCTATAGACACATCCATAGCTACCTCAAACCTTAACATCCCACTGCCTTCCACCCATCATCTTCTCAAATTCCAAGTTTTCGGTACACTCCAACCCTCTCTACTCCAGGCCCGATTTTGTACCCTTCCTCCTCTATTTCTTTCTTCAATCACTGCCTACTCACAATGAAAAACAAATTATCTGGTATTCCCTCCACACCTCTCCCTAACCCTGTAAAATCTTTATTGGGAATCCTCGAGTCTTATAATAATCCTACCTTATCAGAATCTAGCCAGATCGACTGTTCACTGAAACGTGGCTATGTGATGATGTATCACCTATGCTACATGAAACCATCCTCGGAGGCTATAAAATACTTTTGAAAAATCATCTGTCCAAAAAGACTGGTGGAGCACTAGCCATTGTTCACAAAAACTCACTTCAAACAAAATGACTAGAGGACTACAGTCACTGAATATGAACCCCTACATGTCCAATACTCCATACATGAACATTTCACCAGTTCCACAGACTCCCAACATAAAACTCATCATTCATTGAGCCCTACGTGGACTTCACTTTAGAGACTACCTCAAAGCATCCCAAACTGTGCATTCTGGGAAACTTTAATACTTGGTTCAATAAGCCTGACTGATAACAAGCAAAATGCCTGCTGTTAAATGTAGCGTCAATTACATTTCTGCTAATGGGCTATGTGAACACTCACAGAGATGAGTATATACCTGATGCAATATTTAGACCTTGCTGTGTCCCAGCATGCTTTGCCGCACTATAGGAGGAAGAGGAGGAGCCCAGACTACCCGCGCCACGTCGCGCTTTGAAAAGCGCTGATTGACTCTTGCAGCGCTGGAAGCCAACTGGACCTTGCTGTTGTCTTTGCGGGACTCTGTGTCCCAGCCTGCTTTGCTGCACTGTAGGACGAGCAGGAGGAGCCCAACCTACCCGCGCCGCATTGCACTTTGAAAAGCGCTAATTGCCTCCCAAGTTATGCGCCCGGGCCAAGGGCGGGCCCGTTCGTGCCCGTCAGAGAGTGGTGGATGCCGGGCCAGGCCCCCCGTATTCGCTTCCAGACCTGTGCTTTGCTCCGCTGTCTTCATTGCATAAAACAGCCAACTTGTTCTCTCCTGGCATGAGGTAGGCCCAGCGGAGTTTCTCCTTTCATTTTTATCCTTCTGCTTACAGTTTACCTGGAATCAAGTGGTCAGCTGTTCACTCCTCTACACGCTGTGCTCCAGTAAGCGTGTAATCGTTTCTGATCCCTTTTTGTCCCTTGTTATTCAGGGCAAGTCTGGTCAAGTCTTCTTAACTTTGCCTTTTGGTCTTCAGCTTGTTGTTTTGCCACCTTGCCACTTGCCACTTTGCCTGTGACCCAGGGGTTTTGATCATATAAAACCCGGGCCCATGGGGAAACGAAAGACGGCGGTGGCAGTCCCTGTGGCCCCAGCAATAACCACAATGGACTCTTTTCTACAGCGAGCAGCTGGGGTCTTAGACAAGGAAATTGAGCTTGTGGCACGCCGGCTCTCCCGCTCCCCGGTAAATCAATTGTTTTCATGTTCATCTAGTCCATCAATAGGCCGGGCCTCAGTATTGCGCAATCCAGATTTGGTGGATCTGGCGGTTCCAGTCGAGGGGAACTCTCTCGCACCCCCTTCTGGTCTGTCTCTAGCTGGGGGAGTAGACACACAGGGTGTTGTGGGCAAGGATAGTTGTGCACAGTCAGCAATCACTTCTGTGTCTGGATACAACACGATCATAACCAAGCCAGCGGCGTCCTGCCCTCTTGCCCTGGCGGGGGGTGCCGGCTCCGGTAAGGGCACTGGGACTGGGGCCAAGCGAAAGAGCTTATTGCAAGGGGGCAAGGCAAAGCGACCCAGCGCGGAGGTCTCAATATCTACCACACTGGGTCCGCAGAGCCCTTCCAAAGCCGATCTGGCAGCCATGTTGGAAGTTTTTGTGGGTACTCTTCTGGCAGGTCTGGACACCAAATTGGATCCGATCAAGCTACGTCTGGCTTCTATTGAGAGGGAACTTTTTAACCTGGCCAAGTTTAACACAACGGGTAGCAATGCAGTTAATAATGGCCCTGTGGCCACATTGGAACATGGTGTCAATAAGGACTTTAGTCAGCCTGTTCGGGGTGGATCTCCCGCCCCTCCTCTCCTTGCAGGATAGAGCTTTCCATTCCATACGGCCTGTACTGCTCCTAATTTCAAAGGAAGGATCAAAGGAGGAAGCATCACCCCTGGAAAACCCCAGGGCGAAGACCCATCCTGGTAGAAACAGGTCCACTAGGAGGGAGTTTGGGACAGAAGGGGAACCCACCCCATTAACTGGAGCGCCAGGCCTGCAGACTCAGAGCCCAATCTCCCTCCATTTACCACCGGAAGCCACACCGTACGTCGTGGTCCTGGGTAATGTACCTGTGTTGAAGCCCGGGGCCGTTGAAGACTTCAACCAGCTAAGAAACAAATTGTTGCACTGGCTAAAAAACAACATAATCTTGGGATTTAGAGTGGAGAGGTACATCAACATGGTGCGGAGAGTTGCTGGGTAGGAGGGTCTCAAAAGAAATGCGGTGGTGACTGCGTCATAATCAACTTTAATCGACCACACCTGACGGAGAGAATTATTCACGCGGCCAGCCTCTGTACCACCACGGGTCCTGCTACATCTATTGTGGCCCTCCCTCTGGGTTTTTTCTACAGTCTCTCGTTAACCACTATAACCCCAAGTTCATTGCGTCCCAGGAGGCCTCCCGGCCCAGTCCACCAGGAGTGGCATCAGGCATTTTCTCCAGTTCAAGTTTCTAATGCCTACGTCCCCCCTGAGGCTTCTAGATATCTGTAATTGACTGCCAGTGCCAGCGCCTGTGCACATGTCGACTCCCACTTTGCATCCCATTCCCATTCACCAGACGGACCAAGGCAGTGACGGTGGCAATGTAATTGATGGCAATTATTGCAACCTCATTGCCTGGAAGATAGCCGAACTGGCAAGCAAGTTTATGGACCCGGGTGGTGCTGTTTTATCAAAAAGTTTGATGTCATATGTTTGCAGGAGACATGGGCCATCGAAAACTCTCTCTTCTTGGAGGGGTACAAGTCCTTCTTCGTGCCTGCTACCGCCTCGAGGGTTGGTCGATCCAAGGGGGGCTTGGTCGTTTATGTATCTCTTAGGTTGAAATGCAACATTGTTGAACTGACCACGGACAACTCATGTCTGCAGGCCTTGTTATTTTCAAGTGGGACTTGTAAATTATTGCTCATGAATTTTTATAATGCCACATCGTATTTTACTGACTTCTGTAATATATCCCGTTTGGGCGCTCTCCTGACCAATTTTAATGTTTCCACTCGCCATATGACTCAATTTGTTCTGGTGGGAGACTTTAATATCCACTTATGTGGGGATACTAGAACGCGGGGCACAGGAGGTTTATCCTGTCCCTGTTTCGCAGGGACACACCTAGAACACACTGGTCAGGGTGATAACCTAAATGCCCTAATGTGTGAATTCGACCTTTTGTCAGCAATGGGCAAATTGGATCCAGGCCAGACTGACATTACCCCCACCTTTAAAGGGAATGGTAGTGGTACCTTTATTGATTTTATTTTCGTTTCCACCCCCTTCTTTTATCTAATATCAGACTTTTCTATTAAAGCGAGCATCCATAGCGACCATAACCCCTGTGTCTCAAAGCCAGTTGGCCCTTACTGCGCCTGAACAAGGAGAGACCGGGCGGGGGGGGGGGTTATTTGAAGTCACAGATGGGGGTAGAAGGCTCAAATGGGCTCAGATTATTCCTGATTTTTTCCATGAAACCATTTCAGCCAAATGTCACAATGAGATAAAGATATGTTTGGCCGCGCAGCCGGAATCAGACGAGATCACCGTCAAAGCATTTGTAGCCATTTCCCGTTCCATAGCCGACTTACTGAAGGCACCACCCCTAAAGGCATCTAGACAGGGCTCCAAGATCGTTTGATTCCACCTGTTCGCGTGCGGCTAGGAAGCTGAAGGAAGCATTACGCACCACCCCAAAAGACAGCTTCCTAGTAAGATCCTGTAGAAAACAGTACAAAAAAAAAATTCTGCAGGCTCAAGGAGGCTTTGAAGGAGGATGCTTGGCGTAAGCTCATGGAGGCAAGTATAATCAAGAGTATCAACAAGTTTTGGAGCATTTTCAACAGTCCTTTCCTAGCAGCAGATACAGCAAATGCCCTTGATGTTCGCATAACTGAGAATGAATGGGTCAGCCACTTCGAGGATATGTTTCGGGGCCCCCCCGGCCCAGAGTGCTCCCTGTGGAGAGATAGCAGAAAAATCAGCTTTGACAATCTCCGAGGGAGAAGTCAGGCTGGGAATAGAGGGGCTGACCTGTAATAAGGCGCCAGGACCAGATGGAATACCCCCGACCTTTACATTTCCAACCTGGAGTTGTGGGCCCCCGTGCTTACTTCAGCTATCAATACGGCAGTCAGATCTGGTCCCCCGGCCTCATGGGCCACTTCCATCATTGTCCCTGTTTTTAAAAAAGGGAATAGAGATAGTACGCATTGCTACATGCCCATTTCCTTGTTGGACTCTGTGGTCAAAGTGGTCGGTCGCATTTTATGGGACAGGCTATTTAATTGGGCCCACGAGAATACCATTCTGTCAGAAGTCCAATATGGCTTCCGCCCCGGTCGTTCCTGTTAGATCAATGTCTGAATCTTCATGATTTTGAACAAGTATACAGTTGCTCGTTCCAGTACCATCTACCTGGTCTTCATGGACCTGTCCTCCACGTTTGATCACGTGAACAGATGCAAGCTATGGCAGACCTTGCTATCCCTGGAGGTGGATTGGGACATAGTTCTCTTCTTACAAGACATCCATCGAGACACGAAGGCGGTGGTCAGATATTCCGATGACCTCAAGGCTACGCGCTCGTTTCCTATTCAACAAGGGGTCCAACAGGGCTGTATTATGGGCCCTTTCTTATTCATTTTTTACATAAATAACTTAGAGAAGGTGCTAATCGAGACCAAGGTGGATTATCCCCAGGTGGGACGGCATGACCTTCCTGTTCTGCTGTATGCAGACGACGCCATCTTGATGGCTAGGACCGAGAGGCAAACGTTGTTAAAATCTTTTGTCCAATTCATGGAAGATCAGGACCTGGTGGTCAACAATTCCAAGTCCTACATTCCAGCAGGCCCAACATCTTCAAGGTTGGGTCTACCCCGGTCCCCAGGACGAGTGTTTTCTCATATCTGGGGGTCATGCTTGATGCTAAGATGAACTGGGGGCCCTTAAATAACCGCAAGAAGAATGACCTTACTTAGGCAACTGCAGCTATCATTAATTTTGCCTCTAGATTGGGTAAAAGACTCGTGGGGTCCATACTACAGCTTTATAGGGCCAAGTGCATCTCTAAAGCATTGTACGGTAGTGAAATCTGGGGGTATACTATCTCTGACGACCTTCAAATTGTCGAAAACAACTTCTTGAGATGGCTTTTAGCTGTTCCTCAGGGTACCTCCACCTTCATCGTACACGAGGAGCTTGGCCTGAACTATCTTACTAACTTGATAGCCTACTGCCCAGTGTCACTATGGTTAAAAATCTGGACCAGTAAGGGGACTTCATTAAACAAAATGATCCTAAGGGACTGCATGGCACTTGACCATGTTTCCCAAGTACTGTGGCTCAAATATATTAAGGAGCGCTTAGTGAGTTTTGGGAGAGGAGATCTTTTTGCTAACCCTGAATTGAGCATTAAGAAGGACCTGGTCGACATTAAGGTGGCCTTCTTGAAACAGCAGGCACTAGCCAGGGAAGACAAGGAGCTAGTTAAGCCTAGCATACATCGTTTCATCATGTTAAGAACCACACAGATGGAGGAACCTTATTTACTAGGGTTTGTGAACTTGTACGATCGTTTTTTATAGACCAGGTTCCAGTTTGATCTCTTTCATCTCTTTCTCGCCAGACTCTGTCGCCATGTGACTGCGACGGAAAGCCCCCACTTTTTGCTGTTCTGTAGTTTTTACGATCTACCAAGAAAGTCCTTCTTAGTCCTGATCTTAAAAAAGGCCAATTTTAGGCAAGTGCGCCCTGCTTTTATTTTTCTGCAAATGCTCAGGGATAATACACTTTTTCATGTGCTTAGCTTTTTAAAATGTGCAGTCAGGCTCAGGTCAAGTTGTGACTGATTATCTTGCTTTTAAACATATTATTTATGGCACGATGCACCTTGTAATGTTTTGCTTACCCTTCCGCCTCTTAATTGTTTTTACCGGACAAGAATATTTGTTGTTAACCTGAGCGATTCTCTTAACTAGGCCTTGCTAGTATGTTCTTGATATTATTTGTACCTCGCTTTTTACATCTGCCATAGGTCATCATTTTAATTGGCTTGGTCCACTGTGGTATTTTTTATTTAATCTCAATGTGTGCTTTTATGGTTTTATTACATGAAACCGAATAAAGATTATTTGATTTGATTTGAATATTTGCTTCTCCTAACACTGTATCAGTGACTGAAAACTCACTGGCCACCTGTACTTAACATCATGTGATCATATTCAACTTCTCCATTCCATCGTCAATGTAAATTAATAGCCCCACAAACCTAATAAATGTTAGACCACTGAAGAAAGTAGACATACCTGCCTTTAGATCTCCACTATCTTCCAGCCTATTCAATATCCCACTGATAACAGTTCAACAGCTTCTCCATGGACTGACAACTGCCCATGACAAGCTTATTCCACCCAGCTCCACACTAGGTGTGTGTGAAATTGTGCAATTTTTCCTGGTGAGATATCACACATTTTCAAAGAAATCTTACAAAATTACACTTTCAGCATGAACTGTGGTTTGACTATATCTTGAGTGACGGTTTTCAGGTGAAGATATACTTTGTTGTAAAACAGCATATTTGCGATACCGGCAAGAGACTGGTATGAGAAGAAACTTCAAAATATTTTCCGTACGAACTAGTATCTAGCAAGCTTAAATCCTATGAAGTCAGGTAATGTGAAATTTAAAAAAAATCTGGAAGTTCAGTTTATGCAATATTCGGTAATTTCACTCTTTTGGCCAGCGTAATTGAAATTTCGCCTAGGCCTATTCCATCCCAGCCACTCAAAACCCCTTAGGAAAGGTGACACTAGAAGCAAAATTACTACAATGAAATAGAAAGAATTTGGAAAGACTCTGGAAAAAACATCTTACAACAATAACAACAAACAGGCACTCCAAAACCATTCCAGAATCTGTAAGGCTATTGTCAAAAATGCCAATGCCACTACTTTCACCGTGTCTCAAAAGCCTTTGCGCATCAAGAGAACCCAAAATGTTTTGACTCAAAATAAACTCTCAGGAACTATTCTACTCCCTGGTTGTCCACTTCACTACAAAGACCAAAGAACCTGGAAATAATCCTTTAAATGAAAAATTAGAACAGCCCCACTCCCTCACCCACGCATCCTGTAACTCACAAAACAAATCTCTTAACCCCTGAAGATTTTACCAGCACCACAAAAGCCTTTGACTCATCCAGATAACCAGCTGACCCATGGCAGGCTCATGGATTCCAGGACATCCTACTCAAAAACTGCTGTCATTGCACCTACACCCATCATTACTTATTCTTTAGCACCCAGCACATTCACATATTAAATCCAAAATGCTTACACAAACCAATCCCAAAAAACGTAGCCATAATCCTGCTCAGCCATTCAACTATTGACCGATATCTAATGCTCATTTTTATGTAAACTCAAGGAAAGATCTGTTTTCAATCAAAAATTGGCATTTATTGAAGAATACAGTCTGCTCGCAGACTGTCAAAGTAGGTTTTGCCCTGGTCGTGGTACTGAGGTCGCATTGATAGCCACATGGGATGATGTAAAAATGGCCATTGACCAGTTGCGGCTACTATATACCGAGGGTGGTGGGGTCGGGGGAATGCAAAAAAACCCCACTTACCTTAAGGTCGGGACGTCCTCCTCCACCAGTCATCTCTCATTCAGCGGGACCAGGAAACTGCACTAACCAATCCTGGTGCTGCTCTCAAAGCATGAGAGCAGCGCCAGGATTGGCTAGAGGTGGCTTTTTACAGAGCTCCTAAGATCACTGGAGGCCTGCGCTTTCTCTAACCTAGCTGTCTAAGACAGCTAGGTTAGAGAACTTTAAAATGTGCATGTCTGAACTTTAAAATGTGCATGTCTGACTGGCCGGCCCAAGAGTCATGCACATTTTAAAATGCACAGCTACCTGCTACTGCCACTCGTCACGGCAGCAGTGGCCCTGCCCCGTCCTGTCACTCAGTTGAGGACAGGGTGTTTGGTGAAAAATGAAATGGTAATAAATACACTTTATTACCATTTTATTTTTCAGCTCTGGCCTGTGGGGCGTCGCTTCTCCGCTCAAATGGAGGAGCCGCCCGTGCCATTGACTCAATGGAGCAACGGTACTCCAACTTGAGCTCTCTTACAGAAATGTCCTGAAATGGATTGCCACAGATGACATAACCAAAGACTCGGCCATTGCTCCTCTTTCATTCAATGTTCACCTTGGTCCGCAACCTGATCTCATCTCTTTATTCAATCTCAACTGCTACAACATTGTAGATGACCCTCAAATCATCATAAACTTGAAAATTTCAACATATCTTGACTTCTGTGCCATCAGAAAATTCATACAGGCAGTTTTTTACTCTCAACCATCTTAATCTTAATACCTTTCAACCTGAGATACTAACATGTGTTAAAGGTATAAACTATCATGCCTTATCCATCTGGTGTCAAGAACAGGGGGCCTGAACCATCCCACCGAAGTAAGAAACCTAGTGGTGATTATGGAATCAAATCTCACCCTTAAACCACAAGTAACCTTTTCATCATTTGTACGCTCAAAAAGTTCAAGTTACCATCACCATAGAACATGCCACCTTCACTATGCCAATGGGCAATAACTTAATGTGCAGCTTTTAATACAACAGAAGTTAGAAATAATTCAAAACGGAGCTGCCAGACCGCTTCTTAACCTACCAATGAGACTCCCGTCACACCAGAACTCACATCACACCATGCAGTACTGATCAAAAGTATTAAGGGATTTAGTGGCTGCAAACCCTCTAAATTGCCACGTTACAGCATCTACTACCACCAAATCACTTTTTTAATGTTCCAAACCAATATGGCAAATCGGAAATGTTTTTCCGAATCACAAAATGGGTTTAGAAATGAGAACGGATTTTCAAATTAGAAGAGGCATGTTTTGGGCGTTCCTTCCAAACTGCGGATCAGTCATATATGTATCAATGGTTTGTGACCATAATTCAGGTCACAAACCATGGATCAGTTACTGACTTTGTAAACTGACACTGGTATTTTCATAAAGTATTTCCGAGAATGACCTCCTGACATCAGGAGATGTGGTAACTGTAGCGACAATTTTCAAGCCTCCGCTTCTTTCATAGTCTTAGATGCATTATATTTCAGCATCTGTAGAGCACAGAGGATGCCTCTCCCCCCCCCACACCCCCTGCATTGGACGACTTGCTGTTTGGACATCATGCTGGCAGCTTCAGGGGGAGTAGGTAATTGTCTAGGACACTATTGCCTACTCTCACTGAAGTTATCCAAAATGTGTTTTTTACAGCAGCACCGGTTCCTTTAAGAAACTCAGAAAGGTTTTTAAAAAACCTTGCAGCCCACGACCCCTGTGATTGAAGCCAGTTTTAGGCGGTACGAAGTTATGACTTGCCTAATGAATATTATTAAGGCAGGTTGTTCTGCGACCCTGCAATTCATTGATTTGTTAACCGACCTACTAGTGTATAGTTCAATTCGCAAAAAAAAAACAGTGGTTGCAAAAGGTCAGTATGGAATTTGCGACTGCTTCTTATGACGACATCTGGCCATATATCCCTACACTGGCTAACAGTGGATAGGTGATTTACCTTCAAAGAAAAGTGGATTACCCATCATGTAATCTTTTTGATTGGACGACTGTTCCTTCAACAGAAGCTCTACACCTTTTGCCAAACTATAATTTGACAGTCCTACTTTTGAAAACTATGGAAAGTGGCAGAACTTCCATTTGTCCAAATGGTCCTGCTTTGAAACGCAATCCCTTCCCAAATAAGACATAATGGCAATTACATAAATGCAGTGACGTGCAATGCACCAACTTTGAGGAATGTCTTTCAACCTCACGCTCCTTCCCAACACGCCCTATATAGGACATACTACATCCAGAAGACTCTGAAAGAGCACCTACGAACCCAATGTAAATATGAGTGATTCACCGCCTTCTCAGTGGTACAACGTGCTCTACAGATGCTGCAATATAATACATGTAAGTCTATGAAAGATGCTGAGGCTTGAAAAGATTCGGCTACAGTTAGCACATCTCATGATGTATTCGGTCATTCACGGAAATACTTTATGAAAATGCCAGTTTTCAAAGAAAGCAGTAAATCTTTACCCGAAAAAATGCTCGTGCTTATGGGTGCAGAGTTGCTACTTTTGGGAATTCACAAACATTCCCAGTATTACACCAGGAAAGATGCCCCAGGCACAGGTCTCGAGACACACTAGTCGTAATGTCATGTGATTTTTCCATTGCAGACATCTAAATAGCGTAGATTTAAGCACAGGGAAAATGAAGTCTGCTTTTCAGACACATATTTGTTTTCTTTTTCCTTCAAGGGGAAAAATGTTTTACCCTAGAAGAAAGCCCTTTGCCTACACTCCCACATTAGCATCCTGGAAGGGGACTGCACTTGGCTATAGTAAATCTACAGCCATTTCCAGGCAGGGAAATGTTTGGACAGGAGTTTGAGAAGCGTAACAAATATAAGTTTGTTGTCGTTCTCAAACGTACAAGGCTAATTACACTTTGTAATGCCCTTTTCCTATCGCTTGCATGGGATTGACTTCTACAAGGTTCCCCACACTTGTGGCAGACTACTCTGCAGTAGTAAACCCATTTATACTGCCCATTAACCCTTTGTGAAATCCTGGCCGCAGTAAATGGAGGTGTTTGCAGCTGAAAATGCCATTGTGAATTGGGCCATCTGTCTCTTTTGTAGTCCCTTCACCTAATTAAGTGGAAGTACCCAGGTATTATTTCAGTTAAACTCTTTCAGATCTCAACTAAAAGTCATGACTAATTAATCAGGCTCTGCAAAACTAGCTTTTAGAAAGGCGGAGTCGTAGAATATCTGACTATATACTGAGTGACAAGCTATGATCAGGCATTTTTAGGCAAGGGTTATGTATCGGTGCAAGAGATTCCCTATTTTGTGGTCAAGATGGCCTCACACAGGAAGCCAATGGAATGCCAATCTTGTAATTGGGTCTAGCATAAAACTCAGTTTGTGACTATCTAGCAGAACTGACAATGAAAGGAGTGTTATTAGGAACATAAATGGGGTCCAGGATTCCCTTTTCGTTAGATGTTGATCTCAATGGTAAGACAGCACTCAAAATGTATTTTCAGCTGTTAGATAAGAAAAGCATCTCTTCTATCCACTTGATGTTGGAGCGTAAATCTGGAAAGGTGGAATCGTCTTTCTAGAACTCAAAGACAGTTCTCCATCTTAAAAAGATAACCCACTTCCTACAGAACTTTAGCTTACACTTTTGTGTATGTCTAAATCCACTACGCCCGCTCCAATGAGATAGTGCTGCCTGAGGATAGATGTTCTCACCTCAACCTTCTCTTTCTCTTCCAATATGTTGTGTACTTTCATATCAAGACCCAGGGTTGCCTATCCCACTGTATCATCTCATCCATATACAGTACCAAAACAGGACACCAAAGAGATACCTATGCTCGAACTCATCGTCAGTGATCTGAGAATTTTCGATGTCCATCTGCTACAGTTGTGAGAGAAGGTTCATTACCGAGATATAACCCAGCAACGAGATAAGTGAAAACTTTAGTTAGATAATAATTAGGAGAATATTTTGCTTATAGAGAATTTAAAGGGAGTAGGCCAAGACAGCACCAAGATTGCCTGGCATTCAAAATTGGACATTATGAAAAAGAACTGAAAATAGAAACCATGAATGGTTAATCCAACAAAATGTTGTTCAATTTCGCTTATGTTACACTTACCGATTTTTCAGAGATTTCTGCTTTCAAAATATTTTGGAGTAATTGCTTCCACTAAAGGGAGATTTCCCATCAATGGGAGACACACGGGGCAACAGCTGTGTGTGTTGGGAATACCCACAGCATAAACCAGAGCAATGCATCAGAATATGGGACTGAGACCAGGAATTAAAAAATAGATCTTATATTACAGACAGTACTTTGTCAGACATGCACGTACATACAATGGACAGGTGTTCTGAATGCCCAGAAGGGCGAAGTCATAGAGTCGGGGAAGCATCCCACAGGATGTCCTAGTGACAAAGTCGCATGAACTTATACACGGTGGTGGGGTTCATCCCACTGTCCACGCCTGATAACCTCCAACGAGACTCCCACAGGATCCAAGGCAGAATCTTTAAAAAGTGGGGTTTTGTAATGCTTTGGAAATAGAGAGGTATCTGAGTATAGAGAGTCTATAGCTTAACAGTATGTAGTCATTTGCAATTTTGGGGCAGCCACCAGAAACTGCAGGGCAGTAGTGTCAGCTCTTCACTGACTTTCTGCAGCAGGGCCTCTCCATACCAACAGTCTTTCGGTCCCTTCCCTTGAGGCACAGCTGAGACAGGTCCTTGTGATAGCATCAGCACAAAGACGTGAAGATGGCTATAGCGTTTAGGAGGCATGTCATTTAGACAGTCTGATGCTCTCTGGGCTTCTGTTATATGATATGGCGAGTTTTGCTGAAAGACGACTTGGGGAAGAATCTACTCCTAGCGCTTGCTTCCAAGAGGAGGAAGAGTCCCCTCTCTCTATCCTTCAATGGAACAGTCGAGCCCCCGCTTCATAGCACTTCTATGGTCCACAGCTGCGTTGGTCTCTCTTCTGCCACGTCCCAGAGGACCGCATTGTCCCGGTCGTAAACCTGCCCCCCTGTGAAAGAAAAAAAACTCATTCAGCTAGCAGAGATGGCAGCATTACCCCTTACTCTATTTAGAAATAACGATGATGATACTATTACTACTACTCATAATTGATGCCAATAACGATTAATAGGAATTATACTCATATTAACGGATACTGGTATCGTGTGGAATGACTATACCTTAAAAATAATATTATTAAAAATAATAAAATATAATATCTAATTGTAACTATTAACTATAACAATAACTGATACTAATCATAACTTACAATAGGCAATATCGCAATGTAAAACAATGATTACTTGGGGCAGTTTAGTGAAAGGAAAGCCATTTGTTTTAAGTACAAACTAAATAACTGTCACTTTCACAGGTTTTTGGCTGTTTTCTCTCCAATTTTGGGATGTTGGAGGAGGAGATGTTCTGTGATTTTGCACATCTCGAGAGAGCTGCAACCTCCTCAGCCTTCAAGTGCATGAGCCGTTGCACCTGCTCTGTAAGAGCCAGAAAGGTGTAGTAGCAGGCACTGTCCACGCGGCGGAGATGTGGCATCCCTTCCCCATGCCCAGGCAGTTCCAGCCTTCACCGTACAATGCATTGTGGTTTAACTCAAGAGATCTACCATTGAAAAGGCATTCTCAGCCTGCCACAGCATCTCTCACCCGCCCGGCCAGGTTACCTTTTACATCCAGGATCATGCCATCGAACATCTGGTTGCAGATGTGCCCATTGGAATCAATTCTCCAGGTCTGGTACGGAATGCGATTCTGGGACCACAGCACCACTTTAGCTCCATTTTGAGCAGATCCGATCAACTGCAGGCTCATGTCTGGGGCCACCTGAAACACCAGCAAAAAGGCAACAATCAGATACGATGTTTCAAGAGTGCGCTTGCATAAACATCTGAAGGTTTTTGGCGGAGATATTATTGCTGTTTGCAAAGTCTGCGTGAAGTTGCACACTAACAAGCCCACTGGGGGGACTGAAATAACACGCAAAAACTAAGACAAATAAGTGAGAACACGAAAGAGGGTACATGGAAGACAGACTGGAAGTGGTGGCATTGCCCAAGAAATGTATAATCTGCATAGGAAATGACATCAGTAGTCAATGTTGGGAAAAGTTTACTGCAAAATGTGATAGCGGTGTACAAGTAAGAATATAGCCTAAACAAAAAAGTGTACACACATGAAAAACATCCCAGATGGGAGGTGATAACAGGTTACAGGAATTGAAATAGATTGAGAAAAAGTGATTGTGACGTACAAGGGAGGAAGAAGCATAAACAGGAAGTGATGGATGGGTAGGGGCCTGGAGAGGAAGTGATGGTGGGAAGAAAGTAAAAGCAGTGTAAACCCTGGTGAAAAAGGTGAGCAGGAGAGAAGTGACGGCGCATCTAAAAACAGAGGCAGCACACGATTGTTGTTTCCAGTGAAGAGGACGCACGCCCTTGGGAGCAGAGGTGAATTGTTCCTTCCTCTCTTTGGGAGGGTTCTTGGAAGTACTGATGAAAGGCTGCTTCGCCTCTGTTGGAGGGCTCAGGGAGAACAGATGCAAGGCACCTTCCATTCTGTGGAAGGGCTCCTGGGGTACTGATTAAAGGTTCCTTGCTCTGTGCGGAAGCACTGATGGGAGTGCCATTGCAAGGCAACTTCCTCTCTGTGGTGGGGCTCCTGAGAGAAGCGATGCAAGGCGGCTTCCTCTCTGTGGAGGTTCTCATGGAAGTACAGATGCAAGGCTGCTTCCTCTCTGTGGAGATTCTCTTGGAAGGACAGATGTAAGGTGGCTTCCTCCCTCTGCATGGGCTCTTGGGTGCAGATCCAAGACTGCTTCCTGCCTGTGGAAGGGCTCAAGCGAGTACTGATGCATGGCTGCTTCCTCTTTCCGTATGGGCTCTTGGGAGTAGAGATGCAAGGATGCTGCGTCTCTGTGGAAGGGTGAATGCAAGTACTGATGCAAGCCCCCTTCCTCTCTCTGGAAGTGCAGGTACAAAGGTGCTGCAAGCCTGCTGCCTCTCCATGGAAGGGCTCTTTAGAGAACACATGCCAGGGTCCTTCCTCTCACCTCTGGAAAGGTTCTTTGAAGTACGGGTGCAAGACTCCTTCCTCTGCAGGAGGGCTCTTGGCAGTAAATATGTGGGAGGGCTCTTGGGATTTACCAGGTTCCTTCCTCTGTGTGGAAGTGTTTATGGGGGTACCAAAACAAAGCTCTTTCCTCTCTGTGAAATGGATCTTGGTAGTACAGTTGCAAGGCTCCTTCATTTCCTTTAAAGGGCTCTTGAGATCTCTGAGAGATCTGCTACTACCAGAAGTCCAGTGAGTTGCTCGTCGGCAAACTGTAATCAGAACAAACTGGGGTATGAGGGCACAGGTGAGGGGTGCCGAGAAACCCAAAGCTCTGTTAAGTACGATTTACTGCAAGTGTGGTGCTTACATGTGTGTACACAACCCTGTAGTGATCTTTTGACGTCACTGATCCTCTTTGACACTAATGTGGCACTGTGACCCCAGGGCACTGAATCTCAGACTGGACCCCCACTGACATTAGCCAAGCCTTCGTGTGGCACAAAGAGTACCATAATAGGTGACTGTCACTCTAAAGCAGTGTTTCCCAAACTGTGGGTCACTATCCACTGGTAGGTCATGAGCCGATATTTGGTGGGTCGTGAAAAATAAGGTGGCCCTTTAAATTCTATATTTAGCTTGTCACATTTGCTGCGCTTGAAAGACAGAGGTCAAATGTCAGGCCATGTCTTCTGACAAATTGATGCTTATGTTTTTTAACACAGGAATTGGAATTCACAAACTCTTCTCACTTTGCAATCAGAGAAAAAAATGTAAAGTGAATTAGGTGGCAATCTTATTGGGTACACCAAAGTGAAAGAAAAGGCTGTAGGATGTATTTTTTTGTAACACACAACAAAATGTAAATACCTGTAAATGAACTGCACACATTGAGCAGATAGGAAAGCAAAACAGGATCGAAACAAATCAAGATACTTTACTTGGTGATTTCCACACATTATCATTTGTATGCAATATATTTTTATCAGTAAAACTGGATGTCTGTGCAAATTTAGTGACCATTTCAATGGAAAATGTGCTTTCTGTAAATGCTTCATGTCCATTAAAGCTAGATGGGTCGCGACAGTTTGTTGTTCTAAAAAGTAGGTCATGGTTCTAAAGAGTTTGGGAAGCACTGCTCTACAGTGCCTCCAGATAAAGTACACCGATAGGGGCCTATCACTGACGGCTGCTTCCAGTATTAACACAGTGATAGATGGCTGTCACCCTACAATGCTGCCAGAAAGAGTGCTGTCAGACAGAGTACATTAATAGGTGTCTGTCTCTCAAGTGTGATCGCAAGATAGAGTAGCCAAATGGATAGGCATGGAATGATTGAAGAGATCTGCTATACACCGCTGCCCACCGGATGTCTCTAATCCAGTCTACCACTACTGCCCATGACTAATTTTCTCCTATTACCACTTTTAACCATGAACTGTAGTTCCATCTCTCACACTTCCTCATCCATCACATCCATCCGACAGATCTGACATGATAACCACAGTTTGATCATCAAGCACAACACGGAAACACCTCCACTAAGGAGAACATTCTTCCGACCAATACAACCAACAACCCAACATTGTGTAGCATGCTAGTGAGCCCTTGATATCAGGGTAGTAGGGATAATGCACATATAATTTATATTTATTTTTTCTCTCTCTTATCAACATGATACTGTATGCAATCTTGACAAGACTCCTTCCACAATTTAGCCCTAAACTGCTGCATGAACCTAGAAATGACATTTGTCTTATTAATTTCTATAACTCCTCTCTCTTTACCCATTTTCTCAGGCATGATCTAGTCTCATCTTAATTCCTCTTATTCAAAATGCATGTCCCGTGGTTTAAATGTATCTCCTGTCAATTTCTCACCTCACATCTCTAATTTCTTATTGTTATTCTAGGTCTTAAACCAGACATTGTATACTGTCTATATTCTATTATCCTCGATACTACAACCCCACAAATTATATTGCATCAACTCACAGATCTCTTCCTAACTGACCTTACTTAACTGCTCTTAAATTCACTCGAATGCAATTGGCTTAGAAATGGAATAGTTTGAGAACACAAGACTAAAACCAAAGACCATTGAATTAACCACTAGCATTAGGCTCCGGAGTAGCATGCTACTCACCATAAAGTGCTTCAACACCTCATCAGATAACTTTGAATTCTTGGACCAGAGATAGAAATATTAGGGCCAATGAATGATTGTCGGTTAAATGTTGACAACTCTGACTAGTAAATTGACCTTTGCTCTATGGGAGGGGCCGGAGATCATATGAAAGGTACCCGATAACCTGTGCCTGAAAGAATGTATTTATCTTTGCACATATTAAGACAATCTGATTTAATATTGGTCTAAAGGTAGCAACGGTGTTCATCCCTTCTGTAAAATCCTCTCTGGGTGTCATCACGTAAGTTTGGGTGTCATCAGCATTTCAAGACCACACTGAATCACTATGACTATACGGCACAGATAAACTTGGAAAAACAGAGGAGGTAGACAAGAGCCATGCTGTATTCCCTGTTGTTACTGATTGAAACAAAGCAAGATTTCAGACAGTGTTGGTGTGTGCAACTGTACACCACCAACACCCACGTTTTTGCGTGAGTGCACATGCACATCTTGGTATGGTGCCTCTCCGTATGTGCCAATCTATGCTTCTTTCTGAGTGTACCAGCTAACGTTTGCACTGCAGACAGAGATTTCTAGGTTGCTGTTAAGCATTACGCACTTACGTGGTTTTTAATGCGCCCTTCTTCGTAATACCAGATTAGCCGGGCCTGGTCACTCGGCTCCGACACCAGCACCCGCGCAGCCTTCATATCTTCTGTGTCCTCCTTGATGCAGAGGAACTGCTGCAGTGCCCGGTTCCGCACATGGAAGTAAACACGTCTCTGAAAGAAAGTGTGGGTAAGAGACGAAGAGTTCCACCACGTTCTTGCATTGCGCTCTTTCTGTCTACACACTGCAATAGGGAGAGGATGTGGCTTAACGGCTAGAGCAGTCGACTTTGAAGCTGGGGAACCAGGTTCGAGCCTGGCGGGAGGCTCAAACATCCTGTGATTCTGGGCAAATCACTTAATCTCCTGTGCCTAGAAATGAATGTGTCCGTCTGTAATGCAACTGCTGCTCATTTAAAGAGCTCTGATACCTTCAGGCTGAGTTCGTGCTATATAAAACTGCCCCAAAAAAATATTCCCACCACAGAAGCCTCTGTGAAGCAGACTTCCCGATAATAATTTATCTGGATCTGATGCAGTATTATCGACTCTTCAGAGGAAAAGGCCTGTTGAGAAATCAGGAGACTGACACAGGAAATGTAAAATGTCCCAAACTGCCATGTAAAATCAAATGACAACAAATTGAGGGGCCTGTTCACTAGTGCACCATCCGTTTGCCATCTTAGACACTCCTTTTTACACCACCAGCATAACCCTGTCTTGTCAGCTCCTGTAATGATGTTTAAGATAAGCAGGAGAAGGTTGATGATAATATACTGGACAAATCCTAACCAGAAAACCCCAATAAGACTGTACATCACTTCAAAAGTTCCAGCGAGGTGTGGAGTCCGGCCCCTGCCATTTCTCGTGCAATCAAGCCCCCTCTCTATCCCCTCTGATGCTTCAGACCCTAAGCTGCCTCAGCTGGCTTAGCTAACTCTGGGACATTTTAACCTACATCAAAATATTAAGAAAGGCAGTGTCTTGTACTTACCTGCTGAATGGGGCAAAGCGATCCGATGTGCTGAAGCCCACTGTACTGCGGCCAATTAGTGATCTCGGTCGAGTCCAGCAGCCACTGGCGCCCCCTGTAGTCACAGTGCTCATATAACACCCATCTGCAACCACCGGAAAGTGGGTGAGGAGGGTAGTGGAAGGAGACAGAAGAGTGAAGGAGAAGTAGTCCGAGGAAGAAGGAACCAGGATTAGACAGAGGCCAGGACATGATAGCGACAGTAAGTGGTTGCATTACCAGAGGTGAATATAGGTGGGGCAAAAATGTCAGAAAAAGAAAACAGGGGAGAGGGCAAGCAAGGGAGATGGGGGATGGAGAGGTAGAGAGAAAGACAAAGAGAGATGGAGAGACAGAGGAAGAGAGACGAGGATAGTGTGAAATATTGATTAGGCAAGAAGAGCATAGAGAGAAGATGGAAGGAAGAAAGAGGAACATCAGATCATGAAAATCTGAACACTTTATATCCAAAAAAACAACCGTTTACCCTGACAGAGAACCCTGGACCCACCATTATGATACTACTGAGGCTTTCGAGCAGCAGGACACAATTACCCAAAATCCCTCAGCAACTGTGCTTACCTGTGGACTAGCAAAAGAGTGGAGCATTATAGTCCTTTGCAAAACATCAACAGTGAGCGAACCTTTGATCACTGTCTTCACAGACTTGAATGGCTAACGGATCATCAATTACCCTTTCAGGCAATAAACTCATTATTAATTAATTATGTAAACATGCAGTAAATTTGACACCTCCAACTAACTAAGCAGACATTCATCTGTCCCTGTAAGTAAGTCCTTAACAACCAACAACAAAATATCAGACCATCCAAAATCTGTCCATGATACCACTCAGCCATTAGTTGTGGATCAAGGCCTTAAATATCCCTCCAGGGGCAGACAATCCATCCAGGACTCATTTGATCCTTCCAGGCCACAAAACACTGTTCAATATCACAGCCAATTTCGGCAGGCAGCCAATGATCCTTCCAGGGGCAATCAATCACTTCATGTGACAAACAATCTTTCAAGGGCAAAATTACCCAATACAGATATCAGAGAATCTTTACAGGACTCATTGAAAACCTGAGGCTACACATATTCTTTCCACGACACCATCAGTCCTTCCAGGACACATCACAGCCTCACAGCACAAAACAATACTACTAGGACACAATCAGCCCCGCCGGTCCTCGGAGAATCCTTTCAGGACAGGATCGTGCTCTCTGGGCCTCAACTAACCCTCACAAGACAAAAACAATTCCTAAAGGCCACAACCAATTGTTCAAAGTCACAATCAACCCCCCAGGCAACAAACAATTGTTCCAGGACACAAATAAGTACACAAGGTCACAAAAACCCTTCCAGGGCAAGCCCTTCCCTCCAACCCAGAAATAGTTTTTCATTGAAACCATTAATTTCACTCTCTCTCTTTGTGTAGTGTAGAGGCCTAACAAGAGACACTAGCTAGCTCTCACCTGCTTACTACTGAAAAGATTTCAAGCTATTGGTTATTTTTCCAAACATTGATAATTCTCTCAAAGCCATCTGCAATTGTGGTACCTCATCAACAGTTCTTCTAGTTCATTGGAATCTGATAGGTCACCAAAGACCTTGCCAGGTTGACTACAAATTCCTGACACCATCAAAAAGCCACTCAGGCTTTGCACTCCCTCTAAGCCAGGGGTGAGCAGCGGTAGTCTGTATGGAAGTGTTCTACGTTAGGTTTTTAAGACACACTGTGACTATGCAAATGATTCAAATCTAGCATAACTGTAGGCAAATATAGAATATATGGATAGCCTGAAAATCTAGAACAGAAGCAGCTGTCCGACCAATAGTGCACCCGAATGTTATAGGATATGTACAATATCACGAAACACCACCAGTCTCCTCATCTCCTTAATGGCCCTCAAAGGCCATGAAGGACTATTTCCAAAATGTACGGAAAACATCTATCCATGATAGACACAAGCAAAACAAGTAGTTACACAGCTCCAGCAAAAGTTGCTCAAACTTCACTTTCCTTTAGTAACGCTAGCTCAACAGCACCATATGCTTGTAGCCTTCTGCCAACCCCAATGCTAGGCCTGAACCTGGATTTGCGAAAACCTTGTCATGTAGCCTATTCAATACCAGTCCTGCAGACTTCCTGTTTATCGGCAGTGGCTGCTCCTCCGCAATGGCAGAGGAGCGTCGCCCCACTGCCTGGCTCAGAGCCAGTAAATGAAAAATAAAACGATGTTCTAGCATCGTTTTATTTTTCATTTGCCAGCTCTGAGCCAGGGAGGGGCAGGACGGGGCAAGGGAGGAGGAGTGCTAAATTTACTCCTTAAGTGCACATACGTGTTTGGACGGCCGTCTCAGGCCGACCAAAACACACATGCACCCTTAGGTTTCTCCAGCCCAGCTGCATTGAACAGCGAGGCTGGAGAAACCCCCAAAGACTCCCTGGCCTGAGCGGAGTGTCTTTTCAGCTCGCTCCGCCCAATCGCAGCGCTGCTCTCCAAGCAGGAGAGCAGCGCTGGGACTGGATAGGAGTCTGTCCCAGGGGCTGCTGAGACCAGGAAGAGAAGAGGAAACGCGACACGACGCGGGAGGCAGCTGGAGGCTTCAGGTGAGTTCTTTAAAATGTATATATTCTAACACCCCCCTGCGTGCTCCCCTCTGGGCTCCCCCTCCCACGTTCCCTCCCCCCGCCTCACCAACTTTTGTTTGTGGCGGCTGCCACTGTTTATCGGGAATACCATCTTGTCATGAGAAATAATTTTCTTTGTCAACTTCTCGTTATTGGGAATCCCTCATTTGCATCAATTGTTTTGTGCTGCTGTCCATCCTCCTTGCCCAAAGCCCCTCTACCTTATAGGCCAGCCCTACCGGTTACCGGTTACCGACAACCTGCATGTGCTGTAAAGCAGAATACGCTAAGCATGCAGAACCCATGTGCAGAAGGCGAAGAGCCCACATGGCCTAGTCTCTATACTCACATGCCTCCTCTCACGCGCACCGACAGCACGTGGTTATTGAATCCTTCAGCTTGGAGACTGCGCACTTCACCCGTTAGCTCAATTTCTTTTCCTTCGAAGGATTCCAGGCCATGCAGCGAGATGGAGGGCTCAGAGAAATGCTGCGAAGAAGAGGAGGGTGGGGAGGAGGACCAGAGCAGGAGCGAAGGAATGAGCAAAATACTTAAAACTTAGAAATAACTGAGAAAGACGTCTAAAAGCATGACACCGTGAATTCCAATACCACTGCGCAATCACTAGTCCTGACGATAGTGTTCCATACTATTAATGAATGAGTTGGTTACATAGGAAATGGTACATTTTCTGAATTTGTTGTTTTTCTTTATGGCTTCTAAAGTTGATAATAAATGTGTGGCTGAAGAAGCGCTTAGACTAGGGCATTCATTTCTAAATCAACAGAAAATGTATTAGTGAATAGTTAAATGAAGAGAAAATGCAATACTTAAAAGAAAGATGTAATCATTTACGTGTGAATTGAATTTTTCAGGTTGGATGCAATAGCTGAAGCCAGTCAGCCTGGGTGAGTGATCAGCAGAATCTAGACACTGCACCAGAGCACTGAATATGATTCTCATACTCTAGCTACCAGTGGCGGCTCCTCCGCTAAGGCGGAGGAGTGTCGCCCCACAACTTTTTGCAGTGTAAAAAAAGGAAAAATAAAATAATAATAACTCAAGGTTATTATCATTTTAGTTTTTCCCAGTGGAGCGGGGCTCCTCTCAGAGCAAGGGGAGGAGTGGTTTGCACTCCCTATGTGAGCATGAGTGCTTGGCTGGCCCTCTCGGGCCGCCCAAAATAGTCATGCACGCATACAGTGTTCTCCATGCAGGCTGCATTACATCCTGCGTGGAGAACATGCCCACCCCTCCAGCCCCTGCCCCTGCATGGAGAACATGCCCACCCCTCCAGCCCCTGGCTGAGCGCCGTGCCCCCCTGCCCCTTCCCCCCACCCTCCAGTGTGGGCCCTCTTAGCAGGACATGTTAGGAGAGCTACTTACAATCGGGACCTGCATCAGAGACCTGAGGACAGTCTGCGACGTGCAGCCCATGGCAGTGGGGCTGGGGTACTCCCCCTCAGACAGGACGTACTGTTCCCCCGAGAAGTCCACATTTTCATAGAGTATCCAGCTGCAAGGGCGGGAAAGAAACATAGGAAAGAAGGCACGAATGTTGGATTGGTGGATTGAGGAATGCAGGGTTAAAGGAAGTGAGGTGGGAAGGAGAGGAAGAGAGAAGAACAGAGTGGAACAGGAAACAGGGAGGCAGGGAGGGAGAAAAGGAAAAGGGGTGGAGAAGTGATAGTTACACCAGTCCCAATACATTCTGAGGTTTTATATCTGTCAGCTGCCTTTTCTTTCTTAAAACACATCTGCATATGTCGGAGATTGCGGTCAGTAAAAGCACAAAATAAGAACTACATTTTGCCTTTATAACTAAATTTCCCCTGTTGGCTTAGTTGGTGCTTGCTCACTATTTAAATACCCTTTCTGGGTGTAGTTATAACTTCTGCTTGCCAAAGTGAGATCCCCAGATCTTTGTGGGGTACTCATCATAAACCTCCACTTCGAAAGTTTAGCTATCCAACTTGGATAATCCAAGTGCTAAGAGAGATGGGGGCTTATTTACAGTCGCAGCTGCTCCTGCGAATCAGCAGTGGGGCGGGGAGGGGAGGGGGAAGGGTGGTGAGAAAATTAAAATAAAACAATTCACTTACCTGTCGCCTGGACGGCTGGCCGGCCACTGCCTCTCTTCTGTCCTCTTCCTGGCTTCTGCCGGAGCAGGAAGCAGGATAGGCTCCTCTAAGCCAATCACAACGTTGCAATGCAGCATTGTGATTGGTAAGCACCCAGGCTCCCCAGAACCAATCACTGCAGCGTTGTGATTGGTCTGAGCGCCGTGCTTCGGCGCTCAGATGGGGAATGGAAGCCTGGGCATGTTCTCCACCCAGGCTGTAAAGCAGCCTGGGTGGAGAACATGCAAAGTGCGCATGAATGTTTGGTCGGCCCCAGAGGGCTGGCCAAACATTCATGTGCACTTAGGAGGGTGCCACCTCTCCTCCCCCTGCACAGCCTAGCCCCGCCCCACAAAACTGCCCAAGCGCAGAAAAATAAAATGATAATAACATCTTGTTATTATTAAAATGATAATAACATCTTGTTATTATCATTTTATTTTTCTGTTTTTTTGCCATGCTGAAAAAAGGCAGTGGGGCGACGCTCCTCCACCTTACCAGAGGAGCCGCCCCAGCTTATTTACAAGCCTCTTGCGCTGCCGGAGCATCCCTTTTAATATGGGAAAAAGTGACGTACGGCAGCGCAAGGGGCTTGCAAATAATCCCCATAGAGACCTTCTATCAGCCAGGCAGGATCAAGTTATCGCAACATCATACTAGACTTACAGCAGATACACGCCACTCACCTGCCACCATGCACTCGACAGGACTGGGGATTGAACCCCTCTGGAAGGGTAAAAGCCTCCTCCTCATAGATCAAGTCATCGCCATGGAAACCGGGCTCAGTAAACAGCTGGATCTGAATGAGGAGCAAAGGGAGAGACATGAGAGGTAGGCCTCTAGGGGTCAAGCAGGAGGCACAACCGAGAGTGGAAATACTAGTTTGGGTGCAGGCGGGAAGCCATCTATATGATAATGAAAAATGAAGGAATACATTTCTGAAGAAGCGATTATGAGAAACCCACAATGGGCAGAAATGTATTTTGCATTGCATTGACAGTTATGGAAAAAAAACATTATCAGGAAGGCAAAATGAAGACCATTTTAAATGCAACCACAATCCTAATCCAAGCTACAATCATTCCCTAACTAAATGTATCCCTCACCCTAACCATAACGCTAACCCAAACCACAACCCACTATTCTAGCCATAAGTGTATACATGAACCTAAATATAAATATAGCTACCTGCCGAGCCGAAACTAAAACAACTACCTTTAGGCTAAACCTATTGCTTAACAACTCTAACCCTATCCCTATAATGATTAACTCAATAATAGGAAAACAACACATGCTTACAACGTTAGACATATTTCCATCGTTATTACTCAAAAGTGGCATAATCACTTTCTCATTAAATGTTTGTCATTTTAGTTTCCTATGTGATTGTTTTCGGAGAAGTGTCCTCATAGGTGAAGCACCGGATAGGCTGAAAGCAGAGTGAGGAAAAACAGAGATGGCCACATGGTGAAAGGATGGGAGACAAAATGAACCGCTTGAGAGGATGGGGGAAAAACGAGAGGTGAGCCCAAGGCTTGTGGTGGGGAAATGAGATTTACTTTACTGTACCTTTGACTCGTAGTGCAGACTGGGGTCACCAACCTGTAAAACAAAGATGCTTGTGATCATATGCTCATCAACTAGCAATCAACAGGCCACTGCTAATACACAACAAGCACCCACCAGCATACAGCAACAATCTGCTAGCACCTACAAGTACCCAACAGCTATGTGGCAAGAACCTACAACCAACATCTGCGCAGCAGCACCCTACAAGCATCAACTTGCTATCTTCTAAGGGAATGGTACAGGCATACTGACTCCTAAATAAAACCACACACTCACACACACGCACACACACACATACAAGTGTAGGTTTAGTATATGCAAATCTACATATATGAACCATGTCAATATATACTTATCTTTAAGGGATGTAGATTTGAGATAGAATAATTTGTACATACCTATATATAGTTACCACCACGACATTCTGGTTGTCAATGTTTTGGCTACGGTATTCTTGTAGCACAACCATTTACTGAATTACAGTGCTCTCAACAGAACAGAAAGATGTGCAGAGCTCTGTCCTGTCAGATATCCAAATCCAGAACACTCTTCTATAAGAGGTAAATATAAAAAACCTGTCCTCTGTGACGTAAGTATACAAAGTTATCCTCTTAGAAGGAGTAGACTCGCAGAACTCTCATCTGGGAGGTACATATACACAACACACCGCTGGAATAGATGACAATACAGAACTCTCCTCTAGATGAAGTAAATACACAGATGCCAGCCCTAAATTAGTATTTTTAGGTCAAGCCTGGGCAGCACATGCGCCGCTCCACGAGGCATGCTGTATTCAGGTAGGGACTTGAAGCTCCACCCTCTCTCCGCCCATATTTTTCATTGGCTTGTGTCATTGTCCACTGTAAACTGTGACTGTTCATTGGTCAATAGGCTCAGTAGTCCCTCCTTAGTACCGCCTTGTCTCATTTTGTAACCTCCCATGGCAACACCCCCGTTACGTGTGTTGTTACGCGGGAGGCTTTAATTACAGCCTCTGAGCACTATTTTCTTAAATAGCTTTGTCCTGTTTGCTGCTGCAGGCAGGACACGCTCTCTCCTAATGTTTTTAAAAAAAATGTATAGCATGAACGCATTTGCAATGCAATAGGTCTCGCATTTGCAAGAGTTTAAGCTAATGGCATTGTAAATGGCAATGCCTTTTATTTATCTGTTTTAAAAACAACACAAATAAAAGGCATTGTCATTTACAATGCCAATAGCTCAAACTCTCATAAATGCGAGACCTATTGCATTGCAAACGCTTGTTCCCTAAATGTTGCAGCTTCCTTTAAGGACAGCGATGCACAGAACTCAGCCCTAAAACCTAGAACACTACCCGGGAAGAGGTAAGAAGAGGTAGATGAGGTCAGTATACAGAACCCTTACCCGGAAGAGATAAATATGAAATACGATCCTATAAATAAGGTATCCATAAAGCAGTTCCCACAGAGTTTCATTTCAGGTGATGAGATAAACATATATGACTCTCCGCTAGATGATGTAAATGTGCAGAAATTGGCTATATGTTAGGAAAGTATACAGAACTCTCCTTTTGATGAAGTAATTACAGAGAACTCTGGCCTCCGGGAAGTTAAATGATACAACTCTCTCCTCTGAAGGAAGGAAGAAAGAAAGAAAATATTCATATTTTTCACCGCATGGTGCAAATATCAACTGCTTTCTCTTGAAGGAAGTTTGTCCCATAACTCACTCATGGACTATGGACATACACAGAATCCTCCTCTTGGACAGGTACGCACATAAAACCCTTCTCCGGAGCAGCAGCATATGCAGAACATGGAGGGGTATCTTACACAGAACTCTCCCCTGTAAGATGAACAGGCACATAACTTTCCTCTGAAAGAGGAACATTTAAGGCACTCTCTCTTCTAGAGGATGTACACTCACAGTTTCCTGTTGTTTTGAAAGTGCTTCATTGGCTCCCTGTTGCCAGGGTATCTACTTTACAAATCTAATTAAAATCTTCATTATACAAGGCAATAAATGGTAAGCGTAAAATTTGAAACAGGAACATTTATTCAGCTCTCATCTGGAGGAGGAACTTATGCAGAACTCTTCCTTTTGGGAGGAACATAAACAGAACTCTACATTGGGGGAAAACAGATGCAGACCCCTCCTCATGAAGCAGAACATACAAATAATTTGGCTATGGTGGATGAACTTGTGTGGTGCAAGATATCTAGAGCTCTCTTCTGAAGGATGATCAGCCAAAGAACTCGGTTAGAGAACAGAAACACACGAAGAACCTTTGTGAAAAGATGCAAATACACAGAGATCTCCCCTGGAAGAATTACATATCGAAAGATCTCCCTTGAAGAATGTAGGGTGGTCTCTCTTAAGGAAGTGAATGTATAGACCTCTTCCTTAGGGAGGTTGCATACAGTGATTCCCTGGAGAATGTAAGACTAGAGCTCTCTCCCTATGTGGGCTATATATGGAGACCTCCTGGAGCAGCTTAAACCATAGACCTCTACTTAGAGTGGTTATATCCTTAGATTGGAGAATGCTCTCACCTGTCGGACAGGTAGGACTGAGCAGATCCGGCTGTTGCTTGCACCCCAGTCCTGAAAGCAGTGATACGTCCCTTTCTCCAGGATATACTGCGCACCGGAGTAGTCCACGTTCTCATAGGCCACCCACCTGTCAGAGAAAAGGGAGACTCATTTACCACTCTGTGCATCCTACAAACTGTGACTTGCAGGCTTCACTCGCAGCCTCAACTTACATCCTCCACTTGAAACCTCCACCCAAATAAATAATTCACAGATTCCACTTGCAGCCTTCACTTAAAATCTCTTATAAAAGCTTCCCCTTACAGCCTTTGCCTGCAGTCTTCACCTGAAGTGTTTAACCGCATCCTTCACCGGCAGCCTCCACTCACAGACTTCACTCACAGATTCGACTCACAATTCGCACTTACAGTCCTTAGTAGACGCCTGCACCTGCAGCATCCATTCATGGGCCTCTTCCTATGGCCTTCACTTGCATCTCTCACCCACAACCTCCACATGCAGACTCCATTCTCACATTTTATTTTCAGCCATTACTGGAAGAATGCACTCAAGGTTGTTCTCGCAGGCCTCCATCCATAGCCCCAACCCACATCCTCCATTTGCAGCCCTCTACCTTCACCTATTGCCTCCATCCACGACTGCTAACTGTAGTTTCCATTCTGAGCCTCCATCCACACCCGCTAACAGCAGCCTCTAACTGCAACCTCAAGATACCCTTCTCAGAGCCGAAGTTATTCCCGCAAATCTCTCATTTCTCTTCATATTACAGTGTCTTGTACTGGACGAATTTTGGTTCACATGGCCCTTTATACTGTGGATAACCTGATCTAACCAGGGGCATGGCTAGGGATATCATTCCTAAGCATTCCTGAGAGAACTAAGGCTTCTCTAGACAAGCTGTATGTGAAAATCCTACTTTCTGAGCTACATCAGGGGCCTTGAAGGACAAGCCATGGTGAAGGACTTCATTTGAAGAGGACGGATACTATAGAAGGCATTCCAGCTGCCTAGTGACATAAAAGGGCATATTTACAAGCTCCTAATGCCACCGGAGCGTCACTTTTTCTGACGCTCCGGTGGCGTTGCTCTCTACCCCATATTTACAAGGTGGCACTAAGCCACTTAACGTGGCTTAACACCACCTTGTAAATATGCCCCTTACTGCAGCAGTCTGCTGCGGCAAAGGGCGGGCAATGCGTGTTGCTGTGGGCGTTCCACCGCAACACCTATTGCTTTTTGATGCTGCCGTAGATTTACAAGGCTGGGACAGCACCAAAAACTATGGCAAGGTAAAACCTGGTCTAAGGATGGTGTATTTTGCTCTTTCCATGTGTGCTGCAGAACACATAGAAACAGAAAATCGCCTTTAAAGATTGTTTGTGTACTGGAAGGTATCCCTTCCTGCACATAAACAATCGCCCCTGCAGCGCAGGCACCCATGCAGCATGGCTAAGGAAAAAGCAGGGGTGATCCATATTTTTGTAAATATGGCGCATCTCTGTGTTTTGAAAATGTGGCAGCGTGACGTTGCCAAATTTGGCGTTACACCACGCTCCGACATTTTCTTGTACATATACCCCATAGTTTCCCTGATATCCAATTACTCACAAAATGCTTTTGAACATCTAGTTAATTGCTATCTAGAAAAGTTTAGCTGGTTCCAGTTGCAGCCTGGAAACGATTTGATCGCTAATGGTTAATGGTTGTTCTTGTCATTCAACTAGCAGACATGTCCTTGTTTTGATCCGCTAGACATAATTAGTCTAATGTTTAAAAAGGATGTTCTGCAACTAACTCCAGTAGAAACCACACAGCCTTCCGTTGAGGTCAGCTACAGGGATACAAAACCTCTGGAAGAGAAAACTTTAAGGAAAATGGGCTGCATTAAAAAAAACTGCTTTATTTAAAAAGCAGTCACAGCAGGCCACCATCCCTGGGAGTGCTAGCCATTCCCAATGGGGTCGCAAATTGCCCCTGCCTCATGAATATTCATGAGGAGGCAATTTGCCAGCCCATTAGGAATCGTAAACAGTGTCTGAGACACTGTTGTAAATTCCAATTTGCGAGTCGCAAATTGGAAGGGTCGAACATCTGGTCCCCGGGTTTAGTAACTTTGCACGCCTTAGAATTTCGACCCACGCACAAACATTGCTTTGTGCAGGAGTCTGAATTATGTGGCTCACTTGAAATCAGGGTAGCAGTATCCTTGCTGACATCTTTCCTTCCTTGAGGTGTCACAGAAAATGCAAACATTATCCAGACGGAAAGGGGGAAGGGCTTCAGATCCATTACAAGATGTGGAGCCATTTTAGACATGATGGACAGTAATATCAGCAGAGTACCATTGTACTGGATAGAGTGGAAATCTTAGAAATGACATTGACAGACTTGCTATGAATGAATGAATGAATGAATGAAATTCGTACTTGTAAAGCGCACTGCTGCCCCCAACAGAGGCGTCCTGGCGCTATACGCATACCGCTGTGGAACCCTTCCTGGCTATTCCCTGTGAGATGTCCACTCCTGGGCACCCCCAAGGTGAAGCCAGGCATCCCAGCGCTGGTAGGGCCGTTGTGGAGATTAAGCAAGCTATTGCCCAGAGTTGCAGAGTGGGACCCATGATTAGAATAGGCACCGAGGCGAGAATTATCAGGTCCGAGGAAATTGAGCCCAAGACCCGCCGAGGCGGGAATTGAACCCTGGTCCCGGGCCAGACCTCTGCATCAGGGTCTGCCGCTCTAACCATTGAGCCACACTTCTCCACACATGACATTAGATGACTGCGCCCAGGCTCGAGCTCTCACTTCAAGTCCTGAAGTCTGGGGGTCACTGAGGCCCCACTGAAAGGAACTGAACGATAGCACCCTTTAAATTCTAGAAAGACCTCGGAGAATCCGAAAGGTGGAGCAAGAATCTGGAGGGCAGATTTTATTCAAAAAGTCAGTAACATTTATCTTCTAACTTTTGAGAACCCTGGAAAGTGAAGAGGGATAGTGGGAAGGCTTCGTTAGCTCCTATGCAGACAACATCATTATTTTCAGCAAAGAGGTTGTAAGTTGCCTAACCTTCGAGTCAAGTCATGAAGGATAACTTTTCTGGAATGCCCATCTGCCCTACATCAAGCTACTGCTTCTCCAAAAACAAGCAGAGGCTCGTTGACTTGCGCCCGCACATTTGTGGGGTCTCTTTGTGTGGGGCACAATACATAACATTGCAGCCGGACAGCACTCAACAATGGGAAATGTTCTATATTGATTTATCAATGTAACATCAAAGACAGCGAGAGATGATATGCTTCCAGACACTCCAAATTCAGCAGCAGGACTGCTCTTACACGTAAACCTACGCGACCATATCTTTTTTGTTTTGAAAGCCCTTTATTGACTCCCTGTTCCCAGAAGATATACATTCCTAATATTCTCCATTACACACAAGGAAAGGATGCAATTTTTTATTAGATGAAGCTTAAGAGATACTCAGAAAATAACACAGTGTTCCAGACTAGCATCCTAACTAATCAAACCTTACAAGGAGAAACCCATCGGCAGCACATCTTTTTCAATCCATGCCGCCAAGTCAGGTATCTCATCTAAGATGGGAGCCATGTTAACCACCATGAATCCAGACAGATAGTAAAGATCTAGCTGTTTCCTACCAGAACACATCGGTGACATCAAACCATTACCACTCTACCACCAAATAGTAGATAAGGAGGTCAGAAGCCTATCAGGGGGCTGGCGATTCATGCGGGCGCGACGGCCGCAGGTAAGTAAGAGCGGGGGGAGGGGGGCGGCCGCCGCCCCCAATACTCGTGCCGCCTTGGGCGGTCCGCCCCCACTGCCCCCCCCCCCCTCCCCCAGCTACGCCGGGATGCTACTCGTTTGCATAGCGCTACAGCAACTTGTCATAGTTAATAAGCGCTATATAAGCACGAATACAAAGCAATCGTGAGTTATAATGTCAGACTTGAAATCAAGAGTATTCCTTGCCTGGCAGTTGTCCATCTACGGTTCTATGCTACGTGTGGGTCCCTTCCATGTCATTATAAAACAACACACAGGGCAGAGACCCAGCACACCACAAAAAGACTAGTCTTAACTAAGCTTAAATATAGGAACCTAGTCAAGCTGTGCGGTTTGCACTAAATGTTTCTTGCAATGTTGTAAAAAAAGCACGCATTCACTCTTGTGAAACCAACTCTTTCCTGTTAGTGTTTGCTCTGCTCAGACCCACTCAACAGTGCACAGTCTTGGAACTCAGAACCTCCGTTCAGGCTGATTTAACCTTCTCTGCACACTTCTAAGCTTGCAACCTTCTCTGCATGTTTGTGAAACACACTTTTACACACGACTACACTGACAAAGTCTCCGTTCATGCTCAAACTGTCTTCTGCCTTCTCAACAGTCACGAGCTCGTACCTCGGCACACCTATGACGTTTAGAAGGCCACCTGTTCACACTCACAGACACGCACACAACATCCCCTGCACGCATGTGAACTCACAACTTCTCACACTCATAAAACTAGGTCATAGTGACGCAACATTCTATGCTTGCTCGTGAACTCTCATCTCTAAAGAAGAAAGAGCTCACAACCTCTCTTCAAACTCTCACAACCCTCTCACAACCCTCTCTGCACACGTGGGAACTCACACGCCGCTGTGCACGAGGATGGACTGCGTGCTTGTCCCATAGACCTCCAGTTCCACGTCAGGCAGCGCCTCGCACATTTGCAGACTCGGGCCGTCCTCGAAGTCTGGTTCCGCGTACAGGACCAAGGCCGGCTCCGAGAAGTCCTACGAGGGAAGTGGAAAAGGATGGGTAAAGCCACGGGAAATGACTCAGGGAACGAGTGAGTCTAACGACCACATGGAGAAACAAGCATTGAGAAAGCCAGTCAGCCAGGCCCTAGCAAGCTGGTGCAGTGGTTGCATCTTTTTCATTTTTTTATTGCCAGCTTATGCCACAAAAATAAAAAGAATAAAATAAGAAAACATTCTGCAGCCTAAACTTGGTGGCCATGTGCCGGTAATAAAAAATTTAATTAAAAAAGTAACAATTGCATATAGTTTTAATAGAACTGTGTGGCAGCTTTCTTGCAGGTAGGTGTATTAGAACAGATGCATAATTTCTTAATAGTTTTAATGCACATCAAAGGAAAATACGATTCTAATTGATGCAGATAAATTACACTATTGATTGTGAAATACAGAAGTTGAATACATAGCTTAAACACAGAAAGAGGACTGTAAAGCATAAAGAATAGAAAGAAAAAATTGTGAAGTAAAGTACTGGCCCTGGCACAGACGTGCTCTCCTTTTTAGTTAGCTGTGCACATATGACAAGTCAAAATGCCAGCACTCACAGTGCAAGAGACCCCTGGCTCGAGTGGTTTGACCCACAGCCCCATGCTGTAAGCTGTGGTGGGCGGGAGCAAAATGTGAACGACAGTTAAACAGAAAAATGGATGAACAGGGCTGACTAAAGCCCATCAATGCGTGTGAATATGCACATATTATTTATTTATATTTTTTATGGCATGTGGCTGGCAAGACAGTTGAAGTTGTTCCTAGGCAAACCTAACAAGCACTGGCCAAGTCAATCGGTCTGGCATTGGGTGCCGGTCTTTTGGCTTTCTCAGTGCTTGTTTTGTTTTGTCATGGTTTCTGTAAAAGGTTATTGTTGGGCGAGCTTCTGGGCCCTCATCAGTATTCCCTGGCACTGAAGTGAACTGCTTTGTGTATGGATGCGCTCTTGTGCAAGAGCAGAAGGCCTTCACTGACAAGGAAGTTAGCCAATGGCTGAAGTGGGATGACCCATTGCCACATGCTGTATGCAGTAGCGCGGGGGGGAGTGAAAAATGTGAATGACACAACAAAATATCAATGGAAGAAGAGGGAGGGCTTAAATTAAAGCCCCTATAAGCAGGGCCACTGGAAAAATGCAGCAAGAGATGGCCAAATTATGCGGCAGAGTTGAGTAAATTATGCACCAAAAAGGCAAATTATGCAGCATAATGCGGCACATTTTGTAATAGTATTACTTCATTGTTGCCTTATTTTTAAACTTAGTGGCACTCTGTGGTCATTGGTGGCACCTCATTAGTACCAGTTTACATACAAATATGGCAAAAAGCAACAGAAAGGTGACCAGTTCAGCTTTGCAAAGGGCCTTTCACTGCGCTGCAACACGTGTCATTTAATGTTTAGTAACTTTTGAACCATTTGAGCTAGAAACAAAATTACTTTTTGTTAAAATTTGCAGGTTATGTGGGAGATGATGGATTATGTGGCAAATGTGGCAAATCTATAGTTGTGCGAAAATCGCTGCGGCCGCACAATCACATAATTCCAGTGGCCTTGCCTATAAGTAAGTATATTACAAATATAACTTTAGTAAAATAAAAAGTCTTGGCTAACACCAGGCCTCAAAATGGAAGAAAACTTATGCAAACTATGAGAGTCAAACCATGAGAGGCCATGGAAACGCCTCCCCGGTGCAGTGTAATGAAACACAACGATTTGTGCTGCGTTACATTCCTCGAGATTTATGAAGCCACGCAGGTCCATGCAAGGTGGCCCTGCATGCCTTCATAAATCTCATTTCTCATTTCGCAACGTGGTGCAAGAGTGGTGCAAAAGGGCTCATAAATATGCCCCAGAATGCCTAGGGCAGGGCATCTAGAAACTACCAGCAACTGCACAGCTCACGGGGACCAGGAATTACCGTGTTGTATCACAGTGCTCACAGCGATGGGGTCCTCTCACGCTCTGAATATCTACATCTCACACAACGAGTAGGCAGGGCCAGACTACCAGTAACAATTCGTGCAAGTCACACAGGGAGCAGGTACTGTCAGACTGTCGGTGACCTGCACATAAGAAGTAGACGCCTTCAAAATGTGTCTGTCAATTACTGCACTTCTAACAGAGAGCAGGAAGGGTCAGGCTGTGACTATACTCACCTTTCTCAAGCTATGAGCACCTGCACTTCTCATACAGAGCAGTACTGTCAGGATGGCCATACCTGCAATCCTCACAGTAGCAGGAACTCTCAGACTCTGAGCAGGCACCTCGCATGGGGAGCAGGTCCTTTGAGGAGCAAGAAGTCTGCACTTTTGCATTACCACTTCAAGCCCTGGTACCACTTTAAAAGCTTAGGACAGTAATACTCTGGTAGTAAAGTGTGTTCTACATGAAAACAGTGGGGTGGCAGTTTAGGGCATCGCAGGCAGTCACACTAAAACTGTTTGTGGATATTACCAGACAATAAAACCGAGACACATGAGGGGTCCCATGGATTTGCAAGGACCTGGAATGGCTCTGGGACAGGTGGAAAAGTTTCAGCTCAAGTATTTGGTTTCTGATCACCATGAACTCCCCCCTCCTTTGCCCTGTACTCACTGTGCGAATTAGGCGGATGGACGTTAGCTCTGCGCTGATTCCGCCCCAGACCTTCCAGTCCCGGTACTCTCCTTCCTCTAAAAGGTACTGCTGCCCTCGGAACCCCTCCTTCTCGTATCCAACCCAGCTGTGGAGAAACAGGCAGGCACAGGTCACTATGCAGGAGAGGCACATGCAGAAACTGCAGTATGCCTGTTTAATACACAATCATAAAAATACAACATTTGAAAATCCGATAGGTCGAAAAATATTTTGTGAGAAGTTTCTGTTTATGAGATTACCCAACAATGATAAAAACATCACAAGAGCCAGCGTAAAATCATTTGTTCACAGAATGATAATTTTTTTTTAAATACACACAAAAACTCCAACTGTTCCTGAACAAGCATTGGTGAATCCATTAAGTCTTGTCTTCTTAATACACGTGCCAAGCTATTGGCTTTGCCATTGCTTGTTTGTTAAGCATTGTTAAAAAAGGCTAATGTAAAACATTTCAAAATACTGGAGGAAAAGCAAATGCAAATCTTAAGGTATCTCTAAACTGTGCATTGAATTCAATACATTGAATCTTTAAAACCAGCATGGTTTATTTTTCAAATACTTTTCATACATGGAACTCTGAACAGAATTTACAAAGAAGAAGGAAATGTCAGAACCTAAAGTAATGCAATTGGCAGTCTAATATACTTTCCACAGGACTCAGACCTGAAACAAATGCTTCTGCTCTTTAGTGCTCTGCAGCAGCCTTGGGAGCAGATATGCAGCATTCCCTCTCCCAGCACCATAAATGCTGTCTTTGTGTGCTGCGGCCTGGGCATTCATGAAGTATGTGGAATGCAGGAGATAAAATAAAACCACCCAATAAAGTATCTTCTGTAGTCAAACTTGGCAAAATTATACCTGTTGCTGTACTTTTAAGGTTGAGCTGGGGTGTGATGTGAGGTGGAGGAGTAACACAAACAATCACCTACTTCCACAGAGTGCTCAAAGAAAAGGAAAAAAGTAGTTCCCTGGTGTGAGTCATGGAAGGATACACGTCATCCAATCAAAAGGATGGTAAAGAAGCTATGTACCAGGGGAGTGGCAAACTCAAGAAAAGGAAGGAAAGCCACAAAAGTAGAAGCAAGCAAATGAGATTGACAAGAAAGCCAAACAATGGTAAGCCATGGGCTGACCCAAAGGCCATTCCAAGTATGATACTGTACAAAATAGGTCTTCGACAACAGACAGGTGAAGGGGAGGCCTAAAAATAGGGCTTTGGAAGACTTGCTTAAAAGAAATTGAAAATTATGAAAAAATGAGTAAATAAATAGAACTTTTGTGTTGCCAGATCAAGCACTCTCCCACTGGGATATTATTTGAGTAACTATTATAGATAAAGGAATTCTTTGACTAGACATTATTTGAAGAATACATTTACTCCATAACAAAAACAAGCATTGGCATAGCCAATAGGTCTCGCCTTTGGGACCTTATAAGTGTTTGGCCATGCAACAGTTGATGTTGTTGCACCAAGGATATTGTGCTGCATAACTAAATACTTATAAGTTCCCAAAAGCGAGACCTATTGGCTATGCCAATGCTTGTTGATGCTTGCTGCCTATCTCTGATCACATCTGGAGTAGTTGACTGTTGGGCTTTGTGTATATCTCCTAGACAGCCAAACACAATGGGAGCGTAGGGATGACCTGATGGGCCATCCTGGCAGGATGGGGCGGGGAAGCTGGGCACAGCCTCACTTACGCCTGAATAGGCTGTGTCCTGTCCACATACAGATTTTTGCACAACTTCCTGAGGTGAATCTGAAGCCAGGGCAGGAAGGACAAGGACTCTGTGCACTTTAAAGACACGTCTTTGAAGTCTCTCTCACTTCAAATGGGCACAACTTGATATAAGTACTGGGCCTCAGACACTTCAGTACACTTCTGGACCTGTAAAGACTCTGCCAGGAAGGACTGCTGTGCTGCTCAAAGGACTGCCACTCTGCTGGACTGCTGAACTCCTGCTTTTCTGTGCTGACCTGCTGCCTGCTTCCTTCTTGCCTGGGTGACTAGGACTGGACCTGCATCACTTGAACCCAGAGTGACTCCAAGGGCTAGTTGGCTGGCCTCCTGATCTGAAGTCTCAGGGACATAAAAGATTTCAAACCAACTTACTTCTGCACCTGGACTCTGCCATCTGGGAGTCTACCCTGCTAAGTGGTGCCACCCCAGTCCTGGACTCTTGGAAGTGGACCTGAGGTGCTTACAGCGGAACAAACATCTTCTCTGCTGAGCAGCGCATCCTTGAGCAGAACCAACACATCGCCGTTGCTGCGTGGATTGGACCCGGTGCGGAAGGCACGCATTGCCTTTGCAGTCCTCGAAACTGGTGCATCGCTGAAGGCATAGCACATCTCCGGCCCAGGTCCTCGTACCTCTCGTTGGCGGCACAGCTTCATCGCTCATCCGAACCGATGCATTGCCTCAACTGTGCATCGCATCCTCGACACCGGACTTCACATCGCAAGTCCCGTCAACAGGATCCTTGACAACGACGCATCAGGAACTCGAACCATGGCCTTATCGCATCTCGGAACCGATGCATCGCCTCGGCTGCGGGGTTTCTTCAACCCAGATCAACGCATCACTCTGCAACCAGGATATAAGGTACTTTGCTCAGCGGGGCTAACTAGGTCCCCGTAGCTGGCCCGTGCTCCATCGCGGTTAGCCTAAACTTGTGACTTTGTCCCGGTCTGGCACGACCAGATGTACCAGGTTGGCGCTTCCCGCTCCTAAGCGCTATTTTACAGTTTATTCTTTAAAATCTCAGAACTCAAGTTCTACTTATTGGATTTTTGTAGTTTCAGTCTTGGTCTATTATTAGAATATATTCTATTTTTTCTAAACATGGTGTGGGATCTTTTTGTGTGGTGTTCTCACTGTTGGAAGTGTTGCACAAATACTTTACTCATTGCCTTCACTTTAAGCCTGACTGCTCTATGCCAAGCTACCAGAGGGTGAGCACAGGTTAATTTGGGGTTTGCTGGTGCCTCACCCCGACTAGGACTGTGGTTACTGCTAGACCAGGGCTCACACCCCAGCCAACCAGAAACCCAGTTTTTAACAATCAGGAGTGTCCATGAGAAGGATGGAAGTTGTTCTCTGGAGAAAGTAGAGTTACCAGACTGCATTTTAAGATGATGGCCTCAGTGCTGTCTGCTCACAGGTGATTATTAAGTCAGAACTGATCCTTCTTGGATGCCAGGATTAATTTGAGTACCATAGTTTAACACCATTTTTATTATGCTATACAGGTTTC
The DNA here is from genome assembly GCA_963921515.1 of Calotriton arnoldi. Taxonomy (NCBI): domain Eukaryota; kingdom Metazoa; phylum Chordata; class Amphibia; order Caudata; family Salamandridae; genus Calotriton; species Calotriton arnoldi. The sequence continues at coordinate 1,426,581 of CAWUFW010001137.1, forward strand.
TCCGAAGTCAGTGAGATCGACTTGGTCTCAGTCCAGTCTATATGGCATGTCTGTTATTGGTTGGCTTCTGGAACACACTTGGTAAGGTAACTGTGTTCGTCATTGAGACGCCACTCATTTAAGTCCAATGACGTAGTTGAAGCATCGTTTCTCCTGGAATTTGAAGACATTTATGTCTGCTGGTATACCATCATCACCAAGAAGGTGTCAGTTTAGTTCTTCAGTAAAATTGCCACCCATTAATAACCTTGCCCTCATGGACTGTTTCATGATCTCTAAGGATGGGTAAGAGTGACCGTCTTTTTTTAATGTATTGATTCCTCAGAGCTTGCCTTCCATTTACTCTCCGATAGTGCCTGTCGTCACTCACTACAGTACAGTTGACCATTACAAACAGGAATACGGGGAAAAGTTCCAAGTATTTATTTCTCATGTAAAGAGCGAGGGTTACGCTTTTTGCTAAATTATTTCCACAATCTGACTCGCCCTTATAACGTAAGGATTCTGATGAGGAAGATGCACAAAGTGTCATGAAGTAACACCACAGACTCAGACAACTGATGGCGGACACAATTTATCTGTTAAATGCATAATGTTCAAGAAGAATACAATGAGAATTAGGTTATCAAAGAGGACTGTCAAAGTTTGGTACTGTGTTACATCTGTCAACTAGTCACCTGGGGTGGAGGTGCGAAAGCAGATGGGGCAATGAGATTGGCTATTTACAAATCTGGTTTACACTCATATTTGCACTTGTTTGTGTTGTTTTCTTCAGTCATGCTAAATCACTGTTGTAAAAGCAGTCAAGCTCTAGCTTTGCACTGTGGATTTAACAAAGCAGAGGACAGGTTCTAGTGAGAGACGACAGGGTCTAGTGAGACGCTAGGGCAACACTTCAAGAATGTCAGCAGTACATTACCTCTGATAGTTCTCCAAGTAATTGCTGTGGGAAAAATGGAGCAAATGATACCATGATGAGAAAACCTAAGCAATGTTAGAGATTTACAGTGACTTTGAAGGCATTCCTGCCCCTTGTACCCAGCTCATTTATTGGATTTGTATAAATGGAAACATTCATTTTAGACATGGCTTATTTCTTCTTGATCACAAACTAAGACTAAACTGAATTCACCAAGCACATTGACTAATGCCGACATATCAATAACAAATCATTGCCTAATGCCATAATTTAATAGACACACAAAGCACACTCCCTGTAACAGATTTTTAACAGTTCACAGGATACAAACAGGAAAACATGCATTGGCAAAACCAATGGTTCAGGTCTTGGCACGTGTGCGATGGCGCACAAGTGATCATGCTAAGACCATCACTCACAGTGCAAGACAGCCTATGGATGAAGTGGGCTGACCCACTGGCCCATGATTTTGAAGGGCAGAAGAAAATGTAAACGACACCTGAATAGGAGAGAGTGTGTGTGTGTGCGCACGTGTATGTGTGTGTGTGAATGTGTGTGCGAATGTGTGTGCTTAGCAATTTTTCTGTACTGTGGTCATAAACTCTAATTTGATCTTGACACAGTAGCAAGCTTTTTTATTAGTACGGTTGTTCTAAAGAACAGGTTATTGAGCCACGTCATTTTAACTGCCATGGTGTGTGTACACACACACACACACAGAGACAAACACAGACAAACACAGACCATGGCAGTGAAAATAATTGTGGCTCAATAACATGTTCTTTAGAACAACTGTACTAATAAACAGATTCATACATTTATCATTACAGTACCAAGGTCAAATTTGAATTTATGACCACAGTAAGTAAAATGAACATTGGAAAAATATGTTTTATTCTGTTAGAGGTTGCTAGTAACAATTAATTTATACAGGGAATCAACTCTCCTAATAGTCAGTAGGTCTGTTCAATGTGATTTTTACTATATGGGACACATTTAACCACGTGCATCCAGGTTTTGGTTAAATACCTTTTGTTAAAACAAGTATATATGAGAATGTCCATGGCATGAACCATATGTGCACAGCAGAATATGCTACTTCTTACCATTGTTGAAGAAAGGGAATGGCATAATGACTCACTGAAGACTTCACCGCTCGTGAGACATTGCCCTTCCCCACACTCAACAATGGCAATAAATAGCATATTACACTCGGAGCGTCAGCATATATACTATATGTGTGTGCATACATATGTGTTATTTTTTTTTTTGGAGGTCATGAAGATGAGGAGGCAGCAGAGACAAAGCTCTCCCTGACAGACCTAAAAATGGAAACACTAATTTCTACAATGTTTATTTTCAGACTATCACAAAATGTACTTAGGGGGTCAAGGGCATTTCTGGGTGCACCCACAGACAACACGAACAGTTTATCGACAGGATGGAAAGCATGTGTCGATGTGTCGAGTAGGGACAATGGTGCAATGTGTTTCTACGTTTACCAGTGAAACAGTCAACAAAGAGGTACATGAATGTGTTATCTAATCGGTGACCTTTTTGTCAACCCGAGAGTGCCGTGTGGAGAATACATATAAAAAGAAGTCATAAAATCTAATATGCCTCATTTTCACAGGTCATGCAATGTTAACACAAGCTCGAAAAGTACATGTGACTAAGTGTGAGGTACAGAATCTTCTGCTTCCATCAGCATTATCACCCAAGCAGTGTTCTTTCCTTCAATCACGCTTTTCTCGCACCAATTAACTTAGCAAGGGGGATGGACAAATCTTCATTTATATAAAACCAGCGCTTTCACAAGAGCACAAACCAGGGCTAAGCCCTATTGCTCCAGCCTGGTGCCTTTCAGTTCCCTGATGAGATGAGGTGGCACCCTTGAAATGCCAGACTGCGAAACTATGAGGATAAAACTCACAACTTCAAGGTGCTTAATCTGATTGTTTTAATCTGAAATAGTATGCTGTGAAGATGGATACTGCAAGTGACTGGTGACCAAAGAGGGGCATGTCTCCAAAGGGCCAGTGGCACTTTTATTCCTTACTACATAATAACACACCGATGGGAACCGGTCTGATCCTATCCTCTCCACAGGAGAGCTCCAGACTGTAAAATACCTGGTGGTGTATTGTGTTTCCACATCCCCTTCCAGTCCAATTCCATCCACAAGATTGCTTCCAGGCGAAAAATACCTGGTGGTGTATTGTCGGATACCAAACTTCCTAATTGTCCCCACTTGGTTCAATTATATACACAGGATCACTCTGAAGTGAAAAATACCTGGTGTTATATTATTAGATACCTGACCTCTTATTCCTCCCCACCCAATATGATCCTAACCACAGAATTGCTTCGGAGTGAAAAATGTCTGGTGGCGTGTTATGAAATATCTGCCTTTTTCCATCCTCCACTACGTTCAATTCTACCCACAGGACCGCTCCAAAGTGAAAAATATCTGGTAGTGTAATGGAGGATAACGAACCTCATATCGCCCCACTCGGCACAAGTCTATCCAATGGATCGCTCCTGACAGAAAAATACCTGGTGGTGTATTGTGCACATATTGCTATCAGTTATTTGTCTTGTGTCAGTGCTTCAGAACCCTTCCATGCCACTTTAAGAGTTCCTGGTGGGGAGACTTGCAGAACACTGGACACGTCAGTGCGCTCATGGAAGTATACGGTTCTACATATACACAATATGGTGGGTGGGCATATCAGTCATCTGCTGATGACATGAAGACAGTGTATGCACACTCTGCAGAGGGCATTCTAAGTGGAATATTAACCTTGCCTTAAATATTTTAGCTAAGTGACGGCACGAATGCTCTTACTGCAAGCTGCTTCAAACATCACCACTACCTTCCAGTAAGGAAGGATTCGCTGAAAGATCCTGTAGATCACAGGTAAGAATCCTTCTGAAATTCCTTTATGCAGAACTCTGAATATCCACCACACATCAACAAAAGCAACACACACGTAAAAATATCAGGGTCAATGCAGGTGGATACACAATGCTCGGTTTGTATTGCATCTCTAGTGTACATGTTTTTTTGCTGTGGATTATATACTATTCTCATTAACTTTTTAAACAGAGCAACCCAAAAATAATGAATAAAATATACGGAAATGTGCCCAGTACTTTATGTATTTGATGGCACTATCCCACGGAACAAAATCATCTGATGTTGAGAAAACAAATGCACGTGTGAAATAGGCATGGAGATGGGTAGGCCTAAAATACCCGAAGAGCAGGCTACTGAAAGCTTAGTTCTGGTACTGGAAGCCACGATATTCTGCGCATATTTAAATAACCCAAATGCATTAAGAAGCTAAAACATTTGTTAAGGTGCATTAATATCAACAAGACTGCAAAATGTGTCTTGTAGTTTGGCACGAAATTAGTGAAATTAATATTTACACTTTCACTAGTTAGGTGGTAATGTGGTATTAGTAGTGTTGGTGGTGCTGTTGCTGATGGCACTAATTGGGCTCGTGGTATTGGTGGTGCTAGCATTGAATGTGGCTGTGTAGTATTGCTGTTGGTGTGGTTGTGCTATTTATTGGGGTTGGTAGTATTAGTTGCAGTGTGATGGTGGTGAGCGCATGTTATTTGTGATGGTGGAACGGATACTGGTGGTGGCATTGCATGCAGAAGATAAATAACTGAATGTGACAAAAACTGTGCAATGATGAGTGAACTTCTTAGATGTAAAACAGGGCCTCATATACTACCACAGGAGGCAGAATGAGCCACCATCAAGGCAAAGGCATGCAGGGAGAAGTACTCTTTGGTGACAAGGGTGACAGACAGCTGTACTGACCAGGCAAACCTAATTATTCGTTAGTCAAATAAGCATCATGGAAGTTTAGAAAATAATTCACTGACGTAAACTAGAAAGACCATAAGAACAACCCAGCACTACATAAGTGACAAGAATAAAGTAACAGGGTTTAAGCTGCATATGTGATTAGAGAGGCAGGTAACGCTGTAAGAAACTGAGACAAGCTGAATAATGCCAGGATTCCGAGACAAAACCTTAGATCAGACCACAACGCGTATTTATTTGAACATCTGCGGAAATGCAACCACACTGAAATACTGGTGAAAACACGGACAGTGTACTTAAAGCTACAGGAGAGACACCATTCCACTCCAGGCCCCGTCACATCTGTCTGCTTAGACCTTTTGTAGACGGAGAAGTATTCTCTTTCATGATGTTTGCAATTCATTTCCCTTCTAGAATTTCAAATACCCATTTTCTCAGCATCCATCTTCCTGAAGTCGCGTCCAATAGCAGCATACCGTTTTTCCGTCCTAAACCACAACGTCCGCCCTTCTCTGCCTTGAAATAATAGGCGTTGACATTAGTGTACCTTTCAGTGCAATGTGCGCACTGTGACTTGAGAGCACGAAAGCTAAATGACGGCAAATAACCTCAGTACAATTTTGCTGCTCGGGTGAGAAGCAAAAAGTCACGCTCGTGGCACCTGGAGAGCCCTCTGATGGCGCCAAGTGCACGATGGGAGCTCCATCCGGGTGAATGCAGACGTGTTAGTCAATCTCAAACAGTAATCACAAACTGTTAGAAACACGACCTCAATGTCAAAGCAAACCGCGTGCCTGCTACCAGAAAACCACCTGCACTTTAGGCAAAATTAACTGGAAAAATGTCCCTTACATTACTGCGGGGATGTCAAGACTGCTCGTCACCCAAACATGTGAAACGTGAATAAAATGCATACCACGCAGTATGTGATCGTGGAGCGTTGTATGGGGGTTACTGGCACTAGCCCCGTGCTCAAACCCCTTAAAATCTGGCTTAGAAACCAACGCGGAATGAGAGAAAGAAACTGCATAGAGTTTATGTATGACACATAAGGAGCGAGTCCTGATGCCCAGCCTGAGCGGACGCCATGGTTTATTCAAGTGCGTTATGCACGTGGCAATGACATTCAAGATTATAATTTGCACTCGCGCTTTCGTACGTGGCCATTGCTTCTGTTCATCATCAGGCCCATAAAAGCAATTTGTCCAAAAATGACACTTCATTCAAACAATTGCTCTAAAGATCGTTTGTGCTGAGAAAGAAACGCGTTTTGCATGAGTGATGAGGCTGTGGGAGGTTCTGCATGAAGAGGCAAGGTGTTACAACCGGATTGTGAGGTCTGCCTCCTACTGTTAACAAGAGAGGAGCGGGGGCGAGCGAGCGCGGCAGCCTGCAGAGCTGACCAGACGCTCGTGCGTCATGGCCTTTTGCCTGCGATTATGCGCAGGGCAGACATCTGTTTCCAATTACGATAATTGCCACGACGCACGAGCGTGTGGTCAGCTTTCGAAACCCCCTTACTTAAAGTCTCGCCAGAGCAGCGCTTGCGCGATACTCGAGGCTCGACCTAATTAGTCAACATTTGTTTCAGATGAGCTTACACAATGCTCTGGTGCTTTCTCAAGGCCGTAAATGTTTGCAAAATCAAATAATGTGTCTTATACTTTTAGGGCCAGATGTACATAAGTGAGGGTTTGGGATTGCCAAATAGCACATTTTTGCGATTCACTATTTGGTCATCGCAAAACACTTATGTACGAAAGTGTGCTTTACACTTTCTGTGATTTCCAGTGGGTTGTAAATAGACTTACCTCATTAAAATTCATGAGGTAGGTCTCGATTTGCGACCCATTCGTAATCGCAAAAATCACAGGGAAGGTGGCCTGCTGAGGTCAGCAGACCACCATGTCTGTGATTGCTTTTCAATAAAGCAATGGTTTTTTTTTTAATGCAGCCAGTTTTCCTTAAAGAAAAACAAGATGTGTTTCAAAAAGAAAACTGAAAAGTTTTCTTTTCATTTTTTAAGAGCTGGCAGTGGGTCCACTGTCTGCTCTTAAAAAATGTTTTACAAACTTTCACAAAGGGAAAGGGGTCCCTCGGGGATCCCTTCCCATTTGCGAATGGTTTGCCACCTACTTGAAGTAGGTGGTAAAATACGAATGATTTGTGACTGCATTTTTGTCACAAAACATTCACATACACCACTGCGGTTCGGTATTAGGAAGGGACGCCCTAAACATGCCCCTTCCTAATACCGAATCGTAAGCCCAATTTTTGATTTGGTAATAGGTTGCTGAATCACAAATTGGGCCTTTGTACATTTAAAAAAATGCCTTTTTTGCGTTTGCAAACGGCCCATTTATGTGAATCAGGCCGTTTGTGAACATAAAAAAGGTTTGTACATCTGGCCCTTAGACTTTAAGTGCGGCTACACAGGGTGGGTTTAAATGAACCAATATTCATTCTCCCAGTCTTTTAGGTTTTGGATGCAAAATGCTAACACAGGGCAGACGCAGACCACAGACTATCCACCCACAAATTAATCGAAGGATGTAAACAGGTTTAATTTAAATCTGTCCCCTATGGAGGAGGGACATCAAAACCCTCTTAGCATTTATTAATCAATGTACAGCTCGAATATAACTGTGTTCCTTAAACAGTTGAGCTCTCTTGGTGTCATTCATCCAGGAACATTCACCTTTATTTGGATAATTAAAACAAATGCAGTCTTTCTATCCGCTCACATGTTTTGAAACTTTATACCAGTATTATGATTGAGCATGAGTCTATCCAGGTTCTGGTGGACACCGAGTTACATAGACAAGTAGGACAGAGCTAGAAGAAAGACTGATAGAACACAGCAGGACTTGATGTAGGCAAGGCAGAGACAGGACGCAGGCAAGATGATTTGGTAGGGTAGGGATATCAAACAGACGAGACAGAAGCAAACATGGCTGACAGGAGACAGGCAGAAGATGGCCAGCAAACACAAGGACAGGAGACAGACAGGACAGATGCATACAATACAGAGATATGGGACAATCAGGATATTACCAGGCAGTACAGAAAGGATCTAGTCAAAAGACAGAGAAAGGAGATAAGATGGCCTGGCAGAACAGTGTAGGGGGACTGATAAACACGACAGAGGAACAGAAGATCAAGACATGAGACAGACAGAAGATGGCTATTCATTATAGGGACAAGAGACAGACTGGACAGAGTGGAGGGAGACAGCTGATCACCAAGCAGGGCAGTACAGTAGACAAACAGGACAGAGACAAATACAACAGTAACAGAAGAGACATAGACAAGACAGGAATCGGAGGACAAAAAAGACAAACAAGACAAAGACAGAAAACAGAGAAACAAGCCAGTACAAAGAAATTATCAAGAGACAGTAGATGACCCGGAAGGACTGGAGGCAGATAGGACAGACACACTCCAGACAGTTATAGACAGGAAACAGGCAAGTGTGGAAGACAAAGGAGGCAGACAGACAAGACATCCAGAGAGGAAACAAAGACAGAAGACACGGAGGAGAGACAGAAACAAGATAAAAGCAGAACCCGCTCTAGCATGACAGAGACGTTAAACAGACTGACATGACAAAAACAAATAAGGACAGGAGGTAGAAATTGCAATTTTCAGGTATCGACTTCCAGGGGCTGTATTACGAAAATTGCACTTTCCTTGTTTGAGCCACTGCACACCTTTCAAAAGTTGCGCCCTGCGCAAACAAGGAAAGTGCACCGTATTACATTGAATGCGCTGCCCCTAGGGCAGCTGTGAACTCGTGCGCCCTGGAGGCAGCGCATACAAATACAATTTGAAGTGGCTTTGAAGCAGCTGCTCCGTGTTTCATTGTGCAGGCGGCAACCCCCCTTCACTTTTAAGAGGGGAGAGAGATCCTCTTGCAGGCGAGTGCAGTGAGTGACTGCACCCACCTGCATGGGAATGTCTGGGAGGTCTATGGGACACCTTTGGCCCCCTCCAGACGGCTGCCATCAGGAGGCGCACTGACAGTGTGCCACCTTTTTGTGACGCACTATCAGTTCACCTCCTGACAGCTTCTTTGCCTTTGCGCCCATGTCTATAATACGGCGCAGTCGCAGGGGTAAAGAGATTCCCTCATTTGCATGGGGGTGCCCTCTTATGATAGCGCTGGTGCTACATGTGCGCCAGCGCTATCTGTATTATAAAATAGGCCGCACAAGCATCTGCGGCCCCTTCTTTAACACCAAAGTGCCCCGGGGGCGCACGAAACACAAGCAAACGCCCATTGAGTTCTCGGGCTACATCAGTGATACGGTCTCTGGCATGCTAGTGCTGGAATTTAGTGGGAACCAGCAGGGTTGCAGTTCTGGTAGCTATTCCTGAGGCAGAATTAGGATCCGAGCTGGTGGCACTGAATCTTCCTTAACGTGTCCCGATGCTGGGTGCTGGCAATGGGACACATATTGGGGGTCCGCGCACTTTGATTTAGCTTTGCAGTGAATAGCTGCACCCTGCAGGTGCTAAGGTTCTTGTTTTCTTCCAACGGTGGCTCCTCCGCTAAGGCGGAGGAGCGCCGCCCCACTGCTCTTTGACCAGTGGAAAAAGGAAAAATAAAATGACAATAAAACGATGTTATTATAATTGTATTTTTCTGTACTGAAGCAGGCTTACGGGGGGGGGGCGGGCTGGGCTGTCATCACAGCCAGCAGGGGAATAGTAGTTGGGGCACTTAAGTGCGCATGACGGTTTGGCTGGCTGTCTTGGGCCGGTCAAACCGTGATGCGCACTTAGCTTGTTCTCCACCTGGCTGTACTGCACAGCCTGAGTGGAGAAGATGCACAGGCTCCCACTGCCTGTCTGAGCGCTGAACCACGGCGCTCAGACTAATCATGACGCTGCTGTCATACTGGTGAAAGCAGCATCGTGATTGGCTTAGGGGAGCCTGTGTGTACTTCCTTCAGGAACAGAAGAGGACGGAGGCAAGGTGGCAGCCGGCAGCCAGGTAAGTTACTTTTATTTACTTTTCTAACCCCCCCCCCCCCCTTCCCCCTACACCTGTACTACTCAGTGACAGCCGTCACTGTTTTCTTCCAGGGCTGTCTGAAAGTAAATGGCACACACCAATGCTAACTTTGCAGACACTCACTATTTATGCCTTGTAGGATACGTGCTAATGGAACTATTTTACCTGATTGTAACTTGTGCCTTGAAAATTAAAAACGAACTGTCCTGACCTGCTTTACATACATCAGAAATAGATAAACTGCACATTACATGTCATTTTTAGCTATACATCCACAATCTGAGCTTTTTAATGATTTAAAGCTATGATTAGAGATTACACACACAGGTCTTGTCAGCAAGTGCATAACCACCCGAGGTATTTAACCAGTATTATACCGTGCAACATTATTTCTGTTGCTGGTTCATTAACCTAAAGCTGCCTTAAAATGTAGTCTATGTGACCTATTAAGTAAGACAGAATTGCATAAACTATCACTTTGTTTCCATGTAGCCAATTTCTTGAGGGTTAAAGTTTGCACAACTATAATGCTTCAGGTGACTGTCACTGAACAGCTCCTCATGACCCCCTTTTTAGGTCTCGCCTGGCGTTAGCAGCGCGCATGCGCTGCTCTCGCCATGCGAGGGCCTTTTGGAATCGATACAGATTCTGACTTGACTTAAAGCCCCGCCCCTGTTTCCCATTGGCTCGCGTCATCGTTTATGGTAAACGATGGCGCGTGATTGGAAATCTGGCTTCTTGGTTACCTCCTTGTCCACTTTTAGGACGGCCCATGTGGACAGGCCGACGCCATCTTTGTTCCCGTGACGTGGAAGCTGCATTTCTTACAGCGCGCGCGCGCCGCACCCTCCTGACATCGACAAACTGTCATATAGTGACAGCAGAAGAGATGTGCATCAAATCCTCTCGCTCGCATTCCTGCAGCCCTTTCCCTCTCCACCCCTCCTGCGCGTGCCTCCTCCCACCGCCTACAGCAGGGTCGAGGGGTTCTCCGTAGCGCGAGAGCGATCGCCGCTTCCTCTGTGCACAGAAAATTACGTTCAGGAACAGAGTTGTTCCCACGCCTTCGTTTGTCTTTTACGACTGAACCTCTTACGCAGATTCTGGACTCTCCCCGCCCCCCTTCCGCTGTACGACACTGCCTTCTTACTCTTGCTACTTCAAACGTGCATTTATACGCTATTATGAATCAGCCCATACGCGTGTAATCTGTGAGATAGCGCCAGTTATAAATGATCGCTTGGAACAGTTTTCATTCACGAAATAGCAAATTAAATGCGATTACATTGAACCTTTCGAATAAAGCCTCCTGCGAGCAATGTTCTGAATCCATATGGTGGTGTGACGCGGCGGAGCACACCACACTTCACCTTTCACTATTCTGCTGGGATGGTTGAATAAACGGCGGCCTCTGTGCCCATTTGTCATTCAGCTTCTGTCTGCCTTTTTTTTGTTTACACTGCGAGCACAATGGGAACTATAGTCCTCCCAATACATCATTTATATGTGCATTCTACCTCTGAATGTACAGACAGAGCGGAGCTCTGTGAATAAGCTCTGTGAATATTGCCAAGACACTGTTCTTTGATCGGTATTATTCTCCACAATAGATATCACACTTTGGAAGTAATTTTCAAAAAGGGAATCAAAATAGTGGTACTTTTAGCCTTTTGTTTCTTTTATACCACACTGCATTCTCTGTTTCTAATTCAGCTGCTTCCATTATACTGACGCATTAAATAAACCACTCCATTCCAAAAGAGGCTTGGGCAGGCGGATCTTCACGCCACACTGTGCACTGGGAACTTGAACTAAACATGCACGCAGGTTTTAAGTTAACTTTATTTAACCGACGCTCAAAAAAGACTCTTGATATCTGAGCTGTTTAGTTGGCGAACGTATTTTACCACCGAAAGACACAGAAGAAGGAAGAAGGTGCTTGGCTTAAGAACCTGTCTGGTAAGTGCGGTTTTTCAGAAGATCGATAAGCGGCGGGTACGAGTTTGCTGTTTACTTCTGCTCACTGATTGGAAGTGGGGAAGGCACGTGCTATGGTTTAAATTAATTAAAATATGGTGCCCGCAGCTCAGGGTTTGTCACGCACAGATATATCGCTGTAATTTTCAAACAAGCATTGAAAATGCAATAGGCCTCGCCTTTGATTAAGTTAAAGCCATTTGCTTTGCTAATGGTATTGTAAAGCAAAGCAAATGGCTTTAACTTAATGAAAGGCGAGACCTATTGCATTTTTAATGCTTGTTTAGCATGTATCCCCAGTTAGAAGTTGCCTGTAGTATTTTTTCCATTTCCAGTACTGAGGTCACCTTCCTCCTGCCCTCTTTCAACTGTTTCGTTTTTGCTCGTTCTCCCAACTATACTCACAGGGAAAGCAGGAGTGGTAAAGCTGGAAATCAGGCAGGGTCTATGGCCCTTATATCATGGCCCGTCCCCAGCCCGCTGTAGGAATGAATAATGTGCTTCCTTCTCCCTCACTTATCTCAGCTCTATCACTCTTCCCTGGCACACTCGAAGCACAGGCCGCCAACACAAACACACAAACCGCATGTGGCGTTAAGCAGCAGCCTGCTTGTTATTCTTAGACATGAACCACTTGTTTACAGAACAAGCTTTCGCTTTTCAACAGCTACCTGCCCTTGGGACAGAGGCCCAGTGTATACATGTAAAAGCAAAGGTGTACTGTGCGGTAAGAGCACTCCATAACCAGACCTGACTGAAATGCTGAGACAGCTGGGGTAGAGTCAGACACATGACAGGCTCACTACATAGAGGAAGGATGAGGGAAGGGAAGTGAAGGGGAGGGAAGGGGAAGGGAAGCAAAGCAAGACAGGGTGATAAAGCGAGAAAGGGGGTGGCAGACAGAGAGGAATAGATAGAAAGATATATAAGTGGAGGGGAGAAAGAGAATAGGAATGTGGGTAAAAATGGACAGCGGAGCGAGAGAGAAAAGGGTGTACGAGGAGCAGAGAGCAGAAGAGAGAGTAGGATCAAGAGAGAAAGACAGAGAGGGAGAGGAAGAAAGAAAGAAATGTGTAAGGAAGAAGTGGGAAGGGGAGAAAGTGAAAGAGAGGCTGAGAGAGAGAGAGAAAGAAATATAAAAGGAGAGATAGAGGGAGAATTGAGAGTGTTGGAGAGCAAGACAGAGAGAGAGAAACTGTAAGAGTAGTCAGTCAGTCAATAATCTTTATTCGATCTTAAAAAGATCATAAAAGCACAAGATAAAAACAGTACAGTAAAACATTTAAAAAAAATAATTCATAAATAACGTCCCTTGATAACGTTCTCAGTTCATTAATGTTAGATAAGAACATTAAAATCAAATCAATTCATCACATAAAACATGTCGAATTAAAAGAGAATATAAAACTGTCCCTTAAACGTCACAGATACCCTACTAACTCCCCTCCATTGATTTTCTGCCTGGGATGGCCATCTTGAGAAAGCAACACACACTATGACAAATATCTGGAGGACTGTTTCACATTTGAAGGAAAGTTAAAGCTACTCTACATTCCTGAAAGGCTAACTTTTTCAGTGTAGGTTTGAGACAAAGCTGAAAAAACATACGATAGAAACCACACGAAGAATATAGTAAGCAAGTAAGAGAGTAACTTCTATGTGAGTGTTTGTGGGCTTTGATTTTCCTTTTTGCATTCTGCATTTCATTTAACATCTCTGGCAATGAGACCAGCTGTGCTTTCAAGTCTAAATGTGCATTGCGGGCGAGCCCCTGAAACTCATGTGGAATTGCTAAATGTGTCTCTATTTTTGGACCAGGATACTTTCACCACTTTTATATCTGTTGAGACAAGCGTGCCTACATGCAAACGTCCAAACTACTTCCGCTTTGAAACAAACGTGCCATTGTAAGAGTAACTCTGCAGCGGTGGCAGGGATTGAAGATTATTCCCCTCCCATCCCCAACTAAGAAATGGAGTTATGAGTTCCCAGATTTCTACCAAAAGAATTGTTTATGTGCTAATGGTACTGATGAGAACAAGCAATGACAAAGCCAATACGTCTCACTTTTGGGACCCATTGGCTTTGCCAATGGTTTTTAGCACAGCATCCCGATGATGTGAGTATGGCTAAAGAGGAATTTAAAAAAAGCCTATGACGCGGCTGGGCACAGAATTTTCTATTCATGCTCACCATGCATGCAACAAAGGGGCACGGAAGCAACACTGGGGCCTGGGACAACATTGAGGACATGGGTGGGGGAAGCAACATAGAGTGCTTGGATGGAGGGGGGCAACGTGGAGGTTTTGGGGGAAAGCAAACAGCAGAGAGAGAGAACAACATGGAGTGTTGGGGGTTGGGTGAAGAAAAGCAAATGGGCGAGAAAGAGCAATGTGGAGCTGGGGGAGACGCACACGGACAAGAAAGCAAAGCAGATGAAGGGATGCACACGTGGACAAGCGCATCATTGAGGTGGACGAGGGAGAAGCACACGGGTAAAAGCAGCTGAGGGGTGAAAGAGAGATACACAAGGGGAACAGCTAGAAAATACATACACTCTGGTGGAGTGCTTAAATAAACAGAAAAAAGTAGTGCTTTAAAGGTGAGCAGTGGAAGGGTGCAATTAATGCAGCCATGCTTCGGGGGAGGAGCAAACACAAGAAGAGGAAGTAACGCCCACACAAGCTAATAAGAATGAAACAAAGGTGAGTGACAATAAAGCCAACCAATGATAAGCAATAGGCTGGCACTAAGCCCACTTTAAGCTGTCAATATGTCTTTCGCAAACAGACAGTTGGTGCTGTCTGGCAGACAAGACCTAAAAATTATGCAACCTACTGCATCAGGTTCTGCAAGTACTCTCTTCAAACTACAGTCCACCAGAGGGCCATCTTATAGAAAGTGTCCCGAGGGTGCAATGGCTATGTGCGCCCACTTTGTGCGCCCCCAGGGCACTCTAGTATTACAGACGCCTCTGGTATTACTGATGCTTGTGTGGCCCCTTCTGTAATACAGGTAGGGCTGGTGCACATGCAGCGCCAGCGCTATCATCAAAGGACATTCCCTCATTTGCATTGGGCGTGTCCCCATGCAAATGAGAAAATCACTTTGCCCATGCAGCATTATGGATGCGGGCACAGGGGCAAACATGCCTTTAGGAGGCGTAAAGAAAGTGCACCAAAAAAAGTTGGCACACTTTCAGTACACCTCCTAAAGGCAGCCCTCTGGAGGAAAGAAAGGGGACGGGTCCCATGGACCCTCTCAGACATCCCCTTGCAGGTGGGTGCAGTCACACATTGCTCCCGCCTGCAAAGGGATCTCTCTCTCCTCTTGAAAGTGCAGGCGGCATGTGCACTGTGAAACACAGAGTGGCTTTGAAGCAGCCGCTCTGTATTTCACTTGAATGAGCTGCCCCTTGGGCAGCGCAACTTTGCAGCTTCCCTGAGGGCAGTGCATTCACAGTAATAGGGCGCACTTTCCCTGTTTGCATCCGGCGCACCTGCTTTAAGGTGTGCCGTGGTGTAAACAAGGAAAGTGTGCCCTTATGATACGGGCCCTGTGGCTTATTTATGAGAGCCCTGCGTCACTTTTGCACCACGTAAAGTGGTACATGGATGATGCAGGGCTCTCAAAGATTTATGAAGCCATGGAAAGCCACCCTGTGTGGCTTTGAGTGGCCTCATTAATCATGAGTAAGGCGACGCAGCGCAAATCACTGCGATAAAACATTGTAAATGAGGCCCTGAATCTGCACGACCCCGTGGCAATAGAGAAAGCCACTGAGAGGAGTGTCCGTCATCTCTGAAAGGGTCAGTCTGATGTGTGACTGAGACTGCTTCAGCTCTACCAGCCTTCAGCGATTCGCCCTGGCAGAAGTTCTCCACATCTGCCAAAGACAAGCTTCTCTCTGTTTTACTTGTATTCCCCTCACCTTTTAGTGGCAATATCCGGTCATGGGAAACATGTAATCACCCCACGCGGTCCTGTATTAGTGATAATAGAAGAAAGACTCCTCCTTGCCTAGACTCCTACAATTCAAATGCAAGTTTTGGAAGTTGACTCCCACCCTCTCGGTCCCCAATTTGCTATTTGTGGGTGGGACCTTCCATTTCTTTTTCACGCTCCAGTGTAAATCTCTACTTCCGGTAATCTTCATAAATTTGCGCGAGTTACATATACAAAATTGTCTCAAAAAGTGCTCTCCGCGTTGTGAGGTCTGTGCGAGCGATGGTTATCGGCTGATCTCTGCAGTTTTTGCCACATACCTACACTTACATCACAGACACGACTGCCATACCACTGTATTAAACCTATAGATAGATAGATAGATAGATAGATAGATAGATCTGCCCCGGCTCTTCCAGCCTCAGATATTGTTTTGAGTTCCCAGCGGGTCACACCTCTGCTGTCTCTGGTACTTGCATGCACTTGCCCATGCATCCTTCCTCTATTTATACATCTGCCTCTTCGTCACTGTCATGCGCCTGCTTCCCAGCTGACCCCCATGCTGTCTCTCTCTGCTGGCCTAGAGAGCGGTGTACAAGGAGTCCACATACTCACCATCCCCCTAGGACACGCAGTGACCCAACAGTGGACAAAGGCGTCCCCTCAGCATCCTGCATGCTCTTCAGGTCAAGGAAATCTTGGTTTATTTCCCAGCTGTGATCTTCGAAGTCCGGGCTCTCAAACATGACAATCTGAGGAAATCAAGAAAAGGTGACTGTGAGACCCTGACAATGACTGATGTTTTTTCTACAGCCCCAGAATCGAACCCCGGGCCCGGTAGATAAAAAGATCTTTGCCTTGAAGATTTCTTACCATTCTTGAATATTACAAGTTATATGAATAGGACAAATCAAAGTAAGATTTATTGAAGGCTGCTAAAAAACAATACAACATAATTTAAACAATAATTGATTGTGATACACAACATCTTAAAACGAACCATTTCCCTGTCCAGACAGTTGAAAATCAGACCCACTCAAGTGAATAAGAGAGCCCCCTCACAGGTAGGCAGAGCAAGGTTTCTAAAAGATGGCTTCAGGCAGAGTCTGCATTCAAACACTACACCACAACAAGATGAAATAAGGCGCTTATAAAATGCACTTCTACTGTCGCACAGCCTACGTGCTGAAGAAGTAAGACCAGATCTAAATACCGCTACGGATAGTAAATTAAAACGTACACAAATAAGGCTGGGCCTATATGGAGAGCCCCGAAGAGGTACTTGTGCAGCAAACCGATCGTTTATCCCTCTGTATTATGCGCTTAATGTTTTCTTTGAGTAACAACTGACAAGTCAGCCTCAGAAGACTCCCCATGTGCACTTATGCACTGCTCATTTTCTAGCTGTAGATATGAAACTGAGCAGCTCCACGTCAGCCAACACTTTTCCGAAATAAAATGCCTAAGGAGTCTGGTATCGAGTTGGAACTTGGACATAAAGCCCGGCCCAGATCACAGCTTTGAGAGTTGCTGCAGGCGAGGCCCGTAGCACACAGCAGATCTTTAAACATTGTGCTGCAAGCACTAGATATTGTCTTTGGAAGTAAATATCTAATCAGACCTTCATCTGGAGCAAGGATAGGGCATCTCAAAGAGTGTTCGAGAAGGTGAACACTGTCCCATATCCAATCAGCACAAACACTTTCCAGGATTAGCCAATAGGCCATAATCTGGAGAGGGCAACAATTGATCCAGCTAGGAAAACAATAGGATTACTATGAATCTACTCTCTTGTGTTGCCAGCTTAGCACTTCTAAGTTAGTCTTGGAAACATTCCCTACCAGTGTATTAGTTTAGTTTTATTTGCTAAGGACACACATTTCTCTCTATACCCAGGGATCTCTATCCTTTTCTGTAATAAGAGCCACTTATGTTCAATTAAACTTTGTCGAGAGCTACTAATATTATTAGTGCTAAAATAGTGACCACATCAGACGAGATTACATTAGTGGCCACAATATGAAGATTACAATAAGCAAGCAGGCTTGGTTACCAGCAGTAATGTAAACGAGACTGTCAATACGGAATGCACTATATGGGTAACACCCAACCACAGCAGCAATACCGCTGGCACTCAAGATTATGACATTTGTAAAAGTCTCCCAAATGTCACACAATTTATCACTCAAATATCAGCTTTAAATATATTTTGGAAATTCAGTAATTTTTCTTCAAATATCAGTTATAAGTTCTGGAAAAAACCTCATTTTTGTCTCAAATATACACTCTCAATTTTGATCAATACATTTATTAATTCAACCAAGGAAAAGCTTCTAAATTTAGTAGGCTGGGTTGCACAAATGAAAGCTACTTACAGGTAGCTGGGGAGCTACCACTAGCTACATGTTGGAGAAGCCTGCTATAGCCCCACTTTGGCTCCACTCTGGTATTATCCAACAACAACGCAGTGTGTCACACTTGCATGCAGGACGAGCCAAGCGTGGGCAGATATATTTGTTTTTCTTCCATTATTTCACCAAGGTATGATGGTTATAGACTAACCAACAGGGATGCCATCATGCACCCTCTCTTTCAGACCTAGGTTTGTAAAGCTCTTAACAGACACATTAGAGTTGTTACCAACACCCTTTGTCTGATTTAAACAATAAAGATGAAAGACTGTTTGGGCCCCGGTCCATTGAGGAGTGTAAATCTGATGTCAGACCCTCAGTTTTCTGCATGGAGGGGTGATAGCATTAAATTGCACAGACACAATCAGGGATACAGATGCTGAACGATTCACATATAGCCTTGGACAAATGATCTAAGGCAATCATGAAAGCCATAAGCTTTCTCCTGCCACTTTGGCTACATATCTGTTAACCACCCGAGTGCCTTTTTCGAAGAGTTTTGAACCTCTGCATGGCTGGAAGACTGCAGAGTTAGACAGGGCTCTTAGATTTTTATCCGTAAATACCCTCGCTTTCTTGAGTAGTTGGTAAACCACTGTCTGCTGTGAAGAGTACCTGGTTCTTCTTTTGTCCTAGGTAAGCCTTGTAGCAGAAGCAGAGCAGTAAGAAGAGATCGGCTAACTCTTTCCCAGGTCTGTCTTCAAGAATAGCTCATCCTTTACCTGTTGTTCGATTCAGTAAGCGCTTGGGCGCTTGACTATCCATCCATCTTTTACATTTTGCAATGATTGTACCCCACCACCCCACTTCACACACTTAGGTGTTTTAACCCCAACATGGTTTTCCAGTTGGGTCATGTGTCGCGATTTCTCAATTGTGGAAGTGAAGATGATCACTTGTAGGAGGTGACTGCTATCAATTTTGGGCACAATCTCAAAGCGTTGGTAGTAAGGTTTGTTTGTGGCAAGAGTGTGGTCTAATAAAGCATGTCTAAATGGGGGCATAAGCGTATAACGAATGGGGATGTCCGAAAGGAACTGTCAAAAGGAGTGCACAGTTTTATGACAACACTTATTCAATCTTGCCTCTGATGTCGAAAGGAGTCAACAGGAATCGCTCCAAAACCCTCTACCTCTTCCAGCAGGGGTTCGCCATCCATTGCTTTGTAAGAATACATTATTTTAAAAAAAGAATCAGGAATTATTGTTGCTATAAAAGAAAACACAGGTCTCAGTGGTCTGCTGTGATTAATTTGTAAAAAAGAATAAATGCCAGGGCCCTCATCAGGAGGCCACTGTAGCTTGCACCATCTTTGCCCCCGCCAGCGCTTCCATTGACACTAACAATACAGCTACCAATCATCAATCTCCTTCAAGTGTGACCATTCAGACTATTCCTGTCCCCCAGAGCTATAAGAAGAGTTTGTGTGGCAGGTATTAGTCTTTTTGGTTTTTTTAAGAATCGTTTTATTAAACGTATTAGTCATTTTTAATGTATATGGAATTAATAAACAACAGTTTTTGTGCTCATCTCAAAATTAGTCAAACACCGCCACCACGTGGCAGAATGTCATAAGTGCTGTTTCTGGCATTTAAGTGCTGGTGCTGAGCACCGGAAACCACCAGCTCAAATTAAGCACTGGTCTGTTTCTTTTATCTACTGAGACCCATCACGGACATGGAAGCAAGGAAAGACAACTTGGACCAGTAAGCTACAAGCCGTAGCAGAAGAAATCAGGTAACGCAGATTTGAAGGGTTCGGCTTGTGTAACAAAAGGGGAGCAGTGAAATGGGCAATTGAGGAGTGTCTTAGGGAAAGCGGAAATATGTGGATTGGTGAGTCAGGGGATGGTAAGTAGAAATAAGTGGATATGAACAAGGGAGGAAGTGGATGGATTGAGGCTGTAGAGCAGGCCTGTAGGTCTCTGTCTGAAAAAGAAAGCAACTGTTGAGGGATAGAAAGAGGAGAGGTGAGAGAGACAAGGTCAGAAGAAAAAAAGAAGCACCTCCTTGAAATACTTTAAAAAGGGTGAAGGATTTGACGATTTGATAATGCAAAACAACATTTACGCCAGGTCAGATAATGAAATCCACTTGTCAGTAGGTGTTCATGATACAATGGATTTAATCAGCTTAACATATACCCTGAGCCACTGGGAAAAAAATGCCATTGTGTGGTCATGGTTTTTTCCGTATAATACATGTATGTGACGTACTCGCTAGATAATCCATCATCTGCTCCATAATGTTCAGATTTTCACAAATAGTAATACTTAATCATTGCTGTTTAATTTGGACCAGTTGCTTTTTGTATTTTTACTCTCCCCATTCTCAGTTCCATAAAGGACTCTCTCTCTCTCTCCATTACCCCTCAGTTATCAATCTGCGTTGTCTGGATATATACTATGCATTGGTGGGAAAGTGAAGGACCGCCAGGGATTGCACAAAAAACTTGGTAGAGCCCTGGGGTAAGTTGGTGTTTAGTGGAACCATCCAGATTTCCGCCTTTGGTGGTCCCACTTTGTATGGCGATTTTTATCTGATTGATAAATTGAAGTGCGCAATGGCACGGAATGTCAGATGTGAGGTTACCATCTTGCCAAGCAACCATATCGTACAGCACACTCAGAGGACAACTTTAGATATTATACATTTCCTGGTGTGAATTCCTTGTGATTCGCCCTCATTGGGCTCTCTGGAGGTATTACAATATGGAATAAAAGCTGGCTCCGTGTTTCCCTATTTCCTATGTGTTATCCACTGGAAGGTTTTGACAAGGAATTCCCTCCAATAACGCGAGACCACAGTGGTTCCTTCTGAATGGCAACTTCAAGCAATAATTTGATATTTGTGAGACCAAAAAAGATAAAGCATATCAATAAATGACTTCAAAAGCAAAAACTTAGCATAAATACAATTTTATCACTGCGACAAAAGCTGATCACAACAGTACAAGCAGGAAAGCATAGACTTGGGGCCTCATTATGATGTTGGTCGGAGTTGCCTCCGATCAACATCTCTGCGATGGCGGGACCGATGATCTCCGGTCGGCGGTCCGACATCGCAATTACAATGCAACCGCAACTCCCATTTTCCTATGGGAGCTTGTGAGGCGGTCAGAAACCTGCCGCAGCACAAGCTCCCATAGAGAAATGGGAGTTTCTGTAAATCCCTGCACGGTGTAGCACCCTTCTACCCTGGCCCGGAGGAAGGCCCTGCTAGGGGCAACCCAAAATCGCTCTCCAACAGCCTTTCCATGTCAGAAAGGCCGACATGGAAAGGCTGTCAGAAACAAACATCAAAATCCCGACGGCAGAAACGCTGTCCGTAAGAGATTATGTGGAGGTCTCCGACTGGCCGATGGCCTCCTTGAGCCCATTGGAAGCCAGTCGGATTGACCGGCCGGTTTACACTCCGACCGCCAACATTGTAATTTGGTGGTCGGACTGTAAACCTACCATGTTGGTCGGTAAGCCTCCAACGAGCGGTCGGAGGCTTACCGACCAACATCGTAATCGCACCCTTATTTGTATAAAAAGAGATATTATAATTGCAGACTTAGGAATAAAAAGTGAAAGTGTGCTTGAAATGTTGTGTATAATGTGTTCATAAGTAGAATATAGAGAACTATAAACTTATGACCACTGGGATAACTTTAGTTTGTAAAGCGCAACAGGTACTCGATGAGTAACTAGTAACGGTATATAAATAGATAATCACAAAAATACTGAATTTCACAACATATTTATCCTTGGTTTACATGTGAAAAACATGTTTCAACCCCCAGCTAATTTAACAGATCATTATCTGAACAAGTGAATAACTGGGGCCTGAAATACCGGAATATAACAGGATGTTGCTGGTAGATCTCAATACCTGTAAACGTTTTTTGCTGTGTCTAGGCACTAAAAATAAATTAGGATTTCTTATGTAAATGCTCAGCTGGGACAACCGTATTACCAGAGGACATACAGAAAATGGAAAAGGAGCATAATGGCTATAATTTCTTTTCCAATATAGGACGCTTAAGAAGTATGTTTTGGTTAAGATGATGGAGTTCAGAAGGGATCTCAATAATAACATTGCCGACTGTGAATAAATGCGCGGGCTGGAGCAAGGCAGTGTGACTGTCACTGTCAGTGATGCAACGCTGAACGGAGAATAATACCCTTTGGGATTTCTGGGTTGGCCTTGTTCTTTTGTAAAGGAGTAGCCTCCCGCAGTAAAGGTGATTTTTCTTGTGGTTGTGGTACACTGGAGCTACTCCAGGGGCACTCTTCAATGCATAAAGGGTGTCCAAACAGGGAACGCTATCAAATTAGAAAATGACTCCACCAGAAGCTCCATTCCTTCCAATCCCAATAAGAAGATGCCCAGCAAAGCAGGCGGACCTTTGTCAAGGCATTCCTTAACTCTTGTTAAAAGACGCCATTGTGCCAATGCCTAAGAAGCAAGGGGGAACGAAGGTATATTTCATCCTCTGCCTGGTAAGGAAGGTTTGGGGTGAATACAGGCTGATGTTGGACCTCAGATCCATCAACAAGCTTGTGACCTACAAATCAACCAAGCTGACAATCTTTTAAATCAGTCATCCCACTTACACTGCATGTGCCAATTCGGCAATGGCAGGTGAAATTCCTACACTTTTCACTGGGCTGCATTCACTTCCGGTTCTCGGAGTCCCCGTTGGGATTATTTGCAGCACTGTAAGTCCTAAAGAAAGCACCGGGTCGATTGCATGGTTGTCTACATAAGCAACGGGGGAAGGGGCATCCTTTAGTTCAATGATTACCTCATTTCTGCTTCCTCTGTCCCAAAGATAGAGTGATACAATAACATGCAATGGCACTCAGACTCTACGCATTGCAAATGCAGCCATGCAACAACATGCAGTGGGACTCAGACCTCAGTGTGGCACCCACAGGGGAAACAGCCTTTACCATGAAGGCTGTACGACGAACAGCCTTAACAACAAAGGCTGAACTACGCAAGCCCTACCGCACATATGCCTTAACCACGCATGTGCAACATAACATGTTAACATGTACAACCACCCACAGGTGTGCAGAAAACTAAACTGAGGGTCTGACATCAAACATTGCTTAGGCATCGGCACAACAAGTTCCGAGGTGAAAGTGATCTGATGCATGGCACAGGCACTTGTACAACAACAGGAACATAGTCCACTAACATCTCATCAGCAAGGGTGGAACAATACGCAAAGGGACGGAGATCCCAAGAATGGCAAAGGCAGTGATGCAAACGAACGCAATAGGGTAAGGACCTAAGAGTGGCAGATGCCCTCTCCAACCCAAAGCCATTCAATGGTGCCTAGACAACACTCATTGCCCGGGAAGCATTGCAACACCATGTAATGCGATTCATGGACTAGGCATGTCACATAAACAGTCCAACAAAACACAGCAGGACTCAGATTCAAATGATGTTACAGACGTGGAACAACAATGTCTGACAAATTTAAGATTCTAAGGAGCAGATCTACAAGAAAGTGCTGCAGCGCGGCACCGCAAGCCCTTTGGCTGCGGCACTTTCAGAGCACAGGAATGCGACATATTTACAATGATATGTCGCATTCCTGTGCTCTCCCCTGTGCTGGCGCACAAACAGCTGCCATGCGCCGGCGCAGGCACCCTTACACCATGGTGCAAGGATGCCTGCGTCATGGGGAGATTATTTTTGTGCAGGAAGGGGCTCCTTCCTGCACGAAAACAAACACTACAGGCATTTTCTTCTTTCAATGCGTGCTGTAGAATGCAGCACCCATTGAAAGAGGAAACAAACGAGGAGAAATGAAAACCTTTCTCCTCGTTGCGCCTCGCTACGCCACCCCTAGGGTGGCGTAGCATTCTGACGCATTTTCAGGTTTACGATTCCTCTTAAATCTGGAAATGTGTCTGGTTTCATGGGTGTTGCGTGGGAACACCCACAGCAGCACCCATGGAACGCCCCTTTCAAGCAAAGTGCTGCGTGTAACGGGGCCATATTTACAAGGACATGAAAAGCCACGCAGGGTGGCTTTTCCTGTCCTTGTAAATATGGGGCAGAGAAATGCGCTGCCAGTGAGTCACAAAAAGTGATGCACTGGCAGCGCAAGGTGCTTGTAAATCTGCCCCTAAGTATGTGCAGTGCAACAAAAAGTGAGCATCTTAGTTCCACAGCATGCTCAGAATCCAATCATGCAACAAACAGCAAGCCAACTATTGTTGGCGATTGGAGCAGTTATTTGGCGGTGGATAGACAGATTCTAGATGGCGATTGCTGTAGACACCTAGTTTGGAGCAGGCAGATTGTAGGGGGTGTTTGGGGGAATGCCTTGTGGTGGCTGAGCAGATTCTAGAGTGCCACTGAGACGGATTCACAGTGGTTTCATTGTCAAACTCTACATAGTGATTGGGGCAGATGCCTGGTCGTTGCTGGGCGAATCCTAGAGGAAGACTGGTAATGGAAACTGATGGTGCGATGGCAGTTTCTAGCTGGAAATTGGAGCAAATGCAGGTGGTAGCTGGCCGATGCTTATTGGCGGCTCAACAGATCCTAGATGGTGACTAGGGAATATGTGGAGGTGTGGCTGGGCGGATTCTAGATGATTATGAAAGATGCCTACTGGTGGCTTAGCAGATTTTAGAGGGGGACTGCTGCAGATGCCTAGCGCTAACGAGGCAGTTTCTAGATGGTGAATGTGGTTGATTGGGGCCTGAGTACTCAACAAGGGAGATTTTACTGTATTTCTTACCTTGGGTTCGTATGGCTTCTCAACGGTGGGGCACCCCTAAAAAAGTAAAATAAAATATAATGATGCATGATTTATCAACCAGAACATTTCAAAAAAGACTCATCATCACGAGAGGCACCCCCACACCTTGTGCTTATCCTCAACCAATAACCAATTATCACAGTGGCATACATTCTCCATACCCCAAACATGACCTCTCACTCAGCTAGAAGTCAGTCCAACATCATCCGCGGATCACAGTACCTGCACAATACTGAAGACCCCCTTCAAGGTATCTAGCAGAGCATTGTACAGCTTGTGACCTCCTCCCATCATACAGACCAAGCACTTACTATCTGTATGGGCTGCAACGAGCAGACGAAGGGCTCCTCGCCGCCCCAGGCCTTCATGGTAGGATAACCACCTGGCTCCAGGATGCTTGGCTGACCTTCGAAGAATGGTTCCCGGTAGACGACCCACCTGGAAGGACAAGGACGAGAGAAGGTATTATCCAGAGTCTGCAGCAGTGGGAGAATGCAGGATCTTCATGAAACTCTGAAGATTTCTCGACAGACTGTTGCCTCCGAAGGTTTTTATAGCTGTGGCACAATTGCACCAAATCTTATCTGACACGTGGCGGACTCTGCCTCAACAATACCACCTCTCAGAAATAATTGTCTCTGTGAAGGGTCCATCTTTCCATCAGGGAAGGGGTCACAACGGGATCTGAGAGACAGGGTTCAGCCCTTACTGCCAATATTCGATTACTTGGATCATTTAAATCTCATAAGGGTTCAAACCTTCACAACTCAAATCCTTGAGATTTGGATTTCAAATGTGATGTGTTTAAACCATCTGCAGGACCAATCAGAATTGTGATGAACCTGTTAAAATTCTTGAATCTATTACATCCAAAAGTAAAAAAATCAATCATAAAGATACTTTTCGCCTTGCCTACAGTCCCCCCCTCTTCTTTCTCAAAGCACAAGAGACAATCAGAAGGGTGTGCTGTAATCATTGCTCAGGGCTAAGGATGTGCAACAGAGATCTATTCATAATTTTATGGTCACAGGGTCAAATCCTGGTGGGGCGGACTTAGTCTTTTATTCTTTCAAAGTTGATAAATTCATTCCATTGATGTATGGAAACAATAACTATTACATCATTAAAGGACAACACAGTTTATTGTGCACAGTTATCTGGCAAGGGCACTAGGCACATGGAAGGTAGAGAACCGTGATCCCTTTTCTGTTCAGTTGTGAGTGAGCTTGTGTGAAGATTTGTAAAGTGCACCATGCAGACCTCAACTCCTCCAAGGCTAGGTAACTTTAAGGGAGGTTTAAGAGAAGAGCTTCTACAGACTTGACAGAGAATACAACTTATTTCCTTGATGGTAGTTGTTTCTGTTCAGTAATGTGCTAGGGTACTCAAATGAAGATAACAAGAGTTAAGAAGATGTACAATGCCATTACGGTTCACCTTGAGTAATTTACTCAGTGATACTCAATAGTCCTATATGCACCTGCAGACCCAATGGCTTATAAGAGGCAGTGTAACACCACTCAGGATGTGTGTTAGAAGCAGCCATGAGGCACCCTCCCATCCCGCCTACACCAGTACACCTCGCGTCTTACAAGAAGCCACGATGCACTTTCCTGTCTCACCAACACCACCTCCCTGTGTTGTACAAGGACTGTAAGACACCCCTCCATCCCTCCTGCACTTCCAGAGACTGCAGGCAGGTCTCCATTCCATCCACACCACCAGAGACTGTGTCCTACAAGAATCCATGAGACCCCCTCCACCCCATCGGCCAATCCCAAACCCCAGGTCTTACAGGCCAGAGTGAACGATGATGGAGGATGTCTTCAATGGCTGCCCGAAGATCCGAGCATCATGTGAGGCGTCTAGGAACTTCAGCTTCTTTCCCTCTCCGTTTTCCTCTGCAAATAGGCTGATGGCAGGGACAGCATAGTCCTGAAAAGTAGTGTGGATATGGCATAAGCAGGGAAGACACAGGAACCTTCGACACCACCCAGCAATGATAGGACAATCCATCCTGAGCACTAAGGATCCAAGTCCCTCCTATCATACACAGCAGTATGTGTGCAGTTCCATCTTACCACTCCCAGTAGGGAGGGTGCAGATCTCTCATACAACTCTGCTATGATTTCCTACCTAACACAACTTGCTCCCAAAAGTTTACCTCATACAATATATCGAACCCTCACCAATCCCTCTAAACCTCAATGTTAACGCACTACACCTGCAACCCCAGGGGACATCTCCCCATATAGCCGATCCCATGGATCTGTCCCATCTATCATATACCCTACCCAATTATTAACCCATCTTTGCCATCATGTCTGTCATACTGTACCGCAATACTCATATCAGCACTGCGATGCATTTTTTCCTAGCTTACCATGATACTCATACTAGCACCCTAACGCCTTTCATCAAAAGTGCTGGTACCATAATACTCGTACCAGCACTGTGACATCTTTTGTCATACTGTACCGCACTACTCATACCAGCACTGCCACGCTTTTCGTAATACTCTACCACAATATTTACCCAGCAATATGACCACTTATTTCATAAGCTACCTCAATTCTTACCCGGTGACCTTTTCTGTCATATTCTACTACAATCTTCACACCAGCACTGTGACACCTTTTGTCATACTTTACCATAATACTCATACCAACACTATGACAACTTTTGCCACACTCTATCGCGATACTCATACCAGAACTGTGACACTTTTTTTCAGACACTATTGCTCTACTCATACCAGCAATGTGACATCTTTTGTCATACATCACCTCATTGTTTACCCCTACACTGTGACCCCTTTCCTTCATAATCTGTTGAAGTCCTTAGCCAGCACTGTGACTGCTTCCATCACACACTACCCCAGGTTTTGGCCCTTACTTGTGTCCCCTTCTATCAAAGAGCACCTGTGAGAAGCTGGCCTGGTATATGATGTACACTTATGTAAGTGGACACCTTGCACCAGTCCAGGCAACCCTTATGGTGATTTAAGAGGTCTTAGAAAACCTTAGAAAGCTCTCTAAGTGGTAGCTATGGAGAGCAGCCTTCAGGCTTAGTCCAGAAGGAATGTAAAGCAGCTTGTTTGACCAGAATGCAATCTTATAGTATAGATTAAGCGAAAGAGAACAACACAAAGTATTTATAAAAATATGTATTTATTATGTAATACTCTCTAACACATAGAAATATCTCCTACCCGGAGATATGCACAATGTACACAATACTTCAGCAAAGAAACACAGTAAATAGCATGAAATACACATTGGCCCTGGGGTGGGACCAAACTATATACTAAGAAAGTGGTATAAGAAACACGACTCGAGTCAAGACAGTGTAGAGAGGACGTAGAAGTGCTGGGACCCCAAGGAACCACCCAAGGTGAGTAGATAGGGACCCCACGGAGAGTGTGGGAACACGACCGCGTGTTCCGTACAACTCTACGTGTAAGTCCCGGTTGGATTTTAAAAAATTAAGGACCCTTCCCAGTGGACCCTGAAGAAACCTCGTGGAAGACAGAAAGTTGGAGAGCCACCCCATCCGTGGATACCCTAGTACCCACGTTACCTACACCAGGGAAGCCGGTGCATACGTGTGAAGTGGTGTCGGAAACCACAGTCAAACTCAATGGAGGACTTCAGGAAAGTGCCGCTGTTGAAGAAGGAGAAAGTGCCCGGTGGAATCCAAGGATGGATTCTAGATGAGAGGTACCTGCAAGCAGAGGGGACAGAGTCTATGTCACTCGAGGGTGACCAGGAGACTTGGAAGATGAATGCCCTCCGATGTCGGGTGTTGCAGGATGGATGTCGATGACCTTGACTCTGCAGCTGTGAGGACCAGGCGACGATGAGGAGGACAAGGAGCTGTACACGAGCTGTCCTAGGAAGGATGTCGAGTGCTCAGGAGTCGGTGTGTGGCGGGAACACCAACAAGCCTTGGCAAAGGCAAGCAACGCAGGAATCAAAGAAGGAGCAACGTTGGGACCAGCAAGGTCCAGGGGACTCACCAAAGGCAGGAAAGTCAGGGCAGGCCCAAGCAATCAGGGGAGCCTAAAAGAAACAAGTGTGACCCTCAAGTGGACCCACAGGCCGGAGGCACTGGAGTCGCAAGAGGACCTCAAGCAGCTCACCAAAAGATGCAGGCCACGATGCACACGATAGAGTGTGGCTGAAGATTCTGGTCACTGGGGTGCTCGAGGTTGGGGCTACTTGGAGCCCGAAGATCTTCTTGGAAAGAAACCAACAAGCCTTTGCAACTGCAAGTTGGACGGGGTGCACAGGGGTTCAGTTATTGCAACCCCCACAAGGTATACTGGCCTCAAACTTGGTGAGAGGGCAGAGCAGACCTCGGGAGCTGTGGAAAACTACCACCTGTGTTGCAGAGCCCAGGGATTCAGGAGGAGCTCAGGATCTGCAGACCGGTAGACTTAGTTGCGGTGCCTGCGAATGCAGGGCAGTGACTCCTTCACTCCAAGGGAGATTTTTTCAAGTGTCTTTGATGCTTCACAGGCCTTGGAAGGTTCCTGTATGATGCACAGGCACAGACGATGAAACAGACTGGAAGGGAGATGAAGTCAAGCCCAAACGAAGTTCAGCGAAGTACAGAGTGCCCAGATGGTAGAAGAGCAGTGGTGTCTGATCTGAATCTTATCCCACGACGAATCTAGAGACCTACACCCAGGTAAGCCCATAAGTACCCTAGGGAAAGGGTTGGGAAGATTCGGGACCCTCTCAAGAGAGGGTCTGGACAGGGGGGAGGTTACTCCCATGTCCTTTGTCCAGTTTCACGCCAGAGCGGGAGCCAACGGCTCCCAGGACTGGTTTGAACTGGACTAAGCACAGGGACACCAAATGTGCCCTTCATGCAGACTGAGTGGCACTGGCAAGCGCACCCACCCCATCCCAATACACTAAATCCTGTCTGGGAGGTGGTCACACCTCCCTGTGACAGGATGCCTATTGTTCTGCCTTCCCCTGCTTGAGCTTGGCTCAGCAGCAGGAGGGCAGAATCGTGTCTCTGGGCGGCAGCAACCATTTTGAACTGTCCGGGTCAAGAAGGCTGGTACCGGGAACACAGAGCCTAACGGAGGGCTCTTCCAGTTCTTGGAATCATACCTCCCACACCGTTTACGGTGTAGGGGTATGATTCCAACATGTTTGAGACCAAACATGATAGGATTAGTTGCAGCCGTTTTCGAGATGGTCATCGCGTAATTACGCGGTGCCCCTCTATATAGTATATGGCTGCTTCACTGACAACGTGGAAGAATAGACTCCGTAGGCTGCAGGGGTGTCCTGCTCATGCAGAACCAAGCACCATGCCTTCAGGATTGCAAAGGCCTGCTTTAGGGGTGACTTATAGGTTTTAAGTGCAGTGACCCTAGATATTTCGATAATCAAATCCGTAAAGTTGCAGGAAAATGTTATGGAACCATGAAAATCTTAAGAAAGATTCTAGACCTGCTGCCTACAAGAACGAGGAAAACCATTGTACATGCAGTGATTATCTCACAGTTGGATTATGGCAACGTTCTGTACCTGGGGGCCACAAAGAAGGGATTAAAAAAACTCCAACAGGTACAAAATGCAGCAGCCCGACTGGTTCTCAGCCTGCCAAGAAGATCCTCCATAAAGAAAGCACTGACAGAACTACACTGGCTGCCAGTGGAGAAACGAATAGTGCTCAAGGCTATGTGCTATGGTCATCGTATACTGCAAAAAAAAGGTCCGAGGTACCTGCATTCCATGCTAGTGCAGTATGGCCCGAGTCGAAATCTAAGATCCAGGGACAGGGCTTTGGTCACTATTCCCAGAGTTTTTAAAGCCAGAATGGGGGCCCGATCCTTTAGATACCAAGCAGCAAGGATATGGAACTCTCTCCCAATGGATTTAAGAGTCGAGCAATGCGAAATAAAATTTCGCAAACAGCTAAAGACTTGGCTCTTCTCCAATAGCGTAACAATTTAAGGGATACTGGGGTGTTTCTGCAGTCATTGTTTTTCATTTCTTTCAGAGTACCATTATAGCGCGGGGACGCACCGGCGGTGTAACCAGGCGCTTTATAAATGGCTAAACTAAACTAAACTAAACTATATATTTAGTAAGTGGTGCTAGCACCAGCTTACACAGGCTGCAATGGCAGACCTGTAGTTCTATTTTGAATGGTCTCTCATGGGTGGCATAATACATGCTTCAGCCCATGGGAGACCTCTGGGGTACCTATGCCCTGGGTACCTTAGTACCCTATACTAGGGACTTATAAGGGTACCCCAGTATCCAATCTGGGATGTACCTAAGTACTGAACACAACATTTTAGGGAAAAAAGCAGATAGACTGGGGTCCTGATTAGCAGGATCCCAGTCAGATTAGTCAAATACAGCTTAGCACCAGGCAAAAAGTGGGGGTAACCATAGAAGCAGATCCTACTTTCCTACACAACCGTTCCCCCCCAAAACGTTAGGAGATGAGACTAACCTTGCCCAGTTGAGTCTTCATTTTCTAAGTGGAAATATCTGGAAAGTCCATCTGCATTGGCCTGGTTACTCCCAGGTCTATGTTTCACTGTATAGTCCATCCCCTGTAGGGAAATGGACCACCTCAAAAGTTTGGGGTTTTCACCCTTCATCTGTTTAAGCCATAAG
Source organism: Calotriton arnoldi (assembly GCA_963921515.1). NCBI lineage: Eukaryota > Metazoa > Chordata > Amphibia > Caudata > Salamandridae > Calotriton > Calotriton arnoldi. Next base: position 1,458,121 of record CAWUFW010001137.1, read on the forward strand.
AAGGGCTTATGGTCTGTCTGAACAATGAAGTGAGTGCCAAACAGGTATGGCCTCAGTTTCTTCAGGGCCCAGACCACAGCAAAGCCTCCCTCTCTGTAGCTCACTAATGTTTCTCTCTGGGGGTCAACCATCTGCTGATAAAACCTACTGGTTGATCCTGGCCCTCTGCATTAAGTTGTGACAACACAGCCCCTACCCCCAACTCAGGTGCATCTGTTTGGACAATGAATGTTTTAGAGTAGTCAGGACTTTGCAGAATGGGAGCAGTGCACAAGGCCTGCTTAATGTCATCAAATGCCTTCTGACAGCTAACTGTCCACTGAACTTTCTTGGGCATTTTCTTAGAGGTAAGATCATTCAAGGAGTCACTATGGACCCATATCCGTTGACAAATCTTCTGTAATACCCAGTCTTGCCCAAAAAGGCTCTGACCTGAGTCTGGGTAATTGAAGCAACCCATTCCATAATGTTCTGGATTTTGCTCTGTAGGGGTTGAACTTAGCCTCCACCTACCAGGTGGCCCAAGTATACAACCTTACTCTGCCCTATCTGGCACTTAGTAGCCTTGATAGTGAGGCCTGCCTTCTGCAGAGCCTCCAAAACTTTCTTCAGGTGGACCAGGTGATCCTACCAGGTGGAGCTAAATACAGCTATATCATCAAGATATGCTGCACTATAGGCTTCCAGGCTTGTGAGAACTTTATTCACCAACCTTTGGAATGTGGCAGGTGCATTCTTCAAGCCAAAGGGCATTACAATAAATTGATAATGCCCACTAGGGGTTGAAAATGCAGTTTTTGGTTTGGCATCCTCAGCTAGTCTGATTGCCAATAGCCAGCATTAAGGTCAAATGTACTTTAGAACTTGTCTGAGGCCAAAATGTCAATAAGTTCATCTGCCATAGAAATTGGGTGAGCATCAGTCCTAGAGACGGCATTGAATCCTCTGTAGTCCACACAAAACCTCACCTCTCTTTTTCCATCCTTGGTGTGAGGTTTAGGTACAAGGACTACTGGGCTAGTCCAAGTGCTATCTGAGGGCTCAATCACTCCCAACTCCTGCATCTTTTGGACCTCTGTCCTGATGCAATCTCTGACATGGTCAGGTTGCCTGTAGATTTTATTCTTGACAGTAAGACACTCACCTGTGTCCACTTCATTGGTACACCAGGTGGTTTGACTTGGAGTCAGAGAGAACATATGCCTGAATTGATTGAGGACGTTCCTGCAATCAATCTGCTGCTGGTCAGTGAGGCTGCCTGCCAAGGCTACTCCATCAACTGATCCATCATCAGGGTTTCTTGAGAGGAGATCAGGGAGAGGGTCACTCTCTTCCTCCTGTCCCTCGTCAGTTGCCATGAGAAAGCCCATGTCAGCCCTGTCAACAAAAGGTTTTAGCCTGTTCACATGAAGTACCCTATAGGGACTTCTGGAAGTGGCAAGGTCAACAGATAGGTGACCTCACCCTTCTGTCCTAATATGGTATGGAGTCCTCTCCATTTGTCCTAGAGAGCTGCTGGGGCCACAGTCTCCAACACCCACACCTTCTGACCTGGCTGATAAACAGTCAGTACAGCCTTTTGGTCATGCCAAGCTTTTTGGAGTTCTTGGCTTGCCTCGAGGTTTTTGCTGGCCTTCTTTATGTACTCAGCCATGAGGGAGCGCAGACCAAGTACATAGTCCGCTATGTCCTGTTTGGGACGTTTGAGAGGTAACTCCCATCCCTCCTTCACCAAACACAAGGGACCCCTAACTGGATGCCCAAACAGAAGTTCAAAAGGGCAGTAGCCAACCCCCTTCTGAGGGACCTCTCTGGAGGCAAAGAGAAGGCAGGGCAGAAGGACATCCCATTTTCACCTAAGCTTTTCTGGAAGGCCCATGATCATACCCTTTAGGGTGTTGTTGAATCTTTCAACTAACCCATTGCATTGAGGTTGGAAGCATGTGGTGAATTTGTAATTCACTCCACACTCTTTCCACATTGCAGTAATATAACTTGACATGAAGTTGCACCTCTGTTAGTTAAGACCTCCTTAGGGAAGCCCACTCTGGAAAAAATTCCTAAGAGGGCCCTTGTCACCACAGGAGCTGTAGTGGTCCTAAGGGGAATTGCTTCTGGATACCTAGTAGCATGGTCCACCACCACTAGAATATAGCTGTGCCCAGATGCTGTTGGAGGGTTCATGGGACCAATGATATCAATCCCAACCCTCTCAAAGGGAACCCCAACCACTGGAAGTGGAATTAAGGGGGCCTTTGTGATGCCACCTGATTTGCCACTGGCTTGGTAGGTGGCACAGGAGCGACAAAACTCCTTTGTGTCCTCAGACATGTGGGGCCAGTGAAAGTGAAGGACAAGCCTGTCCCAAGTCTTACTTTGCCCTAAGTGTCCTGCCAGGGGAATGTCATGTGCAGGGGTGAGAAGGAAGCCTCTACTTCTGGGGTATAACCAACCTCCTGGTGGCACCAGGCTTGGGGTCTCTACCCTCTGAGTATAGAAGTCCTTCATCCCAATAGATCCTGTGTGACACACTGACATTCCCAGCAGCCTCAGCAGCAGCTTGCTGTCTGAGGGGTTCAAGAGAGGGGCAGGCTTGCTGCTCCAAACTCAAGCCTGCTCTGGAAGGGCCCCCTGCCCCCAATAACTCACCTGATCAGGTTCAAGCTCATCTGGGGCAGTTACTTCAAAGATACCAAGGTCATCTCCCTCAAGAGGTTGACCCTCACTCTGGGTCTGGGGGGAAGGCACAGCCTTACCCTTCCTGCTCCTCTTCTTGGAAGGAAACTGGTCCATTGTTCCAGGATCCAGGGCCTGTTCAGTGGAAAGCTGCTTTGCTTGTGACCTGGTCACAGCAAACACACGTGCAGAAATGCCCAACATTTCTGCATGAGTCCTTAGCTCTACTTCAGCCCAGGCTGAAGTTTCCAAATCATTGCCTAACAAACAATCCACAGGGAGGTCTGAAGATACCACAACCTTTTTAGGCCCAGTTACTCCTTCTTAGCTCAAATTAACAACTGCCAAGAAATGATCAGTCCTGACATTGCTAGCATTGGTCACTTGGTACATTTGTCCAAGTATGATCCGGTCAGGAGACACTAGATTCTCTGTCACCATAGTGACACTTGCACCGGTGTCCCTGTAGGCCATAGCCTCCTTTCCATTTATCAAAGGCTGCTGCCTGTTCTTGCCCAGGTTACTGGGACTGACAAGTAAGGTGGCAAGATCTATGCCACCATTACAGACCAGCACAGCCTGAGCTGGATTTCTGACTATGTCAGAACCCATCTCAGAACCCAAGGTTAACCCAACTAATCCCTTGTTTCCTGTACTACCACTCGTACCTGTGCTAGGGTGCACAGTTGCCTTAGGGGCAGTGGTAGTAGGAGTGTTCTCCTTGGCTTTTGGACATTCAGCATCTTTTGTCCAATGGGTTTTCACTTTACAAAAGTAACACTAAGGTTTCTTCTTGCCTTTCTTGTTGGATTGTGACCCCCCCAGATGCAGGTTTTTGGGGCCCTTGAGAAGATTCTTTCTTGTCTTTGCCCTTGTCCCCACCCTTATCTTGAGCTGTTAAAGAATCTTGCTTCTTCTGGTCACCACTATTGTTCTGGTTTTTCTGCTTCACCCTGGTTCTGACCCACGTATCTGCCTTCTTTCCCAATTCTTGGGGAGAAGTCAGATCTGAGTCCACCAGATACTGATGCAAGAGCTGGTTCTGACAATTATTAAGGATCTGCTCCCTCATAATCAAATTATATAATCCTTGGTAGTCATTCACTTTGCTGCCAAGCAACCAATCTTCCAGAGCCTTAATAGCACTATCCACAAAGTCTACCCAGTCCTGGGTCTGTGCTTTCTGGGTATCTCTGAACTTAATCCTGTATTGTTCAGTGGCTAAACCAAACCCATCAATGAGAGCACTTTTCAAAAATGAGTAATTATCAGCATCCTCTTCTCTAACAGTGAGGAGCTTATCTCTACCTTTGTCAGCAAAGGAGAGGCACAAGATAGCTGCCACTGCTCTTGAGGGACCCTCTGAACTTTACAGGCCCTCTCTAAAGCAGTTATCCATTTGTGGATGTCATCCCCAACATGGTAGGGAGGGACAATCTTGTTCAGGTTCCTATGTTCAAAGGAATGTTCCTTAACTCTAGGGACACTGTTGCTGCCACCATGGGACTCGATTCTCAGTTTCTTCCTAGTTCTCTGAACTTCCAGGGACTCTCTGTCAATGGCCAACTGCTCTTGCCTAAGCCTAGCTTTCTCAAGCTCAAGTGTTGGTACTCCCTATCAAAAGAGTTCCCCAGTTCTTGGAACGAAAATTCACTGTATCTAGTAGTCAGAGCGCCACTGGCATCTCCTTTGGAAGACATACTAAGTGTTGTGTGGTGTTGCACCTACCTAACCTAGTGGGAACTAAACTCTCTGAGGTTGGAGAAAGGGTGTGCTAAACCCTTAATTACCCAACACTAAGTTCAGTAGAACTTACTTATTCTAAGCTTATATTATATGTGCCTAGTATTAGTGATGGTTTTTCAATTAATCAACACAAAGATTTATCTGGTAAAACAATGGAGGCTTGAATCCCACCGCTGCCACCAATGTGAGAAGCTGGCCTGGTATATGATATAAACTTATGTAAGTGGACACCTTGCACCAGTCCAGGCAACTCTTATGGTGATTTAAGAGGTCTTAGACAACCTTAGAAAGCTCTCTAAGTGGTAGCTGTGGAGAGCAGCCTTCAGGCTTAGTCCAGAAGGAGTGTAAAGCAGCTTCTTTTACCAGAATGCAATCTTATAGTACAGATTAAGTGAAAAAGAACCACACAAAGTAGTTATAAAAATATGCATTTATTATATAATACTCTCTAACACATAGAAATATCTCCTACCCGGAGATATGCACAATGCACACGATACTTCAGCAAAGAAACACAGTAAATAGCACGAAATACACAGTGGCTCCAGGGAGGGACCAAACCATATACTAAGAAAGTGGTATAAGAACCACGACTCAAGTCAAGACAGTGTTGAGAGGACGTAGAAGTGCTGGAACCCCAAGGAACCACCCAAGGTGAGTAGATAGGGACCCCACAGAGAGCGTGTGAGGTGTGGGAACACGACTACGTGCTCCGTACAACTCTACGTGTAAGTCGCGGTTGGATTTTTAAAGATTAAGAACCCTTCCCAGTGGACCCTGAAGAAACCCCGTGGAAGACAGAAGGTTGGAGAGCCACCCCACCCGTGGATACCCTAGTACCCACGTTACCTACACCAGGGAAGCCGGATGCATACGTCTGAAGTGGTGTCGGAAACCGCAGTCAAACTCAATGGAGGACTTCAGGAAAGTGCCCTGTTGAAGAAGGAGAAAGTGTCCGGTGGAATCCAAGGATGGATTCTAGATGAGAGGTACCTGCAAGCAGAGGGGACAGAGACTATGTCACTCGAGGGTGACCAGGAGACTTGGAAGACGAATGCCCTCCGATGTCGGGTGTTGCAGGATGGATGTCAATGACCTTGACTCTGCAGCTGTGAGGACCAGGCAACGCTGAGGAGGACCAGGAGCTGTACACGAGCTGTCCCAGGAAGGATGTTGAGTGCTGAGGGGTGGGTGTCCGGCAGGAGCGCCAACAAGCCTTGGCAAAGGCAAGCAACGCAGGAATCAAAGGGGACTCACCAAAGGCAGGAAAGTCAGGGCAGGCCCCGAGCAATCAGGGGAGCCCAAAAGAAACAAGTGTGACCCTCAAGTGGACCCACAGGCCGGAGGCACTGGAGTCGCAAGAGGACCTCAAGCAGCTCACCAAAAGATGCAGGCCACGATGCACACGATCCAGTGTGGCTGATGATTCTGGTCACTGGGTGCTCGAGGTTGGGGCTACTTGGAGCCCGAAGATCTTCTTGGAAAGAAACCAACAAGCCTTTGCAACTGCAAGTTGGACGGGGTGCACAGGGGTTCGGTTATTGCAACCCCCACAAGGTATACTGGCCTCAAACTTGGTGAGAGGGCAGGGCAGACCTCGGGAGCTGTGGAAAACCACCACCTATGTTGCAGAGCCCACGGAGTCCAGAGGATCTCAGGATCTGCAGACCGGTCGACTTAGTTGCGGTTTCTGCAAATGCAGGGGAGTGACTCCTTCACTCCAAGGGAGATTTCTTTAAGTGTCTTTGATGCTTCACAGGCCTTGGAAGGTTCCTATATGATGCACAGACGATGCAGCAGACTGGAAGGGAGATGAAGTTAGGTCTAAACGAGGTCCAGCGAAGTCCAGAGTGCCCAGACGGTAGAAGAGCAGAGGTGTCTGATCTGAATCTTATCCCACGACGAATCTAGGGACCTACACCCAGGTAAGCCCCTAAGTACCCTTGGGAAAGGGTTGAGAAGATTCAGGGACCCTCCCAGGGGAGGGTCTCAACAGGGGGGAGGTTACTCCCATGTCCTTTGTCCAGTTTTGCGCCAGAGCGGGAGCCAACGGCTCCCAGAACTGGTTTGAACTGGACTATGCACAATGACACCAGATGTGCCCCTCATGCAGACTGAGTGGTGCTGGCAAGCGCACACACCCAATCCCAATACACTAAATCCTGTCTGGGAGGTGGTCACACCTCCCTGTGACAGGATGCCCATTATTCTTCCTTCCCCTGCTCGAGCTTGGCTCAGTAGCAGGAGGACAGAATCGTGTCTCTGGGAGGCAGCAACCATTTTCTGCTGTCTGGGTCAAGAAGGCTGGTACCGGGAACACTTAGAGCCTGACAGAGGGCTCTTCCAGTGCTTGGAATCATACCTCCCACAACGTTTACGATGTGGGAGGTATGATTCCAACATGTTTGATACCAAACATGATAGGATTTGTTGCAGCCGTTTTCGAGATGGTCATCGCGTAATTACGCAGTACCCCTCTATATAGTATATGGCTGCTTCACTGACAACCCGGGAGAATGGACTCCGTAGGCTGCAGGAGTGTCCTGCTCATGCAGGGGCACCCTCTCACTTAGAGCCAAGCACCCTGCCTTCAGGATTGCAAAGGCCTGTTATAGGGATGACTTATAGGTTTTAAGTGCAGTGTCCCTAAATATAGAAAACCTATATCTTTAGTAAGTGGTGTATGCACCAGCTTACACAGGCTGCAAAGGCAGACTTGTAGTTCCATTTTGAATGGTCTTTCATGGGTGGAATAATACATGCTTCAGCCCATGGGAGACCTCTGGGGTACCTATGCCCTGGGTACCTTAGTACCACATACTAGGGACTTATAAGGGTACCCCAGTATCCAATCTGGGATGTACCTAAGTACTGAACACAACAATTTAGGGAGAACGTAGATAGACTGGGGTCCTGATTAGCAGGTTCCCAGTCAGACTAGTCAAATACAGCTTAGCACCAGGCAAAAAGTGGGGGTAACCATAGAAGCAGATCCTACTTTCCTACACAACCGTAATTGTTCGTCTACCACAATGAAGCATTTGGTCCATTTGTCTAAACACTGCCTGAACCCTTGCCCTGATGTTGTGACCCTCTGCTGCCCTACTCTGCCCAGATTTTCACCTTCATACTGCGACTCCATCTGACATTCCCCACCCCAATCACAGAATATTTCTGTGATGCCCTCTTGTCATACCCTGCCCTAACGTTTCCCACAGCACTGCAACATAGCATGACCCCTTCCAACAACCTCTGTCCCAAACATTACCCCTACAGCTGAGACACCACACAATCCTGTTTAACCCCGATCCCCTTAATTCTGCACTCCACTGTATACTGCACTCCGCTCTATCCTTTGAGACCCCTAAACCTTCGGAACTCCTTGAAACACTCTGTTTTTGGAAGACCTATTATAGATGTGTTTTCAAATCAAACCACTACCTGGTAAAGAATTATACTTAATTTCAAATACAAATTTGACACGCTGTTCAAGTTCCCAGCTACTCAGTGCGGCTTGATGGGAAAATAAGCAGGCCTGATTGATTGCACCTCATTGTGTCTGGGCCAGCGCCAGTGTTCAGCTGCCTGCAGCTGCAGGCCCGTCCCTTGGAGCTCTTTGAAGAACTGAGAGTGAAGCCTTGCCGCTCTGACAGAGCTAATGGGACCTCAAAACTTCCTGCAGACGTCGCAAGAAACCAGCCTAGCAGGAAAGGCAAGAAGGCTCTGGGGACCAGGGTCACAGTGAAATAATAAAGACCTACCAGTCTGCTACAGCAAACACAGAACGATCAAGAAAGAACACAAGAATGGTTACAAAAAAGTAGAAATTAAATTCTGAAATGAGGTATTAATCATGGTTGTGCATGATTTCTTAGAAAAACGATTTCATGGAATATTGAGAACCCATTTCACCTAAACTGTTTAATAGAAATTTGCTGGATGAATGGCATTTACCATTTCGTAGAAACCAACTCATAGAATGTCTTTCATTTCAAAATTGGCTTGTGCATGCTTATTTTTCAGTGTAGTAAGTAAAGTGTAGATATTTCAGGTCTTACTTTCAGAAACGTTTTTCTCTGAGTTATTTCAGTGCTTTACTTCAGGGGACATTACTTCAATTTTATATCTTTAAGCTGTCAAATATTTCAGACACTTTTAATTCACTGACTCTCACCTACTTTAAACACCATCCATCCTTGACCTCCTTACAACTCCTAAACATGATTCATTTTGGCCACCTAAAAGCCCTGTACCATGGCTAAATTACACCCATCCTTGAACCATTAACACCCATCACAACCCTGGATCCACCCATTCTGAACCCTAAAGTTCTTTCTGTCCTTAGATTCAGCCCATCACCAACCCCTAAAATACCTCATCACCCCTAAACTCAGCCATTACCTGAACCCTAAAAATGCCTCACCACTTCTAAACTCTATCCATCACGGAGCCTTAAAAACCCTCAACAGCACTAAACTCCGACCATCCATGAACCCTAAAAACCCATCACCACCCCTAAACTCCACACATTCCAGATCGCTAAAAAATCCTCACCACCCCTAAACTCCACCCATTCCTGAATCCTAAAAACCCCTTTCTACATCTGAACTGCACCCAGCTCTCACCCCTAAAATCTCTCATCACCTATCCCAGAACCCAAACATCCTTCACTACCCCATCCAATTTTAATGTCATTTTGGATTGTTCCTTAAAATTATTTTTCCTTTAAAATGTTTCCAAACATTTTTGATTTTCCTTAAAATTGTCTTTTCTTGAAATTGTTTACCATGATTTGGTTTCCTCCAAAGTGGTTTCTCAGTTTTTGTTTTTCCATTAATTCACATTTTATCAATTAGTCATAGCAGCATCAAACCGATCATATAGGGGATTATTATGATGGCAGTCGGAAAGCCTCCAACCTACGGTCAGAGGCTTTCTGACCACCATCGTCGGTTTCAATTCAGACCGAAACGGACGGTCATTCTGGCTGGCTTCCAACGGGCTCAAGGAGCCCGTCAGCCAGTCGGAGGCTGGCCCGTAATCCCAAAGGGCGGTCTTTCTGCCCTTCGGATTACGATGTACGGTTTCTGGCAGGGTTGCCATGCCGGCCTTTCCAACATGGGAACCCTGTCGGAAAGCGTGTTCGGGGGGCCCTAGCAGGGTGCCCTTGTGTGCGCGGCCTCCGGTTAGGGGCCGAGGGGGCACCTATGGTGCCCCCCTGTTAATCCCTGCACCCCATGGCAGGCACCTTGAGGTGGTGCAGGGATTAACACCACCTCCCATTTGCCTATGGGAGCATGTACTACGACCGGTTTACGGCCATAACACATGCTCCATAGGGAAATGCGACCGAACAGTGTTAGGTCGCATCCAAATCAGGCGGTCGGGACCGCCGACTGGAGGTAGGTCGGTCCCGTTTACGAGACGCCTGACATTGTAATCAGCCCCTAAGTATCTTAAATGTACACAGAAATAGGAAATGAGAAAGAGATAGATTGTGTGAGACAGGCACATCACATCCAGTTGAGGGGTGCAAGATTCTCACAGCAGAGAAAGAAAGAAGTCAGAATGAATCAAAGGAAAGCATGTATAGGCATCAGTTATAGGCTGCTGGGGGAACCAGCAGCTACCTGTGGCTTGCCATTTTGTAACCATGGCACAGCCTTCTTGAGCCATGCTTTCAAGGGTCATAAAGGGAAGTGGCAGGAACAGAAAGTAAAGAGGGGACTAAGAGCTTTTTGTGTTTTCTGTGGTGTCCACTCCTTCCACCTCACTTTGGCCTCAGCAGCAAATGGGAGGCTGTTGTGGAGATTAGGTTCATCCCTGTGATGTCACTCTGAGTCCAATGGTGTGTGATGGCACTTCCACTACACCTGACATTTGATAACTTGACCATGCATGCCAACATTCAGAAACATCTAACAGGGGTTTTGGAGGAAAAATCGGGGACTTCAATTTCTCCATTGGCTTGAATTGGAGTAGAGGACATTTTAAGAAAGCAAGCAATAACAGCCTTTTTTACTTTAAAAATCAGGAGTTGAGGAGCATGGCCAAGATGGCGGATGAGTAGGATGGTGTTTCCTACACTGAGCTCTTGCCAGTGCAGATCCTTTTTAAAGCAGCACCATCCACGGACCCTGCTGTCGGTCTCTGAGTCAACATGAGTCATATACTCTGCTTTACCAGCAGAGTTGCCAGCTGCAGCCCAGCACTGAAAGCAGAGCATGAGGCTCCCCGGGCTAAGACATGAGAGTCAGCATCCGCAGCAGTGGACCCGGGTTGGGCCTATGGATCCGCCTAGAGGAGCATTGAGGATTGGTTCACACACGCCCCAATTACTGGAGTCCCAGCTGCAGAGTCAGGCAGCCATGGGCAGGGGTGGCCTGTGGAGGCCTCTAACAGAGTTGGGAGAGGATCCTGCCCAAGATGGGAGAATGAAGCAGGCAAAGTAGAGGGCCACTGAGTTTCTCTGTGGAATTGACAGTGATTGATGGGCAGTATGATGGGAGAGCAAGCAAGAGGCCCCATAATCAACATTGAGAGATGCAGCAAAAGTTGATAAATTAAAGGGACTCTCCCTCCCCATCCCCTCTTCAAAGCAAGAAGCGGTATGCTGAGGCCTGACTTCCATGGACTGGAGTTGGTACTGAGTTCCACCGCAGACGTTGAGGGTAGCTGGGCCTACTGGAGTCTCACGGATGTAGGCCACACCCACTTTAAAATCTGGTCCTATCAAGGGCAGCAAAGGATCTCCCCAGCTGGATCCTTTAAGCAGGTAGCCGTTTGAAATGGTGGGTCCTGCTGAGGGCACTGAAAACGAGATGGTAGGAGCAAAATCGAACAAGGAGCAAACTGTCAAGGACTTACTATTAAAACAGCCAAAACCTAAAACCTGCTAATGTGAAAGCTGCTACAAAGCACATGGCCGCTGCAGACAATGTGTAGGGGCCAGTTACAAAGCAGTTGCTGGAGGACTTATTTCGAGATCTCAAGGAAAATATCTCTACACTGAGGTTGGACCTCATGAGGGAGCTTTAAGACATTGAAAAGGACTGCAGATGTCTGGGGAAAAATCCTCTTCTTTTAAGACAAGAGAGACCAGAGAGGAACAACAAGAGTTCCTTCACCAGGAGATTCTCGAGCTAACAAAAAAAAATGCGGTCCTGCAGGCACATCTAGAGGGCATGCAGGAATAGCATTAGAATCAGAGGTGCCTAATGTGGAGCAGAGGGATCAGACATTGTGGTCTATGTCCAGACTTTTTTCAAGAACATTTTGGGCAAGCTGGACGTGATGAATATACTGCTGGACAGGACTCACAGAACCACTAGCCCCCCGTCTGGGGCAAAGCAGCAGCCAGATATTCTAATGGAAGTGCACTTTTTTCATCCGAAAGAGGTGATCGTGGTAGACAGAAGGAACATTTTTTCTTGGAAGGACATACTATCCTCTTATTTAAAGACCTCTCTCAATTACACTACAAAAAAGGAGACCAATCCACCCTGTCCTGAGCTTCCTTTGAACTCGACAATTTGCATACAAATGTGGCCACCACTTCTGCCTCATTTTTGAATGGCAAAAACAATCAATGCAGATTTCATCCCTAAAAAAATAGAAAACCGCGCTTTAAATCCCAAATGAGCCAGTGGAGGGGGATGTGCCATGGAAGGACATAAATCGCCCGCCTGGCCGACAGGTGGCAGGGAGTCACTAAAACGGGTGTTTGGGCAAAAAATCGACTTAAAAATATCTGGAGACAGAAATATCGGAAATTAAATATTGTGACACACAAATATTAAGATGCAGATATATAGTTGCCAAGAAAATTGTTTTTTGAGGTAAGATCGTTTTAAATAATATTGATGTTTTCAATATTGTTTTCAATCATATAGTGGTTTAAAATATAGTTTTTAAATTACTTGCATGTGTTATAGTTTACCTTTTAATTTTATGAGTTACTATTGTTTATATAAATGGTATTACTTCTATTTAAATATAGCATGCAATTTTAAGTAATTTCGAATTTTTTCTTTTGTTTGAAATATTAATTTATAGTGTCATAGCTGGTTGTTGGGCTTATAGGGGGATAGGGTGGGCAGTTAATTAGATGATTAATTATGAATTATTTAATAAATTATATTTAATTATATGATTGATATTTATTATGTAGATTAGGTAACACTGATTTATTTTTGTTATATGTCATTTGCAAGCTGTTAGGTTAGAAGAAGTATAGGTTGGGACGTTAGTTCGGTAATAATTAATTAACAATTCATTATCAATTGTTAATTAATTATTTAATTGATTTTAAATATGCATTTTATGGAATATTTATTTGTTTTAAGTATATTTTAGTTGCAGGCTGCTAGATTTGCAGGGGTGTAGGGTGGAAATGTAATTGAGTAATAATTAATTAACAATTTAATATTAATTGTTTATTAATTATTTAATTGATGTTAAATTATGGGAAATATGGAATACTGATTTATTTTACATATATTTTAGGTTTTAGGTTTACAGGGGTATAAGGTGGGAAGTTAATTAAGCAATAATTAATTAACTATTGATTATTATTTGAAGATAGATTAATTATTTAATTGATTTTAGATATGTAAATTATGGAACACTTTTTTTAGTGATATTTTTTGGTGTGGGCTGCAAGGTTTGTAGGAGTATAGGGTAGGAAGTTAATAAATTAATAATTAAATAACAATGATCTATTAATTGATAATCCATTATTTTATTGAAGATTAATTATGCAAATTGATTGTTTGTAGTTTTTTTTATAACATATATATATTTTTCACATGAAGAATTTTTATATTAGGAGTTCAATGTTTTTTCTACATTCATGGTGTTATTTATATATATAATGTGTTTGAAGTGAAGTATTTTCCTTACTCTTGTTTAGACTGCGGTAGGAATAGTAAAATAACCTCTTTGCAGTTCAGCACTTTGCCTACTGTTGCACTGTTTGGAGTGGGAATAGTAAATTCAATGTTTTTTCTACATTCATGGTGTTATTTATTTATATAATGTGTTTGAAAAGAAGTTTTTTCCTTACTCTTGTTTAGACTGCAGTATGAATAGTAAAATTAACCTCTTTGCAGTTCAGCACTTTGCCTACTGTTGCACTGTTTGGAGTGGGAATAGTAAATTCAATGTTTTTTCTACATTCATGGTGTTATTTATTTATATAATGTGTTTGAAAAGAAGTTTTTTCCTTACTCTTGTTTAGACTGCAGTATGAATAGTAAAATTAACCTCTTTGCAGTTCAGCACTTTGCCTACTGGTGCACTGTTTAGAGTGGAAACAGTAAATGTAACCCGTCAAAAGTCCAAAACTTTCCCTACTGTTGTGTTGTTTGGAGTGGGAATAGTAAATTCAACCCCTCCGAAGTCCATCACTTTCCCTACTGTTGCACGGATTGGAATAGTAAATGTTACCCCTCCGAAGTACAAAACTTTCCCTACTATTGCGCTGTTTGGAATGGGAATAATAAATCATCCGAAGTCCAACACTTTTCCTACTGTTTCACGGACTGGAGTGGAAATAGTAACTTTACCCCTCCGAAGTCCAACACTTTCCCTACTGTTGCGTTGTTTGGAGGGGAAATATTAATTTAATCCCTCTGAAAACCAATGCTTTCCTTGTTGTTGCACAGACTGGAGTGGGAACAGTAAATTTAACACTTTCCAACACGTTCCCTACTGTTGCACTAACTGCAGTAGGAATAGTAAATCTAACTCCTCCGAAGTCCAATACTTTCCCTACTATTACGGTGACTGAAGTAGGAATAGTCAATATAACCCATCCGAAATCCAACACATTCTCTACTGTTGCATAAACTAAAGTGGGAATAGTATATTTAATATTCTTAGACTACAATCGTTTTCATATATTGGTAAAATAGATTTTATAGCATTAATTGTATTTTTTAAATATTTTATATTATTTTTATTTTTTTATTTTAGTGTTTATAGTATTTTTAGTAAATGTGTTACTTGGGGTTTTTTTATTTTTATTTATTGTCTACGTTAATATGTTTTTCTTATTCAATTGTTTATATTTTTTATGGTTTTATTGTGTGTATACAAATATATATATAATGTAACGCAATTAATACAAATATTTATTTTACATTATATTAATCGTTTTTTATATTTTTAATTTATTACTATGTAGATATATATATATATATCCCAAAAGAATGCCCTGAGCTTGAGGACGCCACTGCACGGGGGATAGTTCAACAGTAACTTTATTAAACAAGACCGGCATTTTCATACTGAATTAAAATCCCTGACGCGTTTCGTGGCCACTGCCCCTTAATCATAAGGAAGCTGACAGTTCACGGCTGCGCACAACACATTTTTTATCCCGTATGCATGCTGCTCCCAGGTGAGACTAATTATTTCTGCATGCTGGGAACTGTAGTGCCATTGATATTTTTAATTTATTACTATATATATATATATATATATATATATATATATATATATATATATATATATATATATATATATATATATATATATATATTTTCAACAATGGCCCGAAAGCTTAGGAGGGAACACGCAGGTCACCCACCATGCGGTGTATCTCTTCACCACTCGTGCCACTTCGCTACCCACTAAGGGGACACTGTAACTCGCTTTGGGGACTATATGTCCCATAATGCTTGAATAAAAATCGAAAATGGAATATAGCCCACCAGGGGGCGATGAAGCAAATAAAAGAGAAATGTACAAAGCGAGACGTAATGCTTATGTGATTGAACAGCCCAGAAGAAAAGGATTTGCCTTGAAACGCGTCGGCTATTGCAGAAAATCTAGCAAATTGGCACGAGTGGTGAAGAGATACACCGCCTGGTGGGTGACCTGCGTGTTCCCTCCTAAGCTTTCGGGCCATTGTTGAAAATAAACAACATGGCAGCCCTGCCGTGAGGAGGAGAACCATCCCTCAAATGAAATGGGAGGCTGCGGATCGGAACTATTTCGTAACCAAATGCAGTGCGGCGAACCAAGAATTTAATTTCACTCGTCCCGAAATGCTGGACCTTACTAAAGGATTTTAAAGTTCTAAAGAGACATAATTGCATATACACCCACTAAGGGGACTCTGTAACTCGCTTTGGGGACTATATGTCCCGTAATGCTTTAATGAAAATCGAAAATGGAATATAGCCCACCAGGGGGCGATGAAGCAAATAAAAGAGAAATGTACAAAGCGAGACGTAATGCTTATGTGATTGAACAGCCCAAAAGAAAAGGATTTGCCTTAAAACGCGTCGGCTATTGCAGAAAATCTAGCAAATTGGCACGAGTGGTGAAGAGATACACCGCATGGTGGGTGACCTGCGTGTTCCCTCCTAAGCTTTCGGGCCATTGTTGAAAAAATATATATATATATATATACATTTTCATAGTAAACATGCTAAATATGTAAACAATTAACATAATATAAAATAAATATTTATTAATTATGTTACACTATATTCATTTATATAAACACAAATCCATATATATTTATGTGTGTGTGTGTTTGTGAGTTTATATAATTATATATTTATATATAGTATTACATATTATTGGGATTCATTTAATTTACATTATATTAAAGTTATATATGAAAACATTTAACATGTACTGCTTTAAATTCTAAATATATAACAAAACTCTATATTTTTGTATATTTTAGACAATATTAGTGCCAACAATATTTTTGGCCGATATTTTTGTACTTACCTTTATAATTATAGGCACACAATATTGTGGTAAATTATATTTTTGACACAATTTTTTTGTCAGCGATATTGTTTGCCATGGTATTCTGTCAGAGATCCACGAAAAAGCGATTCAAATCAATTTGTAAGCCAAGTGCTGCTGTTATAGAACAAAAAAAAGAAGGCTGTCCATGAGAATCTGAAGAACTCAGTCCCACTGACTGCTCCTTCTCAATCATCACAGAGAGCTGAAACTGAGACCTCCGAGTAGAAGCTCCAAGTTTGATCCCACAGGCTGTTATACAGCACCTCGTGGCACCCAGTGTATGCACTTACTGGACTAATAGCTGGGCGATGGAGGTCCAGGTTCCCCTTGGACCAGAGATGTTTTTAGGCATGGGGAAAGCGGGCTCTGGCCCATGGCCCCAGCCTTTCAAGGGCCCCCTGATAGAGCCAGCTCTCTTCTGCAGAGAGTCTTGCCCTGATAACCGTGAATAGCTCTTGAACAGATTGCTTTAAATTCAGTTTTCCTTTAATTTATTTTAATGTAGGTGACGTGTGAGAGTCTATTACAAACATATTGCAGAGAAATGGTGTGTTTACATTTCATGCAACATCCATAAAAATGTTTCTTTTAGATGAACACAGGACCTCACATATGTGAAATGGGAGGGTGTCTCAGAGGCTATTTGCAGTAATATTAGTCAGCTGCTGCTGTGTTACAATATTGAAAGCACACGCCACCATCCCTGATTATTAGATGTGAACATATTTAGAATTTGGACGAGTGTGTCTGTGCACTGTCAGTGACCTGGCCAAAGAGGGCAGGAAAGACCTGAAACTGGATCATAAATGTAAAGCGCTACCGAACAGGGGCCTCTAAAATACGTTTGGCCCAGGGCCCCTAAACTCCTTAAGATGTCCCTGTCTTGGACCTTGGAGGGCGGTTCCTGTGGACCACATAGAGTAAAGAGATATGAAGGATGGTCAAATGGGGGAGAGAGCGTATGGCAGTGGGAGTGTGGCCTGGAGTGGGGCTGATTGTGAAAGTTTAAGACTTTTGCATGCCTCATCACCACTGGAATTGTTATATTTTAATTAGAGCCAGGGTACTCGAACATTTAGTGAAGGTGATTGCTGTTTCGGTTGTTAGGTGGGTGGATATGTGGAGATTTGAGGTACATTATAAAAGGGGAAACACCAACACCAATGGGCTACTACTGTACCACGATGCAGCCAACACCAGGTTGATCACACAATGACCAAGTCAATCAGCTTTAACTTCAAAGGCTTAATCTCAGTAACTAAGGGCCTGATCACGAGTCTGGCAGTCCACAGGCCGCCAGACTCATGGGGGCACGGTGGTCTCTTGACTGCCCTATTACAATTAGGGTGGTCGGACCGCCATTGCCCCGCTGCAGCTGCCAGGGAACTTCCGTTCCCTGGTTGTGTTGGGCAGTCAGGAGGCATTAAAATGCTTGGCGGGACCGCCGAGTTCCCGCCAAGCATATTTTTCATGACAGTTCCTCCTCTATGAAAACCCTCGCTGAGAGGAAACAAAGGGGGCCTACAGGGCCCCCTTGTGCTTCTGATCCATTGGGTGCATGCAGGGGGGCACAACATGTGCAGGAACTGTTTTGGCCGTTCCCATTGCGGTGACCATTTTCAGGGCACCACTGTGGGAACGTAAAAAAAGCCCCCCAGACACGAGTTACACTCGTAATCTGGCGAGCAGCCCAA
The DNA here is from genome assembly GCA_963921515.1 of Calotriton arnoldi. NCBI lineage: Eukaryota > Metazoa > Chordata > Amphibia > Caudata > Salamandridae > Calotriton > Calotriton arnoldi. The sequence goes on from CAWUFW010001137.1 coordinate 1,476,009, forward strand.
CCACTGGTTTGGCGGTGCGGCGACGGGGTGGACTCGCCGCCGCATCGCCAAACTCATAATCAGGCCCTAAGTGACTATCAATTCTGAATTATTTGTACTTCCTGGGGGGAGAGGTGTGCCTATTGCAGGAAACACACCTAGTTAGAAAAGATTGGCAGAGCTCCAATCCAAATGGTTCCCCAGGTCGTATTTTCTTTCATGCTCCAATAAAAGGGGAGTGAAGTGATCAGACAGCGCAGCAGAGATGACAGAAGGCTACTCATCCTTATAGTTAGGCATGGTCACAATCTTTATACTGTGGTTTCTCTAAATACACCTAACATATACACAGAAAGCTATCACCAAAAAGCTATAGTGGAGTTTCTCCACAAGATTAAAGGAGACACAATTATTAGGGGAGACCTACATAATGTTATGGACTGGACAAAAGACAGGTCAGTACAAAAGGTGGGCCAGGCCGGTGCTCTCTCACCAGACTCTCTTTCCTGGTTGCAGCACTTACTCATCCCCGATATTTAGCAGGAGCAACACCCCATGGTCACAAACTACACCCACTTCTCAGCAGCCTGTAAAGCCCACGCTCATATAAGTCACTTCCTGGCTAAAAGTACCATGGCCTGCAGAATGGAGACTACAACCACTGAACAAATCTAACTTTCTGATCAAGACCGACTCCCCCCCCATTCATCTCTCATTAGCATCACAATGAAGTCCCCAACAGACCGCTAATCACATAACGGTGGATATTGAGTGATGTATAGCTATATAGCAAGGAGGTCATTGATGATATTTTGAAATCGATCAGCGATTTCCTGACTGTGAAGGATATGAAAGAGAATGACCTGAGTATTAGGTGGGACACATTTAATGCAGTTAGAGGACAGTTTATCTCACACACGGTGAGACACAATAAAGACACAAGCGATAAACGGGCACAGTGAACAGGCAAACTGTTAGCCTGCAGATTGTGAGCCAAACGAGTCCGCAATATGATCTCAGGCATTTGAAACAGGAAAGGGCTACTTCAACACTCTGACCAGGAGATCGCTGACTCTCTCCAGTTGTTCTATGAGAACCTTTATGCTCAGGAGGATCTATCACCTGCAGAAATAGAGAACTATCTGAAAAACACAACGATCATTCAACTTACACCTGAGCTACCCCAACCCTAGAAGAACCCATACATAGCCATAAGCAGGCTAAAAACAAACAAAGCGCCCAGGACGAACAGCTTCATGTCTGTTTTATAAAACCTTTGCTGATATACTTGCCCCGGTATCCACACACCTATATAACTCCTTCGCTGAAGGGCCAGGGATTACATCCACAGTGGCACAGGCACTGATATCAGTCATTCCTAAACCCGGGACTGATGTACGATGGCACTGATATCAGTCATACGATTATGTACTTCATACAGGCCGATATCTCTATGTAGGTTGACTTAAAAATCTTCACAGACATTTTAGCTAACATATTATGGAAAGTCCTGCCTAGCATGGTTGCACCTGACCAAGCTGGAGAGACAACTTCTGCAACCTCTGCAAACCAGGCTGCAAAAAATCCTACAGCGTATGGAAACGCACACTTCAGGCACATCACTACAAGGCCACAGCCTAAGCATCAGAGCACTATAAAATTCCTCTGATATGACAATTTACTTTTATTAGGTTAACCAAAGTGTATGGCTGTTAACTTTGGCAGTGTACCAGTTATATGGGTTAGTCTTCCACACGAGTATGATTAACTGTGTGGAAAGCCAAAACACTTGCAAAGAATGCACGCCTGACAAGCTTGCTCAGCATATTGGTCAAGACTCTGGAATGACCTTTTGCAACTCATACAACCTCCTTCTGTGGAGTAGTGCAAGAGAGGACTCAAACCACACCCATTTAAACCTTTCCTGTCATCCTTGACTGTATCCCTTCCCACTACGTCCTCGGTAGCATAGCCAGTGTAACATGGGCCCTAGTGCTAGGGAGGACATTTACCCCATTGACTGCTGATCGAATTATAAAATACAGTAATAAGCAGGCTTCAGTAGACCCTCAGGCCTCTGAGCCCCAGTGCCACTGCAACTGCTGCACCAATGCCGGCTATAACCCTGCTCCCCTTCTTTCCTCCTCACCCCACAGCCAGGAACGGCCCGTGCAGGTAAGAGCGGTGGGCCTGGGTTTGGGGGGATTCGACAGACGACCACGAGGGAAATTAAATAAATAATTAATTTTTCCTCGTCTGTCAAAATCCACCCCCTCCTCCCCCCCACCTGGCCCCACCGCTCTTACCTGCATGGGCAGCGGCTGCCCACAGCGTTTGTGTGTTTCCTCACTATGGGCCCCATTCACAAAGGGCCTTAGACTTGTGCGGAGGTCACACACTTGTGGCGTGGGTACCGCACTTGTGGCAGGGGTCCCACACTCGTGGCAGGACCTGTGTACTGCAGTTACCCATTGCGGAGGTCCGGCCATGAGCGCGCGCCCGTCCGCCACGACTGCAGAGGCCATTTGTGCATCGGGTCATATATGTCCGCAGTTACTGTGCTGAGTTCTCATTCGATACGTACCTCTATATCACTCTACGGTACACTTACATGTGGGCTATACATCCTGCTATGTACAGCACTCCACTGCTCTCTGGGGCTGCACTTTATATGTACTCTCTCAACTAACAACATAAGTAAATATTAAATCAATGGGCTACTCTTGGCTCTCGAGAGCTAGCTACACATAAACACGCTAGCCGTATAAACGTAGCATCTCTGCGAGAGCTCTTCTTTGCAATATAAAATATAATAACTATTTTTGTGTGGGTAACACATTTTCCCCGAGTATTATGAAATACCCAGATATGAAATTTGTGACCAGCACAATGTGGGATGAAAAACAGGGATATTGTCTATTTTAGCACGTGGAGCGAAGGCGAATAAAGAAAAACCTCACATCACACTAAGAACATTGACAGCACAGTTGACAGCATCTAAACTTGAATGGGGCATCATTGCTGCGCTGTAGCTGCCAGAATTGGAAATAGCAGTTGAAATAGAAAATTAGCTTTGCACGTTGTAAGTATTGAATACCCCTCGTGACACACGTGCACAAAAAGGGGCAGTACAGCCAATCGTAGAGATTCACTTGAAATCAACTAGATTGCTCAAAATGTCCCGTGCGATCTGACCATTCTAATTGGTTGCAGGTGGGCCAATAAAAGATGTTCCATAGGATGAAAGGGCTACAGTGCTTCACATGCAAAGTGCCGTTGTGGATTTGGAAACAGAATGGCTGCCATTCCGCTCTGGGGCTAGGGACAGAACCGGCCCTTGCTCCAGTTACCACCCTGGCCACAAAGATATTTGCTGCCCTTCCTACTGCTGGTGAATGAAATGAGACACCAGCAACTTTTCACAGGCCAGTCTCCAACTGGCTACGTCAGATCAGCAACTTGCCTCTAAACACACATATCCTCATCTCCCCTAGCTCACCTGAATCACTCACAATATAGCTCCCTCAGGCTGGTTCCAAGTTGTTTGTTGGGGAGGGGTGTTGATGTGAGGCATCAGGAGGTTAGAGATAGATGGGAGGGCACAAGGTAAGGGGCTGAGTGAGGCACGTTAAAAACGATTAGGAGCACCTTAAACGAAATCACTGGATCCAAGGAAGAGAGGCGTTGCTGTTTTCAGGACATTTATGTAAACAGTTCTTTTTCCACCTCTGAAAATTGGCGCCATGGGCCTGGGCCCAGCTCGCCCATGCCAGAAGCCAGCCCTGGCTGGAGGAGGGGAATTCAAAGGGCTTCCATGTGCCTGGCTTCCAGCGGTCACGCCACCTCGACTTGATGGTGAATATTGCGACGTGTAGCAAGCAATGGTGGCACATACTCTGGTTAGTAGTCCATACTTCTTTCTGTGATGATGATGTTGTCACTAACAAGCAGTCTGGGCACAGATGGCTCCTTTGTGAACAACTGATCAGTGTTTGCATGTGAGTCGCGTGACGCACGCTTCGTGAAAGGGTGACACAGGAATGCTCTCCTACATGCCATTCATTTTTCAAATCTGTAGAATATGTTAGCAAAGAGCTCTCTAGACACTATCCAACAACATTGCTAGTTTATGTATCAGTCAGTCTGTTTTTGAGCCCTTTACCTGCTTTCATCCTACAACACCCCATCCTATTTCACACTACTCCAGCCCTTTTCACCTTTTGCCCTTCTGTTTCACTCAAACTTGTCCATTTCCCCATAATGCACCCTATATTACCATTGCGCTATTTAACGTTACTTCATCCTATTTCACCCTAATGCGCTGCATTTCACCCTCCATGGCCATATTTCACTGTAATGTGCCATATTTCACATAAAGTCACTCAATACTGCGCATACTGTGTGGAGCTATTTGTGAGCCATCTCATCCCTGAAGTGGCAGCCATCTTTACTCACCCGGACCACGTGCCGCAGCGATCCGATGCGCACAGGCGTCATTGCCTCCTCCTCTGCCTCTGGGTCCTCGTCCCCCCAAGGATCAGTCAGCTCAGTGTCACCCTCCTCCAGCACGATCTTCCGGCCCTGGAAGTGAGGCTTCTCATACATGACCCAGCTGCAGAGACAAGAGATTGGGAAACAGAGCACTTAGGAACAGAATCTAGGACAAGGGGGTCAACCCAGAGATCTCTGTCTCTTCTCCCCAGACGAGGAGCCTACTCTCACAAAGGGGTCTAAATCCCACCTCGTAGTACAACTAGCCCAATATTCCTGAGTTACCTGTAGCCCCTAATTTTGCAGAACAAGACAGTAGGTTGGTGGTGGGGTGAATTGGGGTAGATTGGTGTGGGGAAGATTGTGGGATTAGGATGCGGTACATTGAGGTGGGCAAATTAGGGTGGGGAAAATTTGGGTAGATAGATTGGGGTGGGCAGATTGGGGTGGGGTATATTGGGACAGGTTGGGGTAGATTAGGGCAGGTTGGGGTAGATAGGGGTGGGGTAGATTGGAGAGGGTAGTTTGGGGTAGGTTGGGTGGGGTAAATTGAGTGGGATAGATAGGAGTGGGGTACACTGGAGTGGGGTAGATTGGAGTGCAGTAGATTGGGGTAGATTAGAGTGGAGTAGATTGGAGTGGGGTAGATTGGAGTGGGGTTGATTGGAGTGGGGTTGATTGGAGTGGGGTAGGTTAGGTTAAATTGAAGTGTGGCACATTGGAGTGGGGTAGATTTGAGTAGAGTGTAATAGATTGGAGTGGAGTAGATTGGAGTGGATTGAAGTGGGGTAGATAGGGGTAGATTGGAGTGGGGTAAATTAGTGTGGGGCAGGTTGGGGTAGATTGGGGTAAAATGGGTGGAGTAGATTGTGGTAGATTGGAATGGGGTAGATTGGGGCAGACTGGGGTAGATTGGAGTGGGGTAGCTTGAGATAGACTGGAGTGGGGTAGATTGGAGTGGGCTAGATTAAGGTAGATTAGAGTGGGGTAGATTGGGATACATTGGAATGAGGAACATTGGAGTGGAATGGGGCGGGTAAATTGGAATACATTGGAGTGGGGTAGATTGTATTGAACTGGAGTGGGGTAGATTGGTGTAGGGTAGATTGGAGTGGGGTAGATTGGTGTGGGGCCAATTGTTGTGGGGTAGATTGGGGCAAATTGGGTCAGACTGGGCTAGATTTGGGTGGGGTAGATTGGGGTGGGGTAGATTGGGGTGGGATGGGTGGGGTGGTGTAGATTGGAGTGGTGCAGATTGTGTTACATTAGAGTGGGGTAGATTGGGGCTGGTTGGGGTCAAATATTAGTGGGGTAGATTGGAGTGGGATAAATTATTTAGATGAAGTAGATTGGAGTGTGGTAGATTGAAATGGAGTAGGGAGGGCTAGATTGAAGTGGGGTTGTTTGGAGTGGTGAAGATTGTGCTAGATTAGAGTGGGGTAGATTGGGGCAGATTGGGGTTGAATGTAGCGGGGTAGATTGGAGTGGGATGAATTGGGGCATATTGAGATGAAGTAGATTGGAGTGTGGTAGATTGAAATGGGTGAGGGAGGGCTAGATTGAAGTGGGGTAGATTGAAATGAGGTACACTGCAGTGGGTGAGGTACATTGGAGTACATTTAAGTGGTGTAGATTGAAGTGGTGTAGATTTTAGTGGGGTAGATTGCAGTAGGGTAGATTGCAGTGGGGTTGATTGGAGTAAATTGGAGTGGGGTTGATGGGGGTATGCTGGAGTGGGGATGATTGGGTGGGGTAGATTGGGGTAGGTTGGGTGAAATAGGTTGGGTGGGGTAGATTGGGCTTACCCTTTTGTGTTTCATTTTCACCCTAAGTGGGAAGGGTATGCCTAGACGTGGGTCCCATCAGAGACGTTTTAAGGCATGGGCAAAGTGGGCTCTGGCCCGGGGCCCCAGCCTGTCAGGGGCCCCATGAGGGAGTCTTGCCCTGATGACCTTGAATAATTCAACAGATTGTTGTAAATATCGTTTTCCTTTAATTTATTTTTAATGTGGGTAATGTGTGGTAGTCTATTACAGACATTTTTCTGACAAATATTTATTAAAAAAGTTTCTTTTAGATAAAAAAAAGGACCTCAAATATGAGAACTGGGAGGGGTGTCACAGAGATTGTTTGCAGTAATATTAGTGACCGGCTGCAGCTGTGTTACAATACTGAAAACACACATCACTATCCCTGAATATTAGATGTAAACACACTTAGAGTTTGTACCAGGGTGTCTGTGCACTGTCAGTGACCAGGCCAAGGAGGGCAGGAACGAGCTGAAACTGGATCATAAATTGAAAGCTGTTCTGAATAAGGGCCCCCATAATCCATTTGGCCCCGGGCCCCCAGAATCCTTAAGACGTCCCTGGGTTTCATGCTCGCTACGCCACCAGTTTCAAGCAAGCCTGGCTGATGAGGGGTGAAGCCCCAAAACCGGTCTCAGGATGCTTGTTTTGTGGTCCAGGGAGGACCTGGCTTGTCAGTTCTAGCTGGACTGTTTCCTTAGGGAACAGGGTAAAGGCTGATTTGCATATGGCTGAGCCCAAACTGGAATGGCGTGTTGAGCAAAATAGCAATGGATTAAACCCAGATCTGTGACTGGGGGTGAATGTTTGACAATGTTCAACATTCTATCCATCATCTTTTTGTGTTGCGTTTTCACCCTAAGTGGGTAGGGTATGCCCAGACGTGAGTCCCGTGCTCGCTACGCCACCGGTTTCAAGTTAGCCTGGCTGATGAATGGTGATGCCCTGAAACGGGTCCCACGATGCTTGTTTCTGGTCCAGGGAGGACTTGGCCTGGCAGTTCGGGTTGGACTGTTCCCATGGGAAACAGGGGCAAGGCTGATTTGCACATGGCTGGGTCCAAACTGGAATGGCGTGGCGAGAACAATAACGATGGATTAAACCCAGATCTGTGACTGGGGGTGAATGTTTAACACTGTTCAACATTCCGTCCATCATCATTTTGTGTTGCAGAGATAAAGAACAAACAACTGGGGGTGTGACAGAAAAGACATGATTTGGGAAAGGAGCAAGTGAAAACACAAGTACTCGTACAGAGTGCGTAAATGCAATTAAAAAAGTAGCTCCAAAAACGGGAGCAGTGGATGAACACAAGTACTTGGTTTATGCTCTGGGGGAGGGTCAAACATAAGAAGAGGCATGATGCATTCAGTTCATGACAAATTGCAATGAGAGTGATGTTGCAGGTGACAACCAGTAAGCCTGGGGTTGGGCTGTAGCCCACTAACTGTAAACAACATGTTTTGAAGGGAAGGCGCATGTGCTGTCTAGTTGAGACCTAAAAAGAGGCATATATACCCAGAGGTCAATGAAGCCTCCAGGCAAAAAAGCAATCTCAGGAGGTCTATGACACCCTCACCTCTCACAGAAGAAGGATAGGAACCCCAATGACAAAGGCCTGTTCTTTCAACTACACTCAGCCTAATGTCTCTCTAGAGCAGTGCTTAATTCGAGCCTGTGGTTTCCGGTGCTCTGCACCGGCACTTAATTGGCAACACTGGCACTAGTGACAGTCTGCCACATGGTGGCACTGTTTGTGTAATTTAGAGAGCATCATACCAACAGTTGTTTATCAATTCAACATACTTAAAATGACTCATACCTGCCACCCAAACTATTTTTTTTTATAGCTTTGGGGACCTGGAGTAGTCTGAATTGTCACACTTGTAAGTTTATGATGGTTAGTAGTTGTGCTGGTACTCTCACTGGCTGTGCTAGTAGTAGCAATGGGTGGTGTAGGCAGCAGTGGCCTTCTGACGAGGGCCCTGGCACTAATTTATTTTACAAATTAAGCACTGCCCTAAAGTCTACCGTCAGGTCTCCACATGCTCTCACTAAACAGGACTCCGCCCTCTACCAGAGCTAAATGTGTACATCAGCCAGTGTAACTAATACTTTCTACTCAGATGTTCCCTTGAAATGCAAATGCACAACCTCTGTGGTGAGTGTGTAGGGCATTCATTCTGCCCTACAGTAAACCCTAAACCATAGCCTTTTCTGTACTTTTTATTTCGGATTCCACTGATGTGTGAAGCTATGCCTTGATTCAGCCCTTATGTGATGTGTAAAAGGACAAACGTCCTTTAAGTGTCCGCACCCTGGTAAAGCGAATGAGGCAGAACAGAGGGCATACCTGCTGCTGGGTACACAGGGGTGCCATTTTGGTGAGAAGTGCACACCTGTCAAATGTATTGTATATGAGATCTGCCTGCTTTTGCACAGTAGTGTGCTACTTTTAAAAGTGCACCGAACAAAAAAACCAATTTATTGATGATAGCTTTTTCAATGTCCATAAGTGCACAGTGAAAGTAACATTTGAATTAAAAACATTTATTGATAGCTTCCAGATCTTGACGGCAGCAGTGAGTTAAATATAAATTAGAAGCTGCATGCATTTTACAACGAAACTCAAAACTGTGATACATATTCATGTTATGCTTTTAAATCATAACATATGAGAGATTACAAAAACCTTCTTAAATATTTAATCTAACCAGTGAATATACAACAGGTCTTTGGGCTGTCTTCCTCTATTATTAGGGTAGCATAATTGATGCTAATCTATGCCAAGGAGGATGCCTTTGAAGGTGTATCACTTGCCAGCTTTGATGGTGGGGGAGTTATTTACACTCATAAGTAGGTGAGCACCCTTTGTGGATGTAGCCTTGCTGGCTGACAGTGAGGGGCCCAGGTGAACCCAGAGACTGCAGTCGGATTCTCCTGAGAGTTGAGGTTCCCGGCTGGGCCTGGCTTCCTTTACCTTGGATAAGAAGAGAGAGGGGCGTGTGCGGGCATCTAGTAGACTTGTGTTGTATCTGGGCTGGGGCACTTGGCAGTCAGCATGAGAAAGTGACTTTTCCCATCCCTGCCAGCCCCCGTTGGTGAATAATCCTGGTCCCACGTTGGTGCAATGGACGCATGTACTAAAATACTATTTTCAAACTTAAATTCTACGGAGCCTCCAATTTGAAACTGCATACTACGATTTAGAGCAGTTTGTATCCCAAAGAGACTGTTTCTATTGTTGCTTTTTAATATTATTCCCCCATCAATTCACAGATTTGAGGCCTACTCGGTTAAGGGGTCATAAACTGTGCAGAAACATTTTTTTCTCTACTACCTCAATTTTACTTTCATGTCTTATATAGTCAAATGTTCTTTTCGTGCCTATTTGGTAATAGGTACACTTATTTTTTACTAATTTGTTTACAATATCTTGGCCCTCATTACAAGTGGCATCTTAATTCGGATGCATGGGACTAGTAACTACTGTTGCCAGTTCAATCGGAATTTTGAGATCTTCGGTACACCACAGATCTCTTAACTTTCATCCAAACGATCTACGAGTAAACGTCTGGCCCAAAATGAGGAATTACCAAGAGAATCAGACCGGGAAGTACTGATCCCCCTCAATAATTCTTTATTTCTAAGGAGTCTCTTAGGATCCAACACTAATGGGGAAGATTTCTCCATTCTTGAAGTTACCAGTTCCCCAGGTACAGGTAATTCGGGCAACTGGAAAATCCATCCATTTACCAAGGGTCTCTGTTGTATCTTTTTTTATTTGGGTGCTGTTGAAGCCAAGCGGTAAAGCCTTAACTGTGTATCCATCTTAGTTAGTGTTTCGCCCCCAGTGGCGGCTGGCAGGGAAAGGGGTGGTGGACGAGGAGGAGATGGGGGAGTAAAAAAAAACACTTACCTCTTCACGGCCCCCATCTCTCCTGTCTCGCTGCTTCTCTTCCTGGCGAGTCCCAGAAGCCGGAAGCACACAGGCTCCCCATAGCCAATCACAATGCTGCAATGCAGTGTTGTGGTTGGTCTGAGCGCCGTGGTTCGGCGCTCAGATGGTGACTACGAGTCTGTGCATGTTCCTCACCAAGCTGTGCATTACAGCCTGGTGGGGAACATGCAAAGTGCGCATGACTATTTGACCGGCCCAAGACGGCCGGCTAAACCGTCATGCACACTTAGAGTGTGCCCATCAGTCCTCCCCCTGTGACCCCAGCCCCGCCCCGCCCCGTAGCTACGAAAAATAAAATGATAATAATGATGTTATTATCATTTTATTTTTCCTTTTTTCACTGCTCTGAGAGCAGTGGGGTGACGCTCCTCTGCCTTAGAGAGGAGCCGCCACTGATCGCCCCTCACAAAAACAATCTCTAACATTAAGATGTCAACCTCGGTCCACGTTAACAAAAGGCATCACTTTCACTCACTCACAAACTGAAGACACCACATAGTCACCATTCACACACCATTCTTGACATCAGCCCCTTCAAACCCAAGCAAGCACTACACTCACCCGATGCACCATCTAAGGACACAATCTTTACTCACTCTCTCAGTTGTGACATCACGTCTGCTCACTCACAAACCCAAGATCCTATGTGCCCATCACTCACCCACCATGGACATCACTCCCACCAGAGACCCATCTCCCACTCACTCAACCACCTCCCACCCCACTCTTCCCGTACTCACCCACCACGGATCACCCGTATAGAGATGGCGCTGGGCAGCTCAAGAACGGTAGCATCACAGATATCACCCCAGATCTCGTGCTGCTCACCCTGAAGGCCAGGCTCTGTGAAGATCACCATCTGAGGACCAAATGAAGGAGAAAGAGAGATCTGGTCACTGCCGGGGAGACAAAACAGTAAGAAAGCCTTGTTGAGAGGCTCAGCAACACACCGCTTCACCCGCCCATGGCATGAGGGATGGAAGACTTTAGCGGAGATACTGATCTTGATCCATCGATGGTGGGAGCGACTATAGACTGCAATATGGAAGCATTGTAAGTGGGATAAAAAAGGTAGATGGGTGCCTAGAGGGTGTGGCCAAAGAGGCATAAGTACAAATCCATTATATGAGGTGTGGTCTATGTAATTAGGGATGGGGCCTAAACATATGAACTAGAATCGTGCGCTTGACACAGCATGCCACCATTCTTTGGCTGCGTCTATATGTGTTTTCTGTTAGTGTAACCACACACATCACACACACCCAAAACAAGTCAGACCTATTGGCTTTAACAATTCTTGTTGGTGCTTATTTTTATGAGGAACAACTCTCGACCTTCCCTTTACATCCCTTTCCCATGTTTTATGCACTTACACCCTTTTTATCCACACATATCTTTCTTAAGTGCTCCCATCTACATATCTCATACTGTATCTCCCTCCTCTCCATTACTGCTGTCTTCTCACTCGCTCCACTTCACCATCCAATCTCTCTCTCCCCCTCTCTCTCTCTCTGTCTCTCCCTCTATCTATCTCTCTCTCTCTCTCTCTCTCTCACACACACACATACACACACACACAGTACTTGCTTTTCCATTGGCACTGTCCATATTTCCTAAACATCGCATCTGCTTCACACACTTTCTCACAGAATAATAATTAAAGGCGGCACATATATGACTATTCCTTTGAGCACTCTGCAGAGAGGCCACGAACTGGATGGGCATGCAGTCAGAACACCTGTATAACTCACTGACAGGCACTGTCAGAAACTCACGTTGGCTTAAGTCCCAGATCCTCAACTCAATTGGTTCCATCATGAATACCTTCCCATACCGCAAACTCACCTCAAGGTGAATCAAGTGGCTACCTAAGACTCAAACTAACCTTCAGAAACACAACACCTGGGAAAATTAAATATTACTATAAAGACGGAACCAGATATCAGGCAACATGTAGTGAAACACGTCCAACGTAACAGGCACTACACCAGTGACTTGGATTACTGTAAGGGTTTTGCATACGTGTCAAGAAAGAAATCAGTGTTTTTGATTCCAAACTTAAGGACGCGAGCATAAGGCTAGGTAACAACCTGTTTAAATGTCTGTTTCTATTTATTTTCTGGGCTGAGCACTGGCAGAACCTGCCCTACTTAAATCCCTCATCCATCGATGGGAGAAGAACAGTGTGAGTGCACTAGATAACACAGCCTTTCACCCATCCATAATTCATTTTTGCATTAAGATTGTTTATTGGTGGGTATGTTTATGTTATGTAATTTAATATGATGACTACAAGTACCAGGATTCCTGGCAGAATTGCCATTTTTGTTCTCAGAGTGGCGTAGGCAAATGTACGGCAATCGCACAGCGCCTCTGTGCAAGGGATGCTGAGGTGGTGAGTATATTTTTTGGTTAAATGAAATCTGTGGAACCGTACATGGAAAGGGCCCTTGCTCCAAAACATTGTGTTGATGGTGTGTACTAATGAACCCAACTCGTGATGATTTCACTTTTTATCCATGTATGAACAAATTGAATTTGAGATGGTAGCACGCTCTTAAATGTTTACATTGATGCACTAAAGACATTTGGAAAACTGACAGCGCTGTGGAAGTCCCTTTGTGTATTGTGCTGATGGTGAAATGGTGCATACTCATTTTATGTTCTTCTGGCTTCAAGGCGGTGCACACATTTGCATAATTCCACAAATTATAGTGGTTGAAGCCTCCCTGATGGTTGCCATCACCAAATATTCTCAGTATTTGGCAAGGGGCAGGTGCTTGAGAGGTGACAATCTCACTTCCCAAAAACCAGCCCTCGTCTTTTGTCACAATCAAGATCAATTTAGTAAACTATACTAGCAGCTAGGGCCAGAAAATTCTAAAGGGGAAAGTGTAAATTGCTGCAGGCAGTGGAGATCCTTAAATTAACCTGGAGTAAACCTCCATAAGAGAAAGATGGGTGTGTTGAAGAACATCTCATTAAATGGAAACACCAAGATAGAGAATTTCAGCTTCAACAAACGTTTACCCAAAGCATGTGACAGGGCTGACCAAGAGAGGGTGAGTCTGGACACTTTCATTCCTCAGGGCTTCAATAACAAGGACTGAGCAAACTCTAAACCAGTAGCAACTAACTTCAAGGGCTGAGGAATTTGAGATCTTCTTTAAGCACAAACAAGATTCGGGAAAGATGTGATGTGATGCCCTTGATAACATTGCCTTAAGTTCAGACGTTTTAAAAAGAGGACAACATGGTCTGCGCAGAATTGATGCAATGAAGTTTACTATCCAAGTGGTGGGAGTGAGAAATTGCTTTGAGGAGCTGGGGATGTGCAAAACACACCTAATGTTGTTCGAGCCATTTAGGGGACGATCATTGCACCAGAAAACGAGATTCGCCAAAAAGTGAGTCAAGGGGTAAGTATGCATAAAAGCCAGAAAGAGTGGAGCTTGCTGGCACTGAAAAATTGTTGTGCCCTACCATAATCTTGAAAGAGAAACAAGAGAATGGCAGGAAAGCAGGCAAACTTTTATGGCTTTTGCAATTATAATCCCAAATCCGCAATGAGTCCTTCTGGGCTCATTACACATTTTATTCCCCGATGCTAAGCTTGGGAACGTTACGGCACATGGGATCCAGTGATTATAAATTGAAGTAGTGTGCCTACTCTCAGGGACGCAATTAGCAAGGGTTACTTGTTGAGGGCCGATTAGATGAGACAAATGTTGACTTGCAAACAACTGTGCTGTCATTCAACTGGATTCAGTCTACATTACCACCTGCTTCCCACTCCCAGACCCTAAATCTATGTCACATAGTCCAGACTGCACAGTGAAAATAGGATTTAGTGTAATGAAGATTACCGGTAAGTAACCAAAGCAATATCTTTAGCTAGGGTCCAAATGGGGCCTACACATGGATCCATATCACAATCCCTCAAACCAGACACCATTGCACATTCTGGAATAATTATTATTCGTGACAGTAATGTAGGATTGGAAACGAGAATAAGACATTGTAAGAAAAGATTAATTCTGGTTTCCTAGAGGATGAATATTGCTCATGCAGGTTTGGGGCACAAGAAATAGACATGATAAAACATATGTACACTCGGGAATCCTTGTGGCTGGTGATTGCTGGTGATGCAGTATTGGGTAATGAGAACCATACATCAAAGAAAGGGACTGCAGAAGGGTGTAAAGTGTAATGTAATGAAACCAACCCCTCATCCATATGTGTGTAAGAAGGTGATATTTGGGGGTGTTCCAGTGTCCTTTTGTCATGGATTGTCTTGCTTGAAAAGTTTTTCAAAGCTGGGGAAGATCAAAGCAGAGCAGGGTAGGCTTCCTTGTTGCTGTTGGGGCTTTATGTTACCTTCTGCTTATATCTACTTCAGATGTTGTCTCAGGCATGTTCGATCTTCGCACAGACTCCCTTCCAGCTGTTACCGGCACCTTCTGGAATTTTTATTGGAGGTGCTGGAGACTTAAGGAACCTGAACCAAGCATCCTCCAACAAAGTTACAAGCTGGAATCCTCCTGGTTGGTTATGCGGGATCGTGGAATCAGAACCAGGAATCATCCAATAAACATGTATTCTGAGCTCATCTTTGTTGGTGATGCAGGATTGGAGAACTGGAACCAAGCATCTTCCAATATACATACATTCCGGAATCATCATTGTTGGTGATGCAGGATTGGGAAGCCAAGCTTCCTTCATTAAACATACATTTTGGAATTTTCATTGTCGCAGATGTAGGATAGGGGAACCAGAACTAAGCATCCCCAAGTGTAAGTACATCATGGAATCCTCATTGTCGGTGACACAGGATCAGTGAACTAGAACCAGGCATTCTCAAATAAACACATCTTCTGGAATCCTCATTGTTTGTGATGCAGCATTGGGGAACCAGAACCAAGCGTTCTCAAATACAACTACATTCTGGAATCCTTATGTTAGGTGAAGCAGGACTGGGGAATGAAAACCAACCATTCTCAAATAAAACTACATTCTGGAACCCTCATTGTCGGTGATGCGGGATTGGGGAACGAAAACCAAGCATTCTAAAATTAAACTACATTCTGGAACCCTCATTGTCGGTGATGCGGGATTGGGGAACGAAAACCAAGCATTCTCATATTAAACTACATTCTTGGATCCTCATTGTCGGTGATGCGGGATTGGGGAAAGAGAACCAAACAGCCTCATATAAGCATACATTCTGGGATCCTCATTGTCGGTGATGCAGGATTGGGGAACGAAAACCAAGCATTCTCAAATTAAACTACATTCTGGGATCCTCACTGTCGGTGATGCAGGATTGGGAAACGAAAATCAAGCATTCTCAAATTAAACTACATTCTGGGATCCTCATTGTCGGTGATGCGGGATTGAGGAAAGAGAACCAAACAGCCTCATATAAGCATACATTCTGGGATCCTCATTGTCGGTGATGCAGGATTGGGGAACGAAAACCAAGCATTCTCAAATTAAACTACATTCTGGGATCCTCACTGTCGGTGATGCAGGATTGGCAAATGAGAACCAAGTATCCTCAAGTAAACATATATTCTGGAATCCCTATTCTTGGTGATTCTGAACTAGGTATTTAGAAGTGATATGAAATAGTTGATATACTGCTGGAATATTGTTCGCGAAATATCGTACTACAGAAATATTGTGGCAAAATATAACAAAGGTAAGTATATACAGGCTAAATATAGTATTACTATACTTAATTCCACATATATGTACAATGATAATGCATACATATCTTCAAGGTTTGTGGATGTGGAGTTAAGAATAGTAAATCTTTGCTTATCTATCCACAGTCACCTTCATGGTATATTGGTTATTGATATTTAGGCTGCAATATTTTTTCATTACCATATTGCTGCCCTTTATTTTCTGACATGCAACCAAATTATCTGTATGGTTACTATTGAGGATTCAATTGTTCAAACAAGTCAGTGGCCCTGTAATAAAAAACACTCATAGATGTCCAACTCCGGTCTTGGAAGCCAGAGTCAAGACAGTAATATATCTTTATTGTGTACAGTTAATTAAAACCTTTACAATATACAATGCAATAAAAACCAATCCATTTTATAAAAGCAGATAATCTTAGATGGTATAAAAACCAATTAAAAGTGAATAAATACATAAATACAAAATTGATTTTAAAGTGCCTTCAAGTACTAGCAGCAGTTTAATTACATCTGACAGCTATAAGAAGGAGCAGGAGCTTACAGGTAGCAGCCAATAGTTAATTGGACTGGGCCACCTAAGAGCCTAAACCTTTTATACGCAAGGTGGATAAATTTCGTCGATCGGATGTTTAGGGCCGTGTTTTCTGTGTTAAGTGCTGCTATAATGCTCTGCCGACAGGTTCGAACTCCCAGCCTATTCCACTCAGCCCGGAGACTTGTTTTACACTCGTCCAGCATGGCTGGGCAAATGCACAGAACATGCTCAAGGGATTTGTTAGACTCGCCACAGTGCCGGCATTTAATTTTGTTTGTTGGGCGACGTCAGAGGGCTAGGTGCTTCGAAAAAAGCCACTCACCCAGTCTGAGGGCCATTAATCTTAGCTTCAAGTGATTGGAATATGTACAGGCAAGGTATGAGGATGGAGAGGCCGATTGGTACGAATTAATAATCGCCCATGCATGCTTGCGTTTAGCTAAGTTTGCTCTATCTGCATGGTAGTAACAGAGATGGGTACGTTTTTTAATACTTAATTTAAATGCGTCAAGACATGTTATTTAGGTTGTCCAAACATGATTTATTTACCTACAATTGGCCACTAAGGAAATACAGGGGTATTTCTCGCTGACAAACAGGTGTTTTTACACAGACACCAGTTGGGGCCTGTGCCAACAGCAACAAGGTTGGTACACGGACTACTGCTTGCAGGCCAGAGAGGTCAGCGAGAAGGAAAGTCACAGAAACAAATGACAAGTGCAGTGAAGAGAGAGTGAGGCTCATTTGAACATTCTTAACCGTAGGAAGGGGAGGGGTGGCCGCTGACCCAGATAATACTCTCAAGCTCTCAAGAAGGTGCACGTGCAGAAGGTATGGAGCTCAGAGGCAGATATGTACATGTTGACAACATAAGTGACAGTGCCCTGGAGGCAAGAGAGGAGATGAGAGGACCGGCCTTCAGCCCCAGAGGAGCTCATACCTAGAGTCTCACACTGAGAGAGACATTTGATGATAAACCGGTAGTGTGGCCTGGGTGCCAGAGTGTGTTTACTGCACACACGTCTGAGCAAGCAGTGGAAAGGGGCGCCACCCAACAAACAGAGATAGGGTTATCAGGAGATGTTCTCACCGTCAACGTATTTTGAAACATCCAATTCATAAAACTGAGCACTTGACAACATCACAAGCCTTCTAAAGATCTATTAGACACTACTATATCTGTCTATCTCAGATACAACTTACTGCAGAGAAGGCCGGGATCAACCTTTTCTGCATTGAAAGGAAATATGGTAGATCATGTAATTAAACTGACTGAGCAGACTCGCCAGGAATACCTGAAGCCCACTTTCTAGGCATTGCAAACTTTATCAGTGGACAGTGCCTGTTACCCACAATTCAAATGGATTAAACTGGCACTGAGCAGAAAAGAGATCCGTACAATGCTTTTCACCAGAGGGACTAGTTTGGAGAGACCTCACATATTCTAAATAGTCGAGCTCTGAGGGCTGCTGATCAAAAGGATAGCCGTCGGCTATCCTTTTGATCAGCAGCCCTCAGAGCTCGGGGGCACACTTTCAGATCAGAGCCCGCGTACTAAAGCTGCTCACTTAAACTTCTCCTTCATCTGGGTTTGCGGAGAGGAAATAAGGAAAAGCCATAAATATCGAGATGGATTATGCAGGCCATTATTGATGGAAAATGTGTCTCACCCGGTCACAAATTGAGGATATCCCCAACTAAGAGAAGAAACTCTCTTATAATGCAAAATGCAGATGACCTTAGGGAATGAAATTCAGGATCGTCCATGTCTTCTCACTCCAGACCATGATTTCTGTATATCGAGGAGTGGGATTCAACGTCGGTCAAAGAGGCTAGACCCCCAACAGATTTTCTGATTTTTAAGGTATCCACTTGAGATCAAATTGCATAGAATGAATTCAACTGAAGCTGATTTACATAGCAAGTTGTTATCCCACAGATTTGGCCTGTATCAAGCCTGCCTCAACCGATATTAGACTGCTCTTGTATAGATAGCAGCGCCGCCTCTGCTGCCTTAAATAGCGTTCAGTCCGGCTCCAAAGAAAAGCAATTGATCGTCAAGTTAAAAGTGTATTGTTTAGCTACTCTGGCCTTAATAAATAATATTATTAGACATAGATACATATTCCAATTAAGAATGGAAATCAGAGCATAATTTCATAAAGCTTCTAGAAAATAAACAATGCTCTCAAAATGTTTTATAAAACCTAAGTGCATTCAAAATCATTAATTAAAGTAGGTCTAAAAGTGTTTTTTTAAAAGTTTTAAAAACATTTTCGGACATTTTTAAAGTGTGCATCTGTGATCAAAGTATGTTGTGATTGCTGTTCTCAAATGCAATTTGGATATTGTTTAGACGATTGGGATTATAAAGGCTAAACAATCACAAAATTAATTGACTTCGTTATGGGGTAAAGCAGGGGTGATTGTCTCTTGCTGACTATCGTTGCAGGGGTAGGGTGTTCTGAGATAAAATTGCTCACTTCTTTTCATCCAGAGGAGTATATCTGTCTGATTTGGGAAGACGTTTGGATCGGATCCGATCAGATTGCTTTCATTGGTGGAGGAGAGGCTGACAAGTCGTCGCTCTGCTCCCTGGAAGGCCCCCTTCATTGTCTCTGGAGGTGATAGACTGGACACTTGGACACTACACCAGACCGAACTTTGAATTCTTTCTTGATCATTTCTTCTGCTCACAAGAAGGTCACTTACAAATATTGGAATAGTAGCATTATGTGAGAAAGCCCCCAGCACGAGTGTGCTCTCTTTTTAATGTATGCATTTGTTTTTTTAAGTAGTAGATACTATTCTGGCCTACTCTGAAAATTGGTAGGTTTTCTTTTTGTTGCACTGAAAGGGATTAAGCTGTAACTGTCTAGTCCCTTAAAAATGTAGCAGCCACAAAGCACTCATGGTGTTGAGTTATTCTGTGAGGACTGAATTGGACACAAAAGGGCGATGTTGCTGTCGTTCATTGAAGCCTGGAAATAGCTTCAGGTCTTATCAATGTGACGGTGCTGTAAAGGTGAATGTACAGGGGCAGGAAGTCTGAAACACCTCAACTGACACGCCATCACCTCTGCTCTTGAACCCTCTCCTCCGCCTCCGTTTCTGTCTTCTTATGCTCACCAATCTCTTGCCTTGCACTCCTATCCCATGCCCACTCTCTGCCTTCGATGTGTTCCCTGCCTTTCTTCACTTCTATCCTCACCTTCCTGCCTATCTTACCTTACTCACAGTTCTCACATCTCCTCCACCTTCTATCCTCTAGCCTCTAGACTGTCCCTGACATTCTCCGTCTCTTGCCTGCCACTGCCAGCCTCCCCCCTTCATGTGCTATGGGATCTGTTCCCAAGGTTAAGAGGTTTCCCACTTGGACATTTCCAAGCACCCGATAGACCAGTCCAATGTGTAAGGACTCCTAACACATGATGTGGGGGCTGGCATAAGGGTCTGGAATACTTCATTTTCTCCTCACCTTCCCCGGCCTGGGGTTGAGTTTTCCACGTTCTCTGTCTTCATGTTGCTGGAAGGGAATAAACAGAAACAATCATCAGTTCTAGGATTACCCATATCTGTTTCATACTCTTACAAATGAGTGGCAGACATCTTTGACAGTTGGGGAAAGCAGAAGACAGTTAATATACTTCCAAGGTATGAATTAATCCCTTTAAGGTTTGCAATTGGGGTAAGGCGATCAACGATCCTATTTCAGTCTCTTGTCTCGTCCTTTTTCTGGGAGTTACGGGGTTTCAAAGCGTGTACATTTCAACCCTTTTAATCTGCTTTGCAACTCGTATCAATTAATCAGTACACTTGCTCGCCTTTAAATGTAAATACGCCATGAAAATGTACAAAGTTTTCGTCACTGGTTGTTTTGCATCGTATCCATCCATTATATTTCATCAGCACCACCATTTCGCTAGGGTCTGACACATGACCAGACCAGAGCTCACCCAGCTGCTGCTCCTCCATCTTTGTGAGACTTCGGGTGAATGAAAAGAGCTTGGAGCCTGACCCCCTCCTCAAAAATGTGCCCCCCTTGGGCCTAACAGGTTATGCAGCATATGAGCCTTTTAAAGATAGCTCAGTATGTGCTCAGGTTGCCAAACATGATTGCGCTCCACTTTTTTCTGGCTCATGATGTATCTGTACAGTGATATCCAAGCCTTTGAAAAAAGGTGCATGGCTAATTCTCACATCACCATCACCCGTTCCTGTCCATTAGACATTAATTTTCTCATCTGACAGCATCTCTGCTTTGATCAAGTGGCCATATAGCAGAGGTCTTCAAACTGGGGGGCCTTAAGTGATCTTAGGGGGGGCGCCAGTCTCTGGCCAAGAGAAGTAGCATGTTTTGTTTTCAGTTTTAAAAGCATGAGCGACAGTAAGCCACCTCGTAATGGGCCATCACTAACAACTTTTGTCATTTATTTCCTGACTGGGAGTTTGTATAAAAAGGGGTAACAGAACTTGACTGCAATGTTTAAATATGTTTGGACATATTTAAACATTGCCAATTTAGCAGTATAATTGTGTATGATGCACAGTTTACAAGTACAATCTTGGCACTTTATGTGGACAGACATCTTGTGCTCATTTTCACATGAAACACCATACTAGATTTTAATTGCATCTGTATTTTGGTCTGTCGTTTTTGGTGACTCAATAATAATTTTTATTATACCGCTAATTAGAGGAATCTACGTGGTGAGAGACTCTGTAGATGGCAGAGTCGGACTTTACACGTTGATCATAGGTAAGATCTCCAAATTTAATTGGGAAAAGGCATTCACCAGAGAGTAAGGTGATGGTGCACGTTGGTGTTTTGTTATAACTTTTTTTGATATGTTTTCCGTAATGTTCTCTTGTAGGGCCCTCTGACCCATCGCATTGATTGTTACTACAACAGATTGGTGGTCAAGAACTAAGGCCCGAGTATCTTTTCAAATTATTATTCTTATTTTTGCACGTTTTTCCAGCAGAGTGACATAAGATCTTGGTCCTGAAGAAGGCCTCGAACAGAATTGTCACTGAAGGCAGAAACATGTTGACCACATTACAGAGTATACATCCATAACCCTGTTTCACACTGCTTTTAGCCTCTATCCCGTAGGACGTAAGAATAAAGTTGTTGTCCTCACGGAGATAGTTTTAAAACACACAATTTTTGTTGCACTCTGCTCCTCACTGTCACCCTTGATGTATTGAAACTATACGTGCTTTAGACAAAACATTCCCGCTCCTTCCCTTCGGGGTAAGTTATAGCCCACACTGGGTACCTTGCGGTCCCAGTGTGTTGGAGGAACCCAATGATGAAGCATGTCACCCTCGGGTGAGTGAGGGTTTCCGTCCAAAACACACTCTGTGCCCCTTTCCTGTCACAACCTTCTTCCTAGTTGCACTCTGCTACCCTATATCATGTGTGAGTAACCTAATTCTCACATCACCATCACCCGTTCCTGTCCATTAGACATTAATTTTCTCATCTGACAGCATCTCTGCTTTGATCAAGTTGCCAAATAGCGGAGGTCTTCAAACTGGGGGGCCTTAAGTGATCTTAGGGGGGGCGCCAGTCTCTGGCCAAGAGAAGTATCATGTTTTGTTTTCAGTTTTAAAAGCATGAGCGACAGTAAGGCACCTTGTAATGGGCCATCACTAACAACTTTTGTCATTTATTTCCTGACTGGAAGTTTGTATAAAAAGAGGTAACAGAACTTGACTGCAATGTTTAAATATGTTTGGACATATTTAAACATTGCCAATTTAGCAGTATAATTGTGTAAAAACATGAGGGGGCCTGAGGATTTTTATTTGTTTACAAGTGGGGCTAAGAAGTTTGAAGACCACTGCCATATAGACTGCTGGACCTTCTCCAATTCCCTCCATTTTGCTGTATATGCAGACAGCATCCCACTGCTCCTCTTGCTAGACCGATGCTACCTATTTGTTTAGTCTTACGGACTCCCTCCCCAAATGGACTACCTATAACACATGCCATGCATGTAGATCCCTGCCTCTTTTTGCTGCCTCTATGATAATAGAAACTAAGAAACATTGCACGGGTCCTGCAGAGTAAATTATAAGTAGGGCTCCCGGTTTTATGGTATTTATATTTTTGTCAATTCCGTCTGTATTTATCCATATTTATTTTTTGCTAATTTAACCTGTATTTATCCATATCTATTTTAGGTTTTGTGAAAAATAAAGCTGAAATGTGTATATTTCTGCATTTATTTAACCAGTTAATGTGCACTTGTGTCTGAATGCCTGACACGTTTCAATTATATATACACATTCAGATAGTAAAATATGCACTTGTGAGAAAATATGTACATTTTAGTATCAAGGTTGTGCAAATCCACTGCTGTTTAAAGCTCTTTACTGTAATACCTATATTTTTTAAATCCCCTTGCCTGTCAATCTGCACAGCTATTGTCCTGGCAGTCATGATTGACAGGATTTAGAATCACTCAAAAACAACCCAATTTCCGTTTTCATCCACATTTAACAATAAATACAGACAGGAAAACAAATGGTTTTCTGTCTGTATTTATCTGTAAAAATCAGTAAAAACGGAAAACAGGGAGCTTCAATTATAAGCACCACCTAATTCCAATTACATTTTCTGCACCTATGCCCCATACCTACTCATGCATTACACCAATAGATGCAGCAAAAAAAAGCCTTTATAAGAGAATCTCTCTGGTCACTCACATACGACACCAACACGTTTAAAACACATGAGCACAACAAATACATTGTTCTGTTAACCACACTGCATACCACCCATCCGAAAATGAGCTTTGGCGTCCCACAATAGGTACAAAGTGTTACATAAATGCCACAATAAAATACAACACAGTATGGGACCATATTTCAAGAAGAGATAATTACCTTCCAGGTTTCACTTACTGTGGATCTGACTATTTTACCACCACGGATAGGCTTCTCTTCTCCAAAGTGGGGAGTTAATGTCACTGACTATGGCACACAGGTGTAGACTGGAAACCAAAATCGACCCTGGCAAAAATGTTCAAATAAGCTCGACACTGGAGAAGGCTGAGACTAGAATGGGGTAGTGAGGGCCTTGTTGGGTCATGGCAACCTGCTCTACTCTCTGAGCAGCCTCCTTGCCTGCAGTCCACCGGGAAAATACTAGAGTGGCAGAACGTTAGTCTGGCCCTGTTTTTAGGCCCCTACGTCAATCTATGGGCCACATTTACCAAACAATGACGCAACACGACGCCACAAGCTTATTTGCTGCGTGATTTTAAAAGCACAGGGATGCATCGTATTAATAACAATACAACACATCCATGTACTTTCCCCAGCGCTGGCGCACAATTGGCTGCCATGCGTCAGTGCAGGCACCCTTGCATCATGTTGCAAGGGTGCCTGCGTTGCAGGGTTGATTGTTTTTGTACAGGAAGGATGTCCCTTCCTGCACAAAAACAATAATTGATGGCATTTTCCTCTTTCTATGCGTGCTACATGCAGCACGCACAGAAAGAGGGAAAAAAGAGAGAAATAAAAGAATTTCTCCTCGTTGCGCCACTCCTACGACTCCCCTGAGGATGCATAGGATTCTGATGCAGTCCCAGCTTTCCAAAACTTTTGTAAATCTGGGAATTCGACAGGTTCCATGGATGTTGCGTCAGGTTCCATGGAAGTTGCGTAGGAACATCCACAGCAACACCCATGGAACACCCCTTTCACACAGAATAATGCGTGAAAGGGGGACATATTTACAAGGCCATGAAAAGTCATGACGGGTTACTTTACGTGGCTAGTAAATATGGGCAGGCACACTGTGACACCGGTGCGTCAAAAAAAGTGACGCACCTGCGGCGCAATGGGCTTGTAAATGAGGCCCTATATTTTTACAGGGAGTGATGTGTCCAATTCTGAAAACAGCTGCAGATTTCTATATAGCTACTGACACAAACAAAGGACACAGCTCAATCACTTCCATGTTCGCCACAAACTTCAGATCTGATTATTTCATCTGTAGCAGGGGGAACTCTGACAGTAGCGTAAAGGGAGCCATAGGCCCCAATGCGCAGGAAGAAAAACTGGGTCCCTGTACTGTACTGCCTTGATGGATAATAAAAGACAGACAAACTGATAGTGTAGTGGGCCCCTTACAGCCAAGCGCCTCGGTGCCACTGCAATTGCCGCTCTATTGATATCGAAGTCCCTCGCATTGAACAAATGTTATTGAGGAAGTCTGTTATTGTTTAAATAACAAGACTTGAGAATTCCATGTTAAACTTTGGAGACCTGAACATACCATGGGCCCCTGTAGGGCAGGCCACCATCTCTGACCTGCACACACCACAGGCCTGCACGGGCCCGGCCTCATCTCTGACCTGCACACACCACAGGCCTGCACAGGCCCAGCCTCATCTCTGACTTGAACACACCATAGGTCTCAGCTTGGCAGGTCATCCTATCTGACCTCAAAATATCATAGACCACTAAGGGTAGGGTGTCTCTCTGACTTGACTGCACCATATGTCTCTGATGTGAGCAAAGATTTATTCCCAAAAAAACAGAGGTCCATGTGGGAATGGTGTACCCACTGGTCCACATATGTTTTAAGCCAAAAAAGGCTTTATTTTAGCTTTCTCTCACTTGTAACTTCCCACACTTAATAAGAGTCAGTAGGGATAATAAATCCAGATTTGTTTTTCCAGCTCTCCCTCTTATCCTTTCTGAAATGTTGTCATGAACTCTGGTCCAAGAGAACAACTCAAAGCTGAACTGTTCAGGTCAAACCCACACTGGTGGCAGCCTTGCCAGAGGTCCCAGCCCTATCTGGTCACAAGGGATCCTGGAGTCCCTTCTCTGCATGATCCTCGGGGACTCTGGAGTCCCTTTCATAGGATCCTGATGGATTCGGGATCCTCTGCACTACCTAAATGTTAGGGGCCGCAGAATCCATGCTCTGTCTGACGTTATAGGATCTGAGGTCCCAATATTAACTAATTCCAAGGTAT
Source organism: Calotriton arnoldi (assembly GCA_963921515.1). Lineage (NCBI taxonomy): Eukaryota > Metazoa > Chordata > Amphibia > Caudata > Salamandridae > Calotriton > Calotriton arnoldi. The sequence goes on from CAWUFW010001137.1 coordinate 1,501,496, forward strand.
CCTGGAGTCACTTGCTTCCTTCATTATCTGATCCATAGGACTCCTGGAGTCCCTGGACTCCGGTCTCAGTGGATCTGGGCGGCCCTGTACTATCTCATCCCCCGTGCACTATCTGATGCACAGGGATCGTGAAGTCTGTGCACGGTCTGAAAAGGAGGCACCTTGGGCTGCCTGCACTATCTGATCCATAGGATTGCTAGAGTCCTGTTATAGCTGATCCCTGGAATCCTGAAGCTCCTGCACTCACTCATTCTGAGGGATTCTGCGGGCTATGTACTATCAGACACCCATTGATCCTGATTTAGGGTTCATCAGATCCCAGCACTGTCTGTCTTGGCGAATCTGGAGTCCCTGCATTGTGTAATTCTGAAGGATCTTGGAGGCAAATTACTACCTGATTCTGATGGATCCTGAGGTCCTTGCAGTAGTAATTCAGAGGGATGCTACGAGCCCTTCACTATAGCGTTCTGAGACTCCTGGAGTTCCTGCATGATTTGCTTCCAAGGGATCATGGGGTCCTTGCACTAACTGATCCCAAAGGTTCCTGGTGTCTCTGCACTGAAACAGAGGGATTCTTGTGCCATCTACTGTCTGATCCAGAGACTCTTTTGACCCCACCGCTAGCTGATTCCGAGAGGCCTCTCTGGGAATTTCCGGTGGTACGGTGCATTGTTCTATCTGAGGGATGGGTACAGTCTCTGATCAGCCTCTTACCCAGGGCTCCTCGGGATCTCATCAGGATCTCCTGTGACCTCATTGAAAGTACCCATCTAGCCCATGCCTCTTTGTGATTCTGTTTACACTTACTCTAGTGAGGGATCAATACCTGATGCGCAGGGGGCTCTCTAGCTTGTGTCTGATGTTGTGACAATTGTGGAAGGGTGCAGAAATCTATATGCCTAAGATGGCTGCTGTTTCTTTACCTTCACTTACAGCAAATTTTCAGGATGTGCCAGTGCTATGTCAGAATTACCCCTTAGCGCTCTTCCTTTGAGAGAAGCACCCACTCTGCTCGGTTGGAAACCTATGCCAGCACCTGGCACGTGTGCTCATGTGAGAAGCGCCCTTTACCAACCTACCCACGCCCATAGCGTCTTTTGACACACTACCCCCAAAGAAGCACCCTTTTAGCATACTGCCCAGGTAAGCAGCCCCCCGTCCATGGCACACTGCCAGTGCAGCCAACAAGTTGTATGTCAGAATATCATATACAGAAGTATTATCTTCCATAATTATCGTGTCTTAAACATCGTTTACAAAATATCATCCCATCGGTTATAGATTTTCTATTAATTGCTCCAATGGGGTGATACTTTAGTAAATGTAACGCATGACATGAGATTTAGGTCAGTCAATATTCTGACAGTGGTTTTCTGAGATCCAATTGCTCCTCTTTTACTCCTTGGGCTTGATTAAAAAGGACCATCCCTTGGTGAAGCCCATCTCTACACATGAAGGTTTAACTCCATCCACTAAACAGCCATTATACCTAGATTGCCTAGAACACCTAGGACAGAGACCACACCCTACTTTCCACATCTACATTAATGGTACATGTGCCTATACTGCCACAGAGGCTGGATGGCTGTAGCCAGGTTTATCATGTGCTTTGTGCACTAAAAATTATCACGGTTACAATTCACAAATGACTAACTATCAATGCAAATGCAGGTAAGCACAATTTGGCAAAATAGTTATTAAGATCAAGATAACATATATGAAATCACCTGTCAGCTTCTTGTTACAGTCAATGTGAAAGGTGAGTTGGGACACATGTCCCTCCACTTAGAGAAGCAACTAAACATCAACCACTCAGTGTTAATAAAAAATAAACTAACTCACCCAGTCATCAGGGAAGGCTCTCAGCTCTGCCTGACGCTGGACTTTGCTCTGCTTGGTCTCCATGGAGTGGGAGGACACCCCGCTGCTACTTGTGTTAATATGTGAGGTTCTTGGAAGGTGTTGGGGAAGTGGTGGTACACTGCTCGGGGTAGGGGCTGGAAGGTGTTGGGGAAGTGGTGGTACACTGCTCTGGGTAGGGGTTGGAAGGTGTTGGGGAAGTAGTGGTACACTGGTTGGTGCAGGGGTTGGAAGGTGTTGGGGAAGTGGTGGTGCGCTGCTCGGAGTAGGGGTTGGAAGGTGTTGGGGAAGTGGTGGTACACTGCTCTGAGTAGGGGTTGGAAGGTGTTGGGGAAGTGGTGGTACACTTCTCTGGGTAGGGGTTGGAAGGTGTTGGGGAAGTGGTGGTACACTGGTTGGTGTAGGGGTTGGAAGGTGTTGGGGAAGTGGTGGTGCACTGCTTGGGGTAGGGGTTGGAAGGGTTTGGGGAAGTGGTGGCACACTGCTCTCTAGAGGGGTTGGAAGGTGTTGGGGAAGTGGTGGTACAGTGCTTAGGGTAGGGGTTGGAAGGTGTTGGGGAAGTGGTGGTACACTGCTCGGGGTAGGGGTTGGAAGGTGTTGTGGAAGTGGTGATACACTGCTCGGGGTAGGGGTTGGAAGGTGTTGGGGATGTGTTGGTGCACTGCCCGGGGTAGGGTTTGGAAGGTGTTGGGGATGTGTTGGTGCACTGCTCGGGGTAGGGGTTGGAAGGTGTTGTGGAAGTGGTGAGACACTCCTCGGGGTAGGGGTTGGAAGGTGTTGGGGAAGTGGTGGTACACTGCTCGGGGTAGGGGTTGGAAGGTGTTGGCGAAGTGGTGGCACAGTTCTTGGGGTAGGGGTTGGAAGGTGTTGAGGAAGTGGTGGTACACTGCTCGGGGTAGGGGTTGGAAGGTGTTGTGGAAGTGGTGATACACTGCTCGAGGTAGGGGTTGGAAGGTGTTGGGGATGTGTTGGTGCACTGCTCGGGGTAGGGGTTGGAAGATGTTGGCGAAGTGGTGGCACATTTCTTGGGGTAGGGGTTGGAAGGTGTTGAGGAAGTGGTGGTAAACTGTTCGGAGGAGAGGTAGGAAGTGGAGGGGGTGAAAGAGCAGGGGTTTCTTCTTCGGGATCTGTGTTCTCCCCAAGTGGTTCATCAGGACTCGGATGGCTCTTCACATCGGAGCTTGGCACCAAAGGGACCTGAAGGGTGGTCAAACCATTCTTCAGGGACTCCTTATTCTTCATACCGCCATAGGGGGCATGTTCACAAATTTTGTAGCTAATGAAGAGGAGACTATCCAAACGGGAGTAAGGTTTCTCCTCTAAAGAAGTAGCTTTCTTCTCTAGCCTTTCTGACAACAGCAGGGTGTCTGTGCTACAGCTCTGCCTCTGTGGCTTGTTTTGGTCCAGAGTAGACCGGTACCCAGTAGTCCTGGAAGCCTGGCTGCTATTATCCCCCAGGTGCCGCCTCATCATCTCCAAGGGGCTTAGGTTCTCCAGGTCCTTGCTTCTGCTCGTAATATTCTCCCAGGAGTAGACAGGCTTGGGTTTTTCTCCAGTGGCTGGCATTTCCTTGCTGTCCTGGGTAGATGCCACACCTGAGTCCACCTCACTGGATGGTTCAAAGCCCTCCATCTCTTCCTCCTCTTCCTCGTCCACAGGTGATGACAACCTGTTCTCTGTGTCTGAAATACCAGGTAGAGGTTCTGATGACCTCTGTGAGCCCCCATCCTCTGTGATGGGTGGCAAAGTGGCGTATACGGAGAGGGCAGAGGTCCGTGGCAGCTTCACCACCCTCGGGTGCTTCATGATCTCTGGGGTTTCTAGGTTACGGACAATGTCAACCCAACTATCCATGTCAACAGCAACATCTGATTCTTCCTCTACCATACTTTGAGGCAGGATGGGCCCCTCTACTGGTGGTAGGTGTGTCATGGTTGATGAGGTGTGCATATGCTTTGTGGAGGACATCCCTGGCCCTCCTTCCGCCCCTTGAAAGTTTCTATCAAGCGGAAGCATTGTCTCCATGCTTTCTAGATTATTTCTGGAACTCTGTTCACTGGAAGTGACAACAACCTCATTGTCTGTCACAAAGGTTTTCAATTTTGGCGCCGCGTCATCGCCAATGATATCCATTGATGTTTCTCCAAGCAATATGGTCTCATTCTCGACCATGGAATGTTGTGATTGGCTGTCTCGATTTGTAAGTTTATTGGTAGGTTCACCGATCTCCTGCTCTAATGTGACAGCAGCAATATCATTATGGACTTTAATGGCAAGGTTTTCCTTCGGGGATTTGGCATTTGGGGAATCGATCTCATTTTGCGAGCGGTTTCCTGTCACTGGCATGGTTATTGGCAACCCATCTCGCTCTTGGCAAGGGATCTTCGACGGCAAGTTGCAATCTTTAATACTGTCTTCAATTTCAAAGGTGCTTTTTGCTACTGAGTTAGGTACTCCTGATGTGGACTCAACCTGGTTGTCATTTTTTCCCCCTAATGACTCAGTTGCTGCCCAATGGACTGAAATTTGAGGGTTGCTGTCAGATTCTTTTGCACTGCTGCTGGTTTCATTTTCGTTAATGGAGTTTGGGAGGAACTCTTGTACTGCACTGCTGGCTTCATCCTGGCTGTTGATATTTGGTGATACTTCTGGTATTGTACCCCTGCTTAAAGACTGGTTGTTGCCTTGTGGTGTTGGTTCGATTAGCGTCCTGCTGGCTGTGTTTTGGGTCATGGGTTTTGGGAGCAATTTACTTACTGTGCTGCACGCTTCATTCTGGTTCTCGCAATTTGAATTGAAAGTGGTCCTTATACCATCAAATACATCTTGGCCATTGCTTTGTTGTTCTGTTGTTGTACTGCATGCTGAATTGTGAGACAGGCTGGATTGTGTTCCTATACTATGCACTTCAGCTTGCCAATTGGGTTCTTGAAGTGATTTTGTTTTTAAACAACTGGGCTCATATTGCTCAGAGATTTCTGATGGTAAAGTGGTTACTTTATTGCTGACAACCTCATGCCCAGGCTTTCCTGGAGGCATAGCTTTGATTATACTGTTATGTACCGTGTTCTCAGAGCTTTCTGGCACTAGTGGGTCCATGATACCATCAGTTTTATTTTGTTCTGGGCAATTTTGCGGTAGTTTGTTCCTGCCACTGTGTAAACGATTGTGCCCAGAGCATTCTGGCGGCAAGGCATCCATTAGACTCCCGGTTGAATTGTGTTCGGAGTATTCCTGTAGTGATTTAATCATTTCATTGCTATGTTGATTGTGCCCAGGGCTTCTCGGTGGGGAGTTATCTGCTTTTTTGCTGTCTATGATTGGCTTAAGGTTATCTGTGACTGAAGTGTACATTATAATGAAAGGTGCACTCTTCCCCGGGTGTTTTGTAAGTGGTTTGAACAATATACTGCTAGGTTTACTGTGTTTTAAACATTCTGCTGGGGATGTTTCTGTCTCTACATTGGGTGTGTTGTGCCCAGCGCTTGCTGTTGGCGATGTTTCTATTACTTTTCCTAGTGTATTGTGCCCAGGGCTTCCTGGTGGTAATGTTTCTGTTGTTCTTGTTTCATTGTGGCCAGGGCTTCCCAGTGGTGATGTTTCTGTTGTTCTTGTTTCATTGTGGCCAGGGCTTCCTAGTGGTGATGTTTCTTTTGTTCTTTTTGTATTATTGTGGCCTGGGCTTCCTGGTGGTGATGTGTCCATTACACTACTGCCTGTATTGTGCTCTTGGCATTCTATGAGGGATGTGTCTTTTATATTGCTAGTTCTTTTATGCTGTGGGATTTTTAATGGTGTTTTTATGTTTCCGCTGAGTGTATTATGCCCAGGACTTCCCGGTCGGATTTCCATCGCTCTTTTCGGTGTATTGTGTCCAGGGCTTTCTGGTGGTGAGGGTTCCACTGTTGTATTGCATGCAGTGTGCCTAGGGCTTTCTGGTGGTGATGTTTCTGTTGTTCTGGATTTGTTAAATCCAGGACTTCCCGGTAGTGTTGACCACATTGTACCGCTGGTTCTGTTGTGGCCATGGTGTTCTGTTGGTGATGTGGCTATTATATTACTGGCCGTATCGTGTCCACAGCTTTCTGTTGATGTGTCTGGTGTACTCCTGCTTTTATGGTGTCCATGGGTTTCTGGTGGGAACACTGATGTCTTACCACTGGATTTACTCTGCCACGAACTTGTTGGAGGTGATGTGGCTACTATACAGCTCGGTTTGTTGTGCCATGCACTTCCTGGTGATGAGACCTTTGTGCTGCCAGATTTATTGTACCAGGAGCTTCCAGTTGGTGATGTGGACATTATATTGCTTGATTTATTAAGCCAGGAAATTCCAGGAGGTGATGTGGCTATTATTATGGAAGATTTATTGAGCCATGGACTTTCTGGTAGTGACATGGTTGCCACACTACTGGGCTGACTGTACCCTGGGATTCGTGGGGGTGATGTAGCCAGTATACTGAGTGGTGTATTGTGCCATGTGGTTCTTGGGGGTGTCCTGGTGCCTGCGCTGTGAGGTGTACTGTGTCTTGGGCTTTTTGGTGATAATTCAGTTACCAAAGTGTCATCTTTCTTTTGCCAGCTGGTGTGTTGTGATGATTTGTTCTCCCGTTGCTGTGGGCTTACATTTTGTGAGACTGTTGTGTCATAATTGCTGTCCTTTTGCCAGTGGCTTTCGGTTGACCTATTGTTATTTGTTTGCCACTGTGTTTCTGGTGAACTGGGATCGCCCTCTAATCTGTTTATAGTTTGGAATCGGGTTACTGTGGGGGAGCCCGCTTCAGTACTGTCCCTTGACCTCTGGGAGGTGCTGTCTCTGGTTAGTCTGTTAACTGCACTGTCATCAATATTTTGCCAGCAGTCCCTGGTTGGGGAGTCAGTCTCTCTGCTGCCCTTGGCACTGGGCCAATCCCTCTCACCCCTATTTGTTATGGTTGCTTCCCTTGGTGGTCGGGTTGTCGCAGGGTCGCTTCCAGTCATATGGCCAAACTCTACATGTCTCCAGGCTCTCTTGGTTGGCGAGTACACCTTGGCATATATGGCGCTGTGCACAATGGGGATGTTGGGAAGGTCTGTTGCTCCTGGGCTCCGCCTCTCTCGCAACGTAGAGGACCCAGGTGATACCTCCAATAAAGCGTTCTTTTCATATTGTCTAGGGCTCTGAGGTGAGACACTGTTATGCTCCCTAGCTGGAATCTCCCCTACTCTTTCCTCTCCTGGAGAATATATGGCTTTGACGATCTCCCCTCCAGAGATAGTACTTGCGATCCTCTTGCTAAGCACCAATGATACCTTGTAGAGGCTGTGCCTGGCTTCAGTCGTCGTTGGCTTTGGGGAGGTTGCCATCTGGTTGAGGCCTCTGCTGACTGCCTGGTGAGTGCTTGGTCTCTCTGGGGCTGCCTCCATGCTGTATTGGTGGTGCTCAAATCCCGAGGGTGATTCCCCACTCTCCACTTCCACCGTGTCCACTGGGGTAGAATATTCTTCACCGTGCTCCAAGAAAGATCTAGAAGGAAGACGAAGAGGCACACATTAATCACAGAGATTCAGCAACAATAGCGTTCAAGCACATTCCAGCCGCTTGCTTCCCCTTGCCTTTCTGTTCAGCAAAAAACCTTTACATAAGAGTGCCTTTGAGCTTCCCCAGGGAGCTGGAACTTGAGTCCAGGGGCTTGATGGGCCTTGTCTTACCACTGTGGATTACAAAGAGTGGCGGGATCTCTTTCAGATCTGCCTCTTAAACCAACCTGAGGTGTTTTCAAAGATTTAGAAATGCTAGGTGATGCACTAGGGCATTCTTGAAAACAGAGAGGCATGTGAGTTTAGCCTATGTTTCCCTATACAGGCACTATCTACACCTCTGGTGGCATGCCTCTCTTTCACTGTTGGTTTGGTAATGCCAATCTTCGCCCACTGACTTGGTGGCCATTTGTGATGACCCGCTGTGCATCACCCAGTCGCGGCTGCTACCTGGAAGCAGCAGTGGGTCAGGTGGGGGGGAAGGGGCAGGGGGATCGGGTTAAAAAAAAAAACCACTTACCTCCTGTCTGGCCGGCTGACCGGCCGCCGCTGCCTCTCCTGCGTCCTCTTCCTGGCTTCTTGAGAGAAACAAGAAGCAGAAAGCACCAGGGCTCCCACGCTCCCCACAGCCAATCACAACGCTGCAATGCAGCTTTGTGATTGGTCTGAGCGCCGTGACACGGCGCCCAGCCAGGGGCTCGAGGGGTGGGCATCTTCTCCACGCAGACTGTGATGTAGCGTGCATGGAGAAGAGGGAAAGAGCGCATGACTGTTTTGGGCGGCCCGAGAGGGCCAGTTAAACAGTCATTGCGCACTTAGGAGTCTTCTACCACTTCTCACCTGCAGCCCCGCTCCGCCCGCTCATGCAAGCTGCCGCAGCAGGAGGGCAAAATAAAATGATAATAACATTACGTTATTATAATTTTATTTTTTCCTTTCGTTTGCTGCTTCAAGGCAGTGAGGCGACGCTCCTCCGCCTTAGAGGAGGAGCCGCCACTGGCATCACCTACTTGCTGCCTACTCAAAGAATCAGTGGGTCAGGCAAATCCTCACACTCTGTACCTCAATGCGCCAAGCGAGAGCTAGTGCTGACAGAGAGCGCCTCAAGGCAAGTCATTAAAAACTTGGCTTTTTAAGCAGTAACTCTCAGTTGAGGTTTCACTTCACCTTGTTCTTACAGAGCCAAGACGCCTCTGGGCAATCGTTGTGCTATACCAGTCACCTAATTCATTCATCTGCCCACTATTGGCTTGAAGAAAGATTAGTTCCTACCTGGTCATACCTTCTATCCACTCAAGTCTATTACTTTCTTCATACAGAGGAGCTGAGACAGTCACGGTCTCCCCCACAAGAGGTGATGGCTGTCCACTGGCACCCATGATGGGCTTAAAAAAATAGAGATCCCTCCTGGTAGCACCCAGGAGCATCCGCTCACAGCTCTCTAGCTGAGGACCAAATGGATACCATTTAACTTTGTGCTCATAGCATACATCCTGGTACTTACACTGGCAGCTAATCAGACATCATTCTTCATCACTCATAATGGAATCCTGCACATCACCACTGGTTGCATCATCCTCCCTTCGTGGAGGAGACACAGAGTTATCATTCTCAAGGACCTCCCAGGGCATGGCTTACTATGTGCTCTTCTGGACAATGAGCCAGGTGCAGTCAAGCAGCTCCTGGCATGCAAGCTCACTTTCTTGCCATAGTGAAGATGGCCCTACCCTGGGATGGTAAAAATGCCCTCACAGTCTATGGGCGATCTCTGAGACAGACAGAAGCACAAGAGACAGTCATTTTGACTTAAGAGACAGAGCAAGGCATATGAGACAGTGAGGGAGCAAGACCTTTAGACAGCGCAGCTTGTGTGACCAAAAGACCAGATTCTGAAGCTGGTGTGACAGTGAAATGTAAGAAGAAAGAAACCTTTTCTCCTGTACTGCCCAAGACACACAGATATAAGAGACACATACCCTCCCACGCTCTGAAAAAAACAAATATTCCCCAAGAAAAGCAAATGCAGAAAACCTGTGTATCATTGCTCGTACTCGGAGAATGAGGGACAGCAGACACAGCCCTAGGAAGAAGAGTGATGCCAGTCAGTCAGTCATCTATGAAATGCGCAACATGTCCATGCTTACCTAGTGCACGGCATGCCTTCATACCTCAAGATATGTACGTGTGTACCTGTATATATGTAAGTATTCTTGTGTTCACAGACATACTTACATATGCATAGGTACACAAGTGACTATAAAGATATATGCAAGCATGCCCTAAACACATAAATAGGCTTAACCATGGTGTGCATATGGTAATGAAATAGACTTGTAGGGGTAAGGGATTCAGTTTTTTTACCCAACCTGCGTGCTAATGAGGATAATTCCAATACCTCTTGTCCTTGGAAATGGGAAACCCCTTACCCATTAGTTCAATGACAATAAAAAGGCACCAGGACAAGTAGGAGTATTCACGAGAGTACAGTAAAATCCATGTTTTGTGTCCAGTGCTGATTTAAGGCAGTCGAAAAAAGAGAAGTTGGAAACTCTTTGCTTCTCCGCAAATAAACTCGGAGAAGCAAAGAGTTTCCAACTTCTCTTTTTCGACTGCCTTAAATAAGCACGGGACACAAAACATGGATTTTACTGTACTCTCGTGAATACTCATACTTGTCCTGGTACCTTTTATGTGCATATGGTAATGATTGACTAACTGACATTACTCGTAGTGGTAATAACACCTCTGGAGTTAAGGCTCGGTCATACTTTCAATTTTAAAAAATCAGTCTTAGGTTTGATTATAACTTTGGTGCAATTTGACCAGTCGCGGCCGGCATGGCTCACGGGTGGTGGGGCGAGTGCAGGGGGGGGGAGGGGGAGGACAGGCGAGTGGTTGCGAGGTAAGGGGGGCGCACAGGGATGGGGGGTTTAAATAATAATAAAAAAAATTAAAAACTTACCCTAACGGGTCCCGCGTCTTCACTGCTGGGTCTGCTCCTGCTTTCCTGCCTCCGCAGGAACAGGAAGCAGGCAGCCTCCCTCCCCTCCCCTAAGCCAATCACAATGCTGCAATGGCAGCGTTGGGATTGGTTGGGATGCCGACCACACAGGCGTCTATGGGGAGGCCATATTCTCCATGTAGGCTGCATGCAGCCTACATGGAGAAAAGGGAGAGTGTGCATAACTGGTTTGGTCGGCCCCAGAGGGCCGACCAAACAGTCAGGGCCCGCAGGATTGGGATAGCCACTCCTCCCCTGATCTCAAGCAGACCCGCCCGCCCCCGCCCAAACCATTTTGCTTTCTCGCAGTGCGAGAAGCAGAAACATAAAATGGTATTTATAATACCATTTTATGTTTCTGCTTCTCGCACTGCGAGAAAGCAGTGGGGCGACGCTCCTCCGCTCACATGGTGGAGCCGCCCCTGAATTTGACAAATCTGTACCAGATCTGATATACCTCTAGCTAAACTGGCTTAGTTTTGACATGCCAAGTTTCATGCAATTCCATGCAGGGGAAAAAAGATTCAGTTCCCATTTGAGCTGCCAGAGGGAATTTGGCTCTCACTACAGCAATAACCGCTGAGCGCATTTACACGAGACTAGGCAGGAGTAGAATTTCATTCACAATGCGTTTCTTTTATGGTTTGGTGTAAATTTGCTCAGTAATTTGTATTTGAAAAAGGCGCAGGGGAAGCATCAAAGAAATAATATGTAGAGATATTTTGTTCATGAAAATTGTAAGATACAAACTTGCAAGTTCTGTCATCACATTTGAATTTTGTATGACGTGGTTGGATGATGAAGTGCTTAAATTATTTTTCTGCCATCTTGGTATTAAAAAATGTGCACAATACCATGAGTTTCGTTCAATGGCAAAAAAATCACAAGTAATCAGGATCATGGGAAAAAAAATTATATATATTACAACAAGCATTGGCAAAGCCAATAGGTCTCGCCTTTGACTCTATTGGTTCTGCCAATGCCTTCTGTTCATGCTGAAGAGCACCTGCTAAATGTCAGTGCTGTACAGCATGAACAAACGGTTAAAAAAGATGTGATGATGCAGCAGAATCATTTTTCAGGGATGCCCACATCATTTTGTAGGCTTGCGCATGTGTTGTGAAGCATGCGCATTACTCGGGTGCCATTTCTTTTTTTATTTACTGATCCAAGATAGATTGGTAAATTTAAAAAAAACTGAAGTGGCAAGAAAGCTTGTTTATTTAAAGAGCGTATGGACCCGAAATAATTTGGATACTTGGCCATCCCAAAAAAAGATGACATTAAAAACAAGCATTGGCATAATCAATAGGTCTAGCCTTTGGGACCTAATAAGTGTTTAGCCAGAGCTATTGTCGTTGCCAATGTCTTTAAGCTATGGCACATTCCTGGCTATACCATGTAGAAGGAATTAAAATAACGTACTGTAAATTTAAATGTTACCCTACAAGATATGTCTATATATAAACTGCTAAAGTAACATGTAGAAGAGAGAGCAAGTCTTTGTAAGCTAGTGTAAGAGAGTAAATGTTTTACTGAAAATGTGAGGAAACAAAGGTATTAGCAGTGTCAAAGTTCTATATTAATTTGCAAACGTACGATGGAATGTAGACCACATCAAACTAGGCCTACTTATTTGATTGCATCCTGGATTGGCCCCCTCACATACACTTGTACTCTGACCTCTTGCCGATGCCTTCGCCCCTCACACAGCTGTCATATGAGGCACGTTATTTGATGCACCTTCAGACAGTTAAAGTTTTTCTATGCATCAGTTTGCATCCGGCCCGGGACCAGGTTTCAATTACCTCATTATTGATATGGAAATAAAACAGCAAGCATGAAAGCAGGGGTTTGCCTTACAAAAAGTAGGATTTACTGCCTGATCATGTCACACATGAAAAATGCCCAATGTGAAGCTATGCCCTTGCCTCAGTCCTCCTTTGCACTTTTGTCGACGTCACAACACGTGTAACTGGCATTCCTCCTCAACTTTAAATATAGTATTACCAAAACAAAAATACTTATCTACTGTAAACATGTGAGCCCTGCAGCCTCAAGGACCCTCGGCCTCTTGACCTGGACAAAAGATCTGGTTTAACAGACAGCATGGGGAATGAAATTCCAAAGCACGGGGAGGAAAAGAGCTGCCCCTGTACTAGGGGAGCCTGAGATAGCAGGGGGAAGCAGAGCAAGCTGCAAGGAGAGGACCGAACAAAAAAAGTAGTGCACTGAAACAAAAACATATGGGCACTAGTGAAAGGATCGATGTAGCTGAAGCAGTCGCCAGAGCGGTAACAAAACAGCCACAAGGCGGGGCAAATCTACACTATTCACCAACGAAAGCAATGGCATTTCTAAAGGCAGAGCAAGCAACCAATGAAAAAGCTGTGGGCATGTTCAAACCCTACAGAGGGATTACATCATGTCTCGCAGAGCAGCGCATGTGCGCTGACTCTAGGCTCGACCTAAAAAAGGACCGCTGTGGGCGAAAGCAATTTAGGAGTGGGTTCGGGTAGTGGGTGGGCAGATGAAGGGAAAAGAAGCACACAAGAGAGGAAGCAAACCAGGAGGAAGCGGGGAGATGCGTACAAGAGAGTAGACGGGTGCGAAGAGAGAAGCACACAGGCAAGAGCAACATGGATTGGGGGCAGCAAAGCACATGGCCTAGGAAGAGCAACACTAAGCGCGGGGAGAGAGGCACATGGACAAGAGAGAGCAACATGTACAGCGGGGGAGAAGCACACGAGGGAGACAGCTAGAGAGAACATGCACGCTCATGGAGTGCCTAATTGAAAAAGTTCCCTACAGTGAGTTGTGGAATGACACAAAATTCTCCTTAGAATAAATCCTTTTTGTGATTTGTTGAAAATCTATTCAGCCGTTTTTGAGATATTTGTATTAAAAAATATTTGTCTTTGAATCGGTTTTCACAGATGACTTTGATGAAACTGCATACATTTTGGGAGAAAGCCTGGTTGGTCCAACAACGTTGTTCAACTTTAAATTTTGAACAAATTGGTCAGAGGGGTGCAAATTAGTATAAACGTTGATCTAAAAATAGCATTTTCCATTGTAGCCTTTTCTGAATTTTGCTCTGAGCTACAGCGAAATAGCTGAGCGGAATTTCCTCATCATCCGCATCCTCACTGTATTTATGACATGCTCAACTACCTAAAAGATCCCAAGTGCAAGCAGCACTGCAACATAGGACAACAAACCAGCACAGCAAAAAAACACAGTAACTCAACACCATCACGGTACAACACAGCAACACACATTAACCCAACAACAACACATCAATTAAAAAACTCTCAAGACAACAGAGCACTAACCAACAGCAGCGACAAAACATAACAGCACACAACAAACTACATTCAAACAACACAACAATACAACAGAAAAGCAAGAGAGAGAAAGAGAATAAGATAGCGAGACGCAACAGATCTACCAACCTTCAAAATATTAGCTGTGTGAGACCAGGAGGAGAAGTGGGGCTTTGAGCTCATCACTGCTTTTCCAGCCCTGCTGGGGTCTTGAAGGAGTGCGACAAAGGCAGGGTCGGAGCTTAGAGCCCATCGTGGCTTAAATGAGCACTCCTACTCTTCGCCAAAGACACTACAAAGGCTTATGGCATGGTCCTCTATATCCCAAGGAGGTTGCAGGCTCTCTGATGGACATCTGCAGCACAGAGCTTCCACACGAGCTGGAAACACCCACTCTGCAGGGGTTTCCAGCTCCCCTATGGCTCACCTTGTGATATCAGCTCTTCAACAGAAGCCGTGTGAATATAGTCGATATTGTGAGACAAATGTGGCACCATGCTAATTGGCAGGCTTGGAGAGAGGAAAAAGATAGAGAGACAGACCAAGACAGAGAGAGAAAGCAAGTGTTAGAGAAGCAGAAGAAATGAGTGAAGCGAGAGAAATAGATAGCTAGAGGGAGCAAGAGACAGACAGAAAAGGTGGGAGATTCAAAAAAACATTAGAATAGTGAGAAGGGAGATAGAGAGCGAGAGTGAGAGAATGAGAAAAAAATGGAGACAAAGAAAGAGAACATGATAGAGAAAGTGAGATGGAGAAGAAAGAGAGGAAGAAAGGAGAGAGGAGAGAAGGAGAGAGGAAAGGAAAAGAGACAGAGAGAAAGAGAGAGATAAAGGGAGAAAAGGAGAGAGAGAAAAAACAAAAAATGTATTAGACTCGTAACTGCTAAGCTTGCACCAGCAGTACGATATAAAAAGACTCAAGATACAATTTGGAGAGGTTTCAAGATAGAAGAAGCAGAAAAATAATAACACTGGATAAATATTCGTAAGGCTTCCAAAACAGCAAAAAGACGGGGTAAATTTGTCATAGAGCAAGGTGAGCATGGGGCAGGAAAAAGAAAATAAGGTGCAGGTGGAAGGAAGCAAGAGGAAGTGCAAGAGAGCAGTAGTTAGTGGAGAAAGTAATGTGTTCGGAAGGAAATAGGGAGCACGGAGGGGCAGGAGTGAGTGCATTATATGGATTCATATAGTGAAACACACACTCACAAGAAATCTCTTGGCGCTGAAGAATCCAGCTTTGAAATTCATAAACTATGCACAGTGCCACTGGAATTATGCTGTGATGGAGTACCACATTGTGCGGTAGGGTTGACTAAATGTTTTTTTTTCCTGGAGTTTTGTATAGCGCGAACTTGACCCGAAGGTATCAGAGTACTTTACATAAGCACCAGTTACGTTACACAAGGTCACATTCATTTTTTTTTTTTGGTAGGCACGGGGAGATCAAAAACAAAAACAAGTTGCCAGCATTGCAAGAACAAAAGAAAAATGAGGAAATTTTTTATTGTACATAATTTTTTAAATATGGTCGTTCTGTTGGACATAATGCCTTTTTGGTCATATATAAGGTAACAAAAATGCTTCTGGCACTTTTTTATTACAACTTTTTCAGCATGCTGCACAGCAGCCACACTTCTCTACAGCACAGCTTAAACACATTGGCAAAGTCAATAGCTCTGCCTAAACACTTATAAGGCCCCAAAGGCGAGACCTATTGGCTATGCCAATGCTTGTTTTTGGTAGGCACGGGGAGATTAAGCGATTTGCCCAGAATCACAGGATGTTGAGCATCATTGCCGAGACTCAAACCTGGTTCCCCAGATTTTAGATCAACCGCCGTAGCCTGTAAGACCACATCCTAATTATGCAGCATAATGCGGCACCGCTTGTGGCAGTATTACACCATTATTTTGCCATTTCTATGCGCGTTAACACTGTCTGTTTAAAGGGCTCACCTCATTAGAATCAGTTTAACACTTAAATACCGCAATCAGTAACTGAAACGTAATCTTCCACTGCACAGCAAAGGGACTGCCACCACGAAGCAACACGTTTGGCAGCATTTTGGACACCTCTGCATCTGTTCGAGCTAGAAACATTTTTTTTTTTGTTAAAATCAGCAAATTATGCAAAAGATTATGTATTTCGTGGTAAATTTGGTATAAATTTGCAGAATCACATAATTCCAGTGGCCCTAACTAGGTGGCAAAAGTCCCACCTAACGTCTTGAGAGACAAATCTTATCTGTCAATTTTTGGGAGGAAACGAGGGTCCAGCCCTGATTTCCAATGGCAGGGAATTCCAGAACACAGAATCATGTACCAGGAAGGCTACGCTGCCCCATTTCTCACAGCTAGTTCTAGGAACCATAAATGTTGCTGGGTGTTCGATCTCTGGGAGGGTGCGATCGAGTATGTAACAATTTGGTATTTCCGGAACTGGACCGCTGATCATTGAAGACGCTATGCACCATGCGTGCACATTTAAATACGATTCTCTTCTGAACAGTTAGCCAATGGGATTGCAGAGACCGTCTAAAATGTGGCCACATGACTTAAGGTTTAAAGGAACTCATGCCATGCCATTTAGGAGTTTTTGGGGGAGCCGCAAAACGCTTATATGGAAGCAATATTGAATTAATTGCCAAAATTCATGTGCGCGTCAATAAAAACATTCACAGTAGCAATTTTGTAGGCCGAGGGGATGAAGCGCCGCATAAGGCATAGATAGTAAAATAGACTTTATAACCTTCGCTAGTTGGCACTGACAGGATAAATGATGAGAGGCCCGCATCATTCCCAAATCCCTTACTGTATGCACTGGTTCGGGTGTGGTGAAAAACAAGTGTAGCTGAGGAGTGTGCGGGAAGCGAGGGAGTTGGCTGGAGGGGTGCGTGTCAGGTATGAGAAGCAAGCTTTCCGATAGCAAGAGCGCGAATAGGAGAGCAGAGGTTAGTATCGGAGAAACGAAGCAAGCTGGGGCAGGTAAGAGAAAGGTACGATTTGAGGAGGCCTCCTGTCAGAGTGGCCCTCTAGAGATAGTGCAAGTCGGTGAGGGGGGTGCAGGTGCAGGTGCAGGGCGCGAGCCATTAGCACTGAGGGATGCTGGGAGTCACAGGTCTCCTCTCAGGACAAGTGCACTATGGCGCTATGACTAACCCTAGCAGTGAATGAGAACCGTGAATAATGACCCACCCCCCAGTTGAATGAGGTGAGGCGCCCTGGTACTCCAATATTCCACATATGTTCATAGACCTTAGGCTCAATGGGGCCCTCTCACGCGCGGGGTACGCCAGCGCCGCAGGGGCGTGTGTTACGCCACTGCAGTGAGTGAAGTGAGTGATCGCGGGGGAAGGCGCGAGCAGGTTTCAGTCTCCGCGTGCGTTTCTGGTCACAGGCAGCCTCTGGGCCCGCCTCGACCGTGACGTAAGGGGACGCAGAGCAGGGCAGCCAGTCAGGGGATGAGTGCTGCAGGTGTCAGAGTTTCCCACAACCTGCCCCGCGATGGAATGCGGACCGAGGAGGCACGGGCACAAGGCTGAGACTAAAACAGGAGAACAGGTGCCTTGACTAGCCCGGTGAGTCAACCAGCCGCTCCTCTGGCAGCAACCCAGCAGGAACCTCTGCGTCTGTGAAAAGAAATCGTTTTCTTTCTCTGATTCTTTGTGATTAGCCTCTCTTCACAATAGGGCCCTCTCTCACTGCAGATAGCCCTACTTTATCTCTCCACAGCAGGTCTCCAGGGGCCTTGACCCTTCCTCCAGCGGCCCACCGCCACCCCTCACCTGACCATCTCCACAGGCCTCACTTTCTCACAGCAGGCCTCAGGGGGGCATATCTATAAATAGTGCAGTAGGTGCAGCGGTACTGGGGCAAAGGACCCGTGGCATCTCCTGGACCAACACCCAATCATCCCACAGTGGGGTTATTAGCCATGGCTGCACCAGGGCCCATTCTACACTTGCTATGCCATGGGTAGGCTTTTCTTTATCGCCCAGGCCTCAATTTCACTCTCGATTGTACGCCTTGACCTCTCTCCGCCCAGCAGTACGCCTCACTTTCTATCTTCACATAAGGTCTCTGCTTCATTCTGGCCAATAGTCAATGAGGGGGGGCCATATTTACCCCGCATGACGTTACCCGCAGGTAAGTACAACGCAGGTCCCTTAATGGTACTTTATTCAGCAGTACATTACCACGCAGGTAAATATATATATATTTTTTTTAATTGGCATAAATATTATGTCATTTAAAAATAAAAAGGAATTTAGGAGTTAAGGGAAAGGAAAGGTTAAAGATGAGTAAGGATAATGGAGGGTAGAGCTAAACGGAAGTAAGTGTTTTTAGGGTTCAGGGATGGGTAGAGGTAAAGGGAGGGAAGGGTTTTTTAGGGTTCAGGGGCAAGTAGAGGTAAGGATATTTTTAGGGTTCAGGTGCCGGTAGAGGTAAAGGGAGGTAAGGTTTTTTAGGGTTCAGGGGAGATAGTGGGGAAGGAAGGTAAGGCGTTTTTGAGGTTCAGGGAGGGTTAAGGGAAACAGAGCAAGGTTTTTAGGGTTCAGTGGTTGGTAGAGATAAAGGGAAATAAAAGTTTTTTAGGGTAATGGGGGGTAGAGATAAAGGGCTGTAAGTGTTTTTTAGGGTTCAAGGGTAAGTAGAGGTAAAGGGACGTAAGGGTTTTTATTACTCAGGAGTAGGGTGAAGGTAAAGAGAGGTTAGTGGTGTAAAAACAAAAGAGGGCATGGGGTGTAAACCCCTAAAAAAGAAAAAATTGTTAAAGTGCCATTATAGTTAGGTGAAAATGTTGTTAAAATGTAACATTTTAAACAAAAAAAAACTGAAATTCACCAGTACTATTTAACTGAAGAAACTATAACTTGCTTTTAGGAAAATGCCCTTTTAGACATGGCCACCCCCACTTTTTGCCTGGTATTTGATGTGATTTTGGCTGAAAGTGTACTGAACTGGGTTCCTGCTAGACAACGCCCCAGTGGCAGATCTTTTTCCCAAAACTGTGCAATTGTTTTCCCCAATTGGCGATACCTTTAGTGCCCTTTGTAAGTCCCTAGTAAATGGTATCCCTGGTACCTAGGGCCTGAGGTACTAAGGAGGGTCCCCAAGGGCGGCAGCATGAATTTTGCCCCCTAAGGGACCCCTCACCAGGCTCATGCAAACTGCCACTGCAGGCTGTGTGTCTTGGTGCAGACAAAAGTGAAAACACGACATGGCACACAGCCTGTGTGCCGTGCCTGCCGACACTGAATGCAGTATAAGTAAGTCACCCCTACAGCAGGCCTTACTGCCCTAAGGCAGAGTGCCCCATACTACATGTGAGGGCATACCTGCATGAGCAGATATGCCCCCGTACTGGTCAGTTCCATTACTGCCAGTACAAGTGATCAGGGAAGCCATTTTAAAAGCATATGCTAGACACTGGTGAAAACGAGTTCCCCAGCTACATGATGGCTTCACTGTCAATAGGGATGTTTGGCATCAAATATCTTGTATTAATAAACTCACACTGATGTCAGAGTTGGATTTAGTAATACATGCACCCAGAGGGCACTTTAGAGGTGCCCCCTGAAAACCTTCCAGTTACTGGTGTGCTGACAAACTGGTTTTAGCTAGCTTGCCATCAGAAATGGGTTTCCGACCCCCAAGGGTGAGGGCCTTTGCTCTCAGGTGGCCAATACCCAAGCCTGTTTGAGCAGAGTGTGCTTTGCACCCTGCACCCACAGGATGACCTGCAGAATAGCATTCCAAGGCCTAAGAGCTTAAAAGAGGCCCACCGCCTTTACTATGCAAATGTAGCTTCAGTAGCAAGAGAGGAAACCAACCCCCTTTGTCCACTGCCCTTTGGCACCTGGACAGGCGGGAAAATTAGAGCAAGACAGGAGTGTCCACCCTTAGACTAGCCCCATCCCTGCACTGGGCTACCAAAAGTGGATGCAACTTTTCAGAAATGACCATCTTGGTGATGACAACTTTAGGATCTCTGAGACAGGGTTATGCCCACTTCCCCCAGGAAGTAGTCATATAGGGAACGTAGTGACCCCAGGGGTAAGTAGCCCATTGGCTACTACCCTATACTCCCCTAACGCCCCAAAATTCAGTATTTAGGGGAGTAATGGCACCAGGAAATCATATCCTGCTGACCAAGAGAAGAAGAAGAGCAGAAGAGCCGTGAAAGCAAGAACTGCAGAAGAAGCAACTGACTTGGCACCAGCCCTGCTGGCCTGTTCGCCTATTCTCGAGAATTGCACCAAAGTCATCTCGCTCTGCAAGCTGCTGATCCTCTAAAGCCTGGTGGGACTTCAAGCTCTTCTCCAAAGACTCAGGAACTCCCATGAAACAGCGGAGCTGTTCCCTTGCATCTTGCAGGTACCACAGACTGTGTTGTGAGGCTCCAAGACTGCGAAATCCCGAAACTGGAAGGCACCACTGCACGAGCCGCCTAGTCCGAGCTGAAGTGGGCCAATGGTGCCAACGTAGTCTCGAGATCCTGACGACCTACGAAGAAGAAGGACACTGAAGAGCCGCGAAAGCAGAAGACTGAGGAAGAGCAACTGACTTGGCACCAGCCCTGCCGGCCTGTCTGCTATTCCCTGTTGAAACTACGCCCAAGCCATCTCATCCTGCAGCTGTTGTGCCTCCAAAGCCTGGGAGGACTGCCTGCCTTCAGTAAAGACTCTAGAACTCCTGTGGAGCAGCTGAGCTGCTTCCCTGCACCCTGCAGGCACCCCAAAGAAGACTGTGAGTGCTCCGGACGGCAAAAACCTGACACTACAAAACACCACTGCACCTGTGCTTCCGAGCCCGAGTTGAAGTGGGCTAATGGTGCCAGCATGGTCCCTCGGTTCTCCAGAGACAAAGCCCACCTTGGACTTACCCACTGTGGGCTTCCTGAATCCACCTGCAGCCTTTGTTTGCAGGCCCCCCTCTACCACAAGGGCTCCTGGTGACGAAAATTCAAATGCCTAAAGACACCTCTGCACCCGTCACCCCTAGAGAAGAGGACCAAAGGCGTCCCCATGTCCCAGAGCATCGCAAGAGTTGAGCCCCCCTGTGGATTCCATCTGACTGGTCCTCCAGTGCAAGCTTTCAGCCTCTGACGGACCGAACTCCATAGACATGAATGGGGCACCCAACACTGTAAGGCACCTTTGCACCTGGCCACCCCAGTGCTGCCTGAAGTGAACTGTTGGTGCTGCCTTTGACCTTGCCCGATACTCACCTTAAGTCCAGGAGATTGGTCCCATAAGTCGCTGATAAGTGCCCAAATGCAATACATGAATTTCCAGAGGTTAACATTGCCACAAAGTGCTTCAATTACTATTTAAAGTATCAAAAACCTGTTTTCCTCAAACCTGCTATTTTAAAAAGTACTCACCTAAATGTGATGATCTTGGTGCCTAAAGTTATATAAAGATATGTTATTTTTATAAATTTGTGTGGATCTCCTTATTGAGTCGTGTGCATCATTTATTAACCATTCCACATTTGTAAAGCGCAAACTTATCACCTAAGGGTATCCAGGCACTGGGAGGTCATCGGGGGGGATTAAGTGAGCTATTGCCCAGAGTCACATGATGCTGAGCTGAGTTGCCGCCGGCGCCAGGGATCGGACCATGAGCCCCGCACTCCGGAGTCAGTTGCTCTGGCCACTGCGCCACACATCTCCCTTGTGTTTCTGTGCAGATGTCTAACACTTTTCTGAAAAGCCTAAGGCTGCTCAATCACACTACCCCCTAATAGTGCCTTGGGATTGCTAGAGCGAAGCCCCTGTCCACTAGTAAGGGAGTACCTGGACTCTTTGCATGGTATACCTCTTTTGGTATACCATATAAAGAGCTGGCTTCCTACATTGCCCCTGCCATGCACAGTGTTGTCATCAATAACGTAATGCCAAATAGAGTGTCTAGAAAAGAGCGATCACTGTGGCAAATGCACAAACGTTGACTTGTGGATCGTTGTCCCTTTTGCCCAGGAACATTTAAATGAGATAAACGTGGCCATCAGCAGCTAGCGCTTTAGACTGTGAGTGGTATAAGTCTGGGATTGGCTCAGTGGCTCTAAAATGGCCTCTAAAACCCTTGAGTATTAGACGTCTGTGCTAGTCCGCATAAACATTCCTGAAGGCCTGCAGTGAGCTTTAAGAGATACTCCTCATTAGGACCTCGCTTTCTGGGGCCGCACCCTCCACCTCAATTCTTGATGACTGCTGGCAGTGCCACTGGAATTATGTGATTATGTGGCGGCTGCTTTTTTTTTTTTTTTTTGCATAATTATGAATTTTCCACATTTGCCACATAATCCATCATCTGGTCATAATCTGCAGATTTTGACAAAAACAGTGTTTTTAGTTCAGACGGATCAATATTACTGAAAACGTTGCAACGTGTTTGCTCGCAGTGGGAGGCCCTACACAAGGGTTAACTGGTCACCCTTCAGTTGCTTTTTTATGTATTTCGTTGTTAAACTGGTACTAATGAGGTGAAATATTTATCCAGACAGTATTACCACGTGTAAAAATTCCAAAACAATTAAGTAATAACTATCAAAAATGTGCCTCATTGTGCCACAAAATCTGCCTTTTCTTGCTGCATAATTTAGTCATAATTTGGTGCTCCCCGCCGCATAATTACAGTGGCCCTGACTACTGGCCTCTGTGCCTGACTCCCTGACTGACAAACCGATTATCCTATCACAAGACAAGTATGTCACCAGAAAGCAGAAGCCACCTAGAAACCAGCGTAGACAAAAGATGTCAAATTTGGAGTTCCCAGCATAGAAAGCAGCAAATCAAATAAAAGGCTGTTCACTGGAGGGAGGCTACAGTCCACTGGACCACGCACTCCCATGACAGAGACCACCCTAAAGCACTTGAAGTGATTACTACACAGCTGGCCCCACTCTGAGATTCACTAAACAGAGAAATCCACCCCAGAGATTTAGAGGTACTTACCGTGCCTGCACATTGCTCTGTAGCCCTAAAACACCCCTATCTTTCGGCCCTTACTAATATGTTTTACATAGCGCATCGTAGCACACTTCTGCTGTTTTAAGGCGCTACAAATAATAAGCTTTAGTCTTATCTATAGGGAATGGTACTACATTTACAGACCTCCGAACAATGGAAGACAGCGTTGACTTTTCTGGATTAAAACTCCTGAGTGCAGATATCAGAGAAAGAGGCGAATTTACTGAGACAGACTGTCGACGTGAGTGCTCTTGCTAACGCCCTGCAGGCCTCGTCCGAGGAGCCTCCCACAATCCTATGTCCAGGGCATACCAAGGTCCTCCCCGTGACATTGGAGGGGAAACCGTGCCCCTGCCGCCCTCTTCCTGTCAGAAGGGAAGACCCTTGCCCTTCCACAGGTAAAGAATTTCACAGCCCCGAGCAGTATTTCATCCTTGAAGGTCTTTTACGGAGACAGACACAAACAACCCCGTGGTCCTCCCCGCCGCGGCTGCCCCCCTCCCCTCACGGAAGTGAATGCTGCTGACCACGGATAGAGCTGAGCTGTCCATGGTGCTGAACCGCCTTCCCTGCGCTGAATGTTGAGCTCTTAGGACAACTTCGCCCCTTAGTTTCCTGTTGCGTCCTCTCCTTCTCGGCGTAGTGGTACAGATTTACGCTTGTAATTCCCGTGCCACTATTTTTTAGGTCTCGCCTAGCGCTGGAGCGCGCATGCGCTCCTCACTCTGCGAGGCTTATTGTAATCGAGCAGATTTCCGAAGTGGAGTGGAAGCCCCGCCCATGATTCTCATTAGCTGCCGTCATCCTTTATGCTAAACGCTGGCCTCCGATTGAAAAAGAGGCTTTTTTGTTACCGCCCTGTCTCCTTTAGGCCCCGCCAATCCGGACTGGATTGTTTGCTTGCGGCGTTAGACTGTGGCCTTTAATTACTGGGTAAGCACTTTTTGTTTCCCCTTCAATATGAGAGTATGAGCACTTCCGAGTCTCGACGTAATGTTTCTGCGGCACACGACTCTTCGCCACTGGCTGTGTTCTGATAAAATGCACTTTTAATTTACAAAGGCGACGTCGCCTTCTGCTGGATCTGGAAATGCTGAGCGATCTACTGACCGAAGACGCCTGGATAGATTGTAAATGCTGTGTGTAGCAGACCTCTTCAGTGTACTTAGATTGCAAGCATAGCAATATGTCTCTGTACCATGCGTAAATGCAGCTGTGGACGTTCTTTACATACAGTTTTGTGCTTGAGTGGAAAACCGACCGATATAGATTTTATTCATTTCTGGAAATAGCCGCCCATTCGGGAGATCCTAATGTCTTTACCGAGGAGCATGAATTATACAAAGAAAAGCATCCCAGGTGGTGATATTTTGCATGAAATGGCTTTTTAATAAGATATATGCATGTAAATAAAATCATAACTGCGCATTTGTATTGATTTTTACAAAAAGGAAATTAAGCAGAAACACTTTTTAAAAATGCACCATTTGTCCATTAGAGGCCAGTGTTAAGATGTAAAACGCAATTCATACAGCGTAGCTAGATCGTTGGTTGCACTTTTGCAAGAGCTCAAATCTTTCGTCACAGGAATAGCACTCTTTGTTAATGTATTTGATGAAATACTATGCTTCGGTAGAAATATTTTTGACTTCAGAAAAACCTTTTATCAACAATCAGTAAACTAAGAGGTGACGTCACAGGTGTCATCAGGCGCTGGAATGTTCCTCCATGGCAGTAACGCCTTTTCATATAGCAAAATTAGCCCATGTCGGTGTCCAGCGGATGTGGAAGGCCAGTGTTTATGAACAGATAGAGTATTTCATTAAGGAGCATCTTTTCCCCATTGAGATATCTTTTCCATCTTACAGTTAGTTACATGCATTGTTTATCTCCATTATGGACAGGATACGTCGTAAATATCTTCTCGATGAAGACTGATTGATAACTATCGTAGTGGGCCGAGTTTCTGATATAGAATTGACCCGCTTAAATTAATGTAGAACCAGTGCTTTAAATGGGCCGGTACTGAGTACCGGCACTTTTTTCTTTTGTGTGCTGCGAGAGTCCTGAGCATCTCACCAGGAGCCAGTTGGAGAAATCACTAGGAGGAGGATTAGCCAGCATTGAAACATCTGGTGGGGCTCATAGAACTTACTGAAGATTGTACCGGAAATTGTACGTGGCTAAACACAAGAATTGAGCTGGGCCTGCCAGTATGACAGTGAATACTGCGCAGTTATCAACATTTTCTGCACCGCGTTGAGATTTCTTCATTTCCATGTCTTCAGAAGTTAAGTAGCCATGTCTGTAACGTATTGGGGGGCACTTTGAACAGCACACAATAGACCGCGTCCAACACTCTATACAATGCACTTTCACCAGTGCAAAGATAATACATCTCCTCTTTCACAATGTGTGTGCTGGTATTAGGATATGCCACACTGACATTCCAGGCCTATTTTACCCAGTGTGCACGTTGGAGAAGTAGGCGCATGTCTCATGCGCTTAGTAAGGTAAGCTCTTTGCACAGCGATATTTGTCCACTTGTGCTGCTGCATAGCAAAGATTTTCATACTCATATATGCATTGTAATCTGACCCCAGCCTAGCTGTGCATTTTATTTAACTGAACTCCCAGTCATAATCTCTCGACATAAGAGTTGTAAGTTTCTTCAGACATATGTTGTGCCCCAGCTGCCTGATTCAACAGCTGTGTACAAGCTTCATTCTTTAATGCCCCTTCCCCTTGATGCTCATGAATGAATTATTTGTTGTCTCATACCTTGTTTTTCTAACTTTGCGTTTCTTATTTCTTGTCAATAATAGAACACATTTATTAACTTTCACGGTGAAACACCTGAGGATCCTTGACGATCTTCCCTACTAATAGACTAGCAGAGGGAAAGAAACTATGGTGTCATGCTCACAAAGCACATTTTCCTTGTGGAGGATTTTGATAGCAGTCATTAACAAGCATTTACAATGCAATAGGTCTAGCATTTACAATGCAATAGGTCTCGCATTTGCGAGAGTTTAAGCTATTGGCATTGTAAATGACGATGCCTTTTATTTATGTTTTAAAAACCAACACATAAATAAAAGGCATTGTCATTTACAATGCCAATAGCTCAAACTCTCGCAAATGCGAGACCTATTGCATTGCAAATGCTTGTTTTATTTTCATCCCGTTTTGTTATGATCTAAAAGATATATTTAAATCCTAAAGTACACTCTTCTTATCGGAGACTGCTACTTGTCGACTTTGGCCCTCTGTATGTCATAATGCCCCTGGTGGCAACTCTCAAGCAGCCACCTATAGGGCCTGAACTTTAATTTTATTTATATATTCGGTCTGCGGCCTTTTGCAGACCCAGACTAGAAATAAAATAATAGAAAGTTACATTTCTATTTCTATATCTCTCAAAACTGCCCCAGAAGCAACCTACCTCAGATGATGCCTTATCTCGGTGCACCAATCTGGTGGAATTTTTCCATCAGAAAGTACAAAACATTTACTCTATCTTTACCCCTATCCAGCCTGATACCACTAACTGGTCAGTCTGTGGAACTCAAGCCACATTGAAATCATTTCCTCCCTTAGATTCCACATCCCTAGACTCCATCATGCACCGGGTAAAATCAGGTTCTCCCCTAGACCCAGCTCCTCCCCGTGCCTTGTTACAAGTCACAGCAAACATCTTACCTACGGTCCTTGACCTACTGAACGCCTCCATTTCCGCCGGAGTCGTTCCCCCGGCTTGGAAATGTGCAATGGTAAAGGCCCTCTTAAAAAAACCAAACCTAGACGAGAATAACCTGAGCAACTATCGCCCAATTTCCCTACTCCCGTGGATGAGCAAGATACTGGAAAAGCACATTAACTCAGTGCTGGGAGAGTTTTTAGAATCTAATAATTTACTGCATCCCTCTCAGACTGGCTTCCGTCCCCAACATGGGACCGTAACAGCCCTCCTTGCCGTAACGGAGGAGGCAAGGAGGATCCTGGATCAGGGAGGCTCTGCGGCCATCATCCTCCTTGATCTCAGTGCCGCATTCGACACTGTAAATCACAACACGCTGATTTTGAGACTAAAAAACATGGGTGTATCAGGCAATGCTATTGCCTGGCTACATTCCTTCTTAAGTGACCGGTCCTTCCAGGTCTTTCAAGGCGATGTGGTCTCCGAACAAATGCCTTTAAGCTGTGGTGTGCCTCAGGGATCCTCCCTGAGCCCCACATTATTTAACATTTACATGAGCTCCCTGGCAGAGAATGTTTCCCCATTTAACATCAAAATCATCACCTACGCTGACGACACTCAGCTGGTGGTGGCACTAAACGACCCCGAAAAATTTACAAATAATCTTGAGAGTTGTCTCATTGAGGTGGCTAAGTGGATGGAAAACTCGTGCCTGAAGCTTAATGGGGACAAAACGGAGATTATGCTTCTCGGGAACTCCCCCTCTCTCAAGACGGAGCAATTCTGGCCAAAATGTCTTGGCCCTGCTCCAGTACCCTCAGACCAAATCAAAAGCCTGGGCATCTGGCTGGATCGCTCCCTCAGTTTTAACCACCAGGCGGCGAAACTCTCGGCCACCTGCTTTGGCCTCCTGAGGATGCTACGCAAGATACTTCCCCTTCTCCCATTTCAAGCACGAAAAATCATGGTACACGGTCTCATCCTCTCTCGCCTGGATTATGGGAACGCTCTGTACTTGGGGGCCCCGCAATCCACCATTGGCAAGCTGCAAGTAATCCATAACTGTGCAGCCCGCACTCTCCTCCAGACCCCTTCCCGACAGTCCGCAGCCCCTGCACTAAGGAGTCTCCACTGGTTACCGGTCAGGGAGAGAATCCAATTCAAAGCCATGTGCATTGCACACAAGGCTTTTAGGAAGACAGGCTCGTCAATCAGTCAGTCCTTGATAACACCCTACCAACCAAACAGGCATCTCCGATCAACCTTCTCCTCCCTTGCCCTACTGCCCACTATAAAGAGAGCCAGATGCGGCGGACGATCCTTTTCCTCCGTATGTGGACGGAACCCAATCTCCTGTCCTTCCGCAAACTCCTAAAAACTTTTCTTTTTAATAACCACTGAGTCCTCCTTCTGTCTGCGTTTCGTCCACAGCGCTGGGATGCCTCAGGGTAGCTATTGCGCTATATAAATGTTTTTTTTCATTTTTTCATTGCCTAGTCATAAAAAGCATATGAGCAAGACATGTCCGAAGGGTCGGTGAGGAGGAAAATGAAACATGTAGTTGTAAATGTGATTGTATTCATATAGAGTTTACTACCCCTAACGAGGCACTGAAGCGCTTTTGTGCGAGTAGCATGCTATTCCAGAGCCCAAAATGGATTAGTGGTGAATTAGTATAAGGAAATATAAGTTGTTAATTGGAGCGTTGGACAAGTGAGTCTGTTAGTTAGATTTAATAGGATAAAGGAGTGCTAGAGGGAAGAGTCTGGAAAGTGCTGTTTGGGAGATCATATTAGTTAGATGAGGTATGGGATGAGTCAAAGGAGGGTTAGAGGAGGGAAGAGTCTAGAAAGTGTTATTAGGGAGATCATATGTGTGTGAAGAGTAATGTAGAGCTGGGGATAGGAAAGTGGAGGAGAGCAGAGGGAAGGGCTTTGGTGATCTGATGCCAGCATTATAAGAAGGAAAGTACAAAGACTTCAGTCTCCCACTGGCAGTGGTGGAGAGTAGAGAAAGGGGTTCAGTTCCTCAAGACACCATTGTAAAAGAAAAGGTAGGTTGTTGCATGTTAGTTGCGTATTTGTGGTAGGGATCGGGAAGGCGGCAAGCACACTTTTGACCTTGGTTCTTCTGTAGAATGAATCCTCTGCCAGGAGGTGGATTACCATCTGATGGTTTGTCTCTGACCAAAATTCCTCACATTTGGCTAAATAGTTGTTTGACAAGCTTTGTGGTATGAACTGCATAAAAGCAAAACATGAATTAAGGATTCCAGGTGATAGCCGCAGTAAGGTCATGCTGGAGAACTGTCTGGGTGTCTCCTGGCTAGATGTGCATTCAAGGGCAAGGTGCTGCTATCAGCTATCATAAAGTATTTTTTGTGATAAGGGTATGCCTTTAAGAGGTATTTGACCTTCGGAGTACTGTAAAAACTGCTGGCTAAAGAATGCTTTTCTCTGATTTCCTCTCAAATTGATTTTTGGGTCCTCCTTTTGTATAGCCCCTTATTTTGTTGACATTAGTGCTTGGTTGTGGATCTAGCAGATGTTCCTTGCTCAGGTTAAGTCAGGTATTTTCGCAAGTGGATCATTGCTAGATTTTTCTATGACGCCGTCTCCTTCTGAACACTGTCGGTCAGGCAGTTAACAGTGCTGAATTTCCTTTTGACAGGTGAGGAGGTACCTTTGTAGTACTGGCCTCAATGGACGTATAACCTTTGTCTCTTTTGAGTGGGCCGGTGGTTGTTGATTGAGGGAAGCTGAATATCTTTTCGCAGAGGCTTCTCTCCAGGATGCCATAACAAAAAATGCCTGCAACTCTCGCACTCATAACTGATTCTATACTCCTTGGATGTGTGTTGCTGTGTCATTTTATGAACTGACCTATTCTCTTTGCAGCACCCTTGGCCCTGGTTGGGGTGCCTTAGAGGTGGCTTTTCCACGTGAGCGTATCATTTATTGTTACGCAAAGCTCTTGAACTGGAACTTTGATTGCCCAACTGGCCTATGGTAGGTGGGCCACAGAAGTGAAGGAAGCTTTGTTTATCTCTGCAGTCAAAGCCCTGAGCAGCCAGGAAAGATGATAGCACTTGTAGGACCACCTTTGGGACAGCTAGGTGCAGCTCCTTGTATCTATAATCTGGGTAATAGCCAAGTGCCAGAAGCCAAGCTATAAACCCTTGTCTCCAGGTTCCAATGTCTGCAACTTAGCCACTCAAATTTGATTCCTGCGGTGACCCTCCAAAGATTCACCTAGCCAAGGATCTCATGTTATTTCATTGAAGTCCACATTTTCTTTTGATTAACCAGACCGGAAGAACCCCACTTTCATTATCACTGATTATGATTTAACCTGAATTGATCTGGTCCCATGAGGTGTTCCGGTGAGAGCCTCCTACAAGCCAGCAGTGGCCCGACCCCTTGGCTTGGGAAGTAGAGATATACTCAAATGCCTTTCTGGTATATCCTGTGTGTGCACTCCCGGATGATATGTTGTGCTGTTTGGACTCAGGATGTAGAATGTGTTGTTAGCAGTGCTTGTTATCTATGAAATCAGAGTCAGTTGCTGGCTGTGTTGTGGTCCTGGTATCTGCTTCATGTGTAGCTCAGACAGAGGATACTCTTTTCAATGGAATGTTCAAATTACTTTCCTATCACAGCGCAGTGATTGCAACTGTGAATGAGTGCACGTGAACCCCCAGAGCTCCCACTCACTCTGTGCCACCCAGCAACGTTTTGCTTTTCCTTCTTGAAATGCTTTCCGCCTGGTTGTCAAAATCAGGTAGTAGTGGTCTCTGCCTGAAGGCAGATAAAAGCTAGTATCTGGGTGTTTCAGACCACACAAATGCTAGCTATGAAAATATTTTGCAGCCGCCTCCAGTGGTTCTCAAATTAGCAGACTTTGAGGTTTTCATGGTGGACCTTACTGTCACCAGCTGGCCTACCTGGACCACCGCGGTACTGAAATATCTAAAAGGCGACTGACCCATTTTGAGATTTAGGGCCAGGAAGATCCATCACCCGTGGGGACACCAACAGAAGTCCACTGTTATTGGTAAGCCTGTGCACACTGGAGTCCATCCAGTAGCCTCAATCTTTAACCATGAGCGAGGGGAAGCCCTAAGGATCTTGTGGGCCTTACAAAATGACCCGAAACTCAGTAGAAAAAGCCCAAACACCAAAACCATTCTGACTGTCACGTTTGGAGGACCCAGGTGATCTCTGCCAACTTCCTTAGTGGTAGTAATCAAACCCTCTGAGCTACTTTGAGCACGGAAAACAAAGACTGCTATGCTAGACTGACCAGAGCCTCTTGCTGTTGCATATTCTTCAACTGACTGAGACCTGAGACACTCAGACAATAGTAACAGAGAACTCCTGAGTCTTTTCCAACATGCCTGCCCCATAGACCTTCAGTAAGTCGTGTCTAGGACCACAGAGTAATACTGGGATACGTTTGGAGTCATATCTTGATATACATAAGCGCAAGGTACTTCGGAATTTCACCATTCATGTTTTCCTTTAACTGCTCTATTTTCCTACTTTATGTTAAAGATGTATTGATTTTGTATCTATATTGAAGTTTACCGAGCGTGATAACTTTCATGTTACATTGCATTTGATCCCAAACCCTATTCTACTGCTCGAGTAATCCTTCAGTACTTGGCCAGACATACCGCTGGGTAGTCAGAGACAGTAAGACACTCTTGGCAACACGACAGGACAGGAGAAAAGGCCTGGTAGCATGGTTGAGGAATGTGTGCTGCTGGCTAGATCGGTAATAAAATACTGTCCCATTTTTGTTGTGGATTGAACAATAGTCTTTGAATATTTATATGGAGACTGAATGGTTGGTGACAGTTTTCCAGCGTTTTAGGGTCTCACTCTCTTATTATACTTCATTGGTGACAGCTGCTGACCCCTTGTGTAAACTAGTTGAAGCTTATTAGGTCCATGGTAATTAAAATATTTCTACCATTACTTCTTGAAATCATGGCGGAGGCCCTTTTTGTTGTCTTTTGATCGATAACTGGGTGGACTACCACACTGCAACCACGGAAACAACTGATCACAAAGTCCAAGAACCAAGATGTGGAACCTTTTTCCTTCCTGGTCACTTAACCTTGAGGACCATGAGGTACAGGAAACCAAGAGATTTCCCAAGATCCTTGATTCTGATGGCATCAGAAAAAAGTCGATTGTCAATATGAGAAACCCATTCAATATATAAATCTGGCATATTTCTACATGCACTGGGCCTGATTTAGCAAAGGGTGGCTACAGGACATCTGTTAAAACAACAATAAAATTGCTGTCTGACACGCTATGCGTTCTCCTGTCTCATTTGGAGGCTGTCCATCACCTCCACCTTGGGGACAATTATTGTGGCACGTGACACAACCGGAAATGGTGTTGGACTAGTGACTGAATTCCTAGTCTGCCACCAGGGCCGGACTGGGAACCAAACACAGCCCTGGCAGACTTTCTCATGCCAGCCCCCACGATGCTCACAGTGAGCACGCAAGCCCGACTACTGCAAGGGAGGATTTGGGGAGAATAGTTTTGGAATGGTTAAAAATAGCGCATTTAACAACATTTTTTGATCATACATTGCCTTTTATCCCGCTTTCCTGTTTTCTTCCTTTCTTCTGCTCTAGTTTGTCTCAATTCCTTTTTTTTTTGCCCTACTCTTTCGCAAAGTCTCTTCTCTTCCTTTCTCTAACCAAACCAACTCTTTGAATTTTCTCTAACCTCTCCTTTTTCTGCTTCCTGTTTCTAACTATGGGTGCCTCATTCTGCACCTCTTTTTTGCACTTCCAACTTCTTCCTTTGACGCGCCTCCTCACTTTCCCATCTCCATTTCCTTGGTGCATTACAGAATAGTCAATTCTGTTTAGATTTTACTACTGCATTACCAGGAATCCTAACTTATCCCTGTGGCACACAGTAATTCTGGAATTGAAGCCCTCTCATCCCAACACCAAAGGAATGCTTAGGGAAACAATATACATATTCCCTGACCAAAACAAGAACCTAATGCCATTAATACCCTTTCTTTTTTCCTATAATGTCACGAAGGATATTTATGTGTATGACCACACAACCACCCATAATGTGGTGACGTAGCTAAATGGGATGCAGAGATCTTTTTTGTAACCTAAAGGTCCACAAGTTAAGACATTGCTAACTCAGCCAGCCTTTCATGCTTCATAGATTGATGAAATGAGTGGCACAGAGTTAATGTTATCATTTGACTAGTATAGTGCATGACAGCCTTTTGCAATAAATTTGATTTAAGATAAACTGTTATTGCAGCTGTTTTCTGTTTTTAGAGCGCTAAATGGCAGCATAGACTTGCACTTTTTGGGGTGTAAAATATGGAATTTCATGGCTCTTAAGGACCTTGTTTGGAGGATCAGTTACCTTTTTAATGTGTTTCAATTTATCCCTACAAACCAATGCATTTCAATTGAAAGACCTACCTGGATCTGCATTTCATGGAAAGGGCTCTCGTTGCAACTCTGACAAAGGCAGAGTTATTTATTGATGGCTCATCAGTCACGCCCCCCCTTAAAAAAACGCGATAAAGTGGATATATAATTTTACATGTTTTATATCTCCCTCAATTCCTGGCATACTCAGTGCCACTGCCAGCAGCGATCTGCGCTGCCGGGACACAATTACAACAGCAGATGGTGGCTGAACAGTACACTCTGTCTTGCTGGCAGTAACAGGTAAACTGCTCTGTCTATAGTTGTTTGGTTTCAATATTTCTTTTAAAATATATTTTATGACAAAATAATACACAGAATCGCCTGGAATGCGAATTCAATTCTAGTAGCAGCTGCTGAAGGGGTCTCTCTCTCTCTCTCTCTTTCTCTCTCTCTCGCGTATGGGATGACGCCACACGTGCATTGTACTTGACAACGACACTGTACGCGTGATAACTCTCATCGGCTGGAGAAAAGTCCCATGAAAGAGAAGAGGGGTTATTTTACAGCAGTACGCCTCTTCTCAAGCAGAGCTCAGCTGACAGCGCTGCTAATAGACAAACTGCACAGGTCGGCCCAGCAGACTTGTTTAGTTTGTGTTTTAAGCTGTATTTCAGAGGCACTATATCTGTGCTCTGCATAGCGCTGTCAGACTCCCAAAATAAGATAAACAACCATTTACAATGCAATAGGTCTCGCATTTCTTAAAGTTAGAGCTGTTGGCGTTGAAAATGACAATGTTTTTTACTTTTGTTTTTTTATTTGCAGTGGAGTAAATATGTTTGCATAGTGCTATTGCCTATGGTGTAAAAAAAGCAAAACTAAAAAACATTGTCATTCTCAATGCCAGCAGCTCCAACTTTAACAAATGCGAGACCTATTGCATTGCAAATGCTTGTTTAAATAGCCTGCTTTGTACAAGCTCCCGTGCACACAGGAGAGGTGTGTTTTATTATCGTGGATCACTATATATTCCCTGTGGAATCTGTTATTTATGACACCACTTTCAGGACACATTGTCACAGCAGAGCATTGAACTGTAGATGTCTAAAGACAGACTTGCCTTGCTTTGGCACATAAGCTTTCATGAATTGTGTACTCAAGGCTAAATAGGCTTTGTTGACAGTTTTAGCGGCCCTGAGGAATTCTCAATTGCTATTTACTCACAGTGTCCATTTGAGGAGTACAATCTGCTTTATGAGGTGATGGGAGACGGTGCCTGAAATCTGCTTTTTGTTATCATTTACCAAGGCCTTCGGCTTGCAGTGAGATGGTACAGCCTTGGATCTGCATGACTAAAAAGATAATGTCCGCTGCGTCTGACATTCTCCTACTTTGAAAAAGCTCCGCAGGAAGGATAAGTCATGTTTTGCTTTATCATGGAGAAAAGTAGGCCTAGGCAAACTTTAAGCAAACATTTAGTGCTCTTACTTTGGCCATACATTTTGTTCTTTCAATAGAGTTTACATCAAAAGAAGGGTAAAGAATACTGAAATGTTAACAGAAAAGTTTGTGTTACAGTTATAGCAGTTTCTGCTGTAATGTCGGAAATCACCCACTTATATTTACAGTCAAACCCGCTATGCCGTGTGTTTCAATAGCAGGAGGCAGATGAAGCCAAAAAAGACCTCGGTCTTTGAATGCACAGCAAATGTGGCAAGATAAGAACAAGATTTAAAGCCCTGTTTACAACAGAGCTCTGTAAACCATAAGCACTGGTCTCCAGTGCTCCATCTCAAAGAAAGAAATAGTGCTCACAAGCTCTGAGTAACAACACATGTAACAGGGGCAGTTCTTGAAAATGGGCGGAGCTTTTAAAGCCCATATCTTGAATACAGCATGTCTCCTAGAGACAGCGCAAGCGCTGCCTAGGCGAGACCTAAAAACAAGAAGGGCAATGCTAAAAGCCTGAGCAGACCTTGGGCAAGAGAGAGAGACAGAGACTGTCACAGGCCATGGAAACTCTGCCTCCAGGGCACCCGTGCACTGGATCTTTGTCCGGTGCCCAGTAAGGCCGGTAGGGCCATGTCTGCACCATTTCTGGTCGTGTCCCCTCTATGCGAAACTGACATGTAAGCCATAGATGTGTTGCACAGAAATGCCTCAAAATGTCCTGAACTTTCAATAGGAAAACCCTCAACAAGTGAGGAACATGGTATTAGTGGATCCAGGGAATGTAGCAATGTTTTGGGGTGGGATGGTTCACTATATCACTTGGAAAAAATGATGTCCACTCCATCGACCTATCACTACATTATAAGGTAAGTATATAATTCCTATTTTTAATACCATCTGTGCTTACCATCCATGGCAAGTATGTGTGGACTTACGAATAGTAATTCTATACTTAGATTACAGTTTAGTAGAAGGGTTGATGTAATGAATACAATATTATTGTAGGTTGATATCATCGCCCTCAACATGGTGCCATACATTGCTTTGAGGGTACATTTCCAGCATCGATATGCATGACAGCAGCTTCACCATGCCATTGTGGACGTAGCCCCCGAAAACTTTCCTGCCCTCCCTTAGCCCCCCCACCCAAGAAAAAACTTGAAGCTGCTTCTGGCATAGAGACGGTAGTCACAACTTCAGGTCGGAATTCAAAATTGAGCAGAAAATCTTTCAGCAATGTGGCAGAGCTAATTCCTCCACCCCACTGGTGGACTGGCACAGGGACAAAAAAATAGCCCCAGGCACCAAAATAGAAGTGGCCCCATTAGTGAATAAGACAGCTAAAAAAGTGGCCCATTTATGCAAATTGTTGCAGTTTTGAACTTGTAAAGATTCGCTGTGTAAGTGTTTTGGCAAAATATGGAAGACTACATGGATTTATGCTTGCAGTAGGCAATTTTTTATTTATTTATTTTATTTTATGTGTTTTTTAGAGCACGAACCAGACCCGTTAGGGTATCAAAGCGCTTTACAGAGAGACATAGGCATGTACAGAATAGGCATAGCATCATCAGTTACAGAACGAATGAAAGAGGCAGGGTGCTGAATCTAGAAGGGAGGTAGGGCACGTATTTACAGATTAAAATATCCAAGTACTCAAGACGAGATAACATATTTATAGATTGCGTTAGTCAATGTTCGTGACAAGGCCCCACGTTTCTGAAGGGGGTGAGGTAGATAATCCAGAAGGAGGCAGTAGATGGCCGTAGATCAAAGCTGTTGTGGAGGTAGAGGCAAGTTTTAAGCGAGAAATTTGCCCATAAGGAATGTTTTGGCATCCTTTTTGAAGCGAGACAGAGAGGGGATTCTTCTGATGTCAGGAGGGAGAGAGTTCCATATTCTAGGAGCAGCCCCTGAGAAAGCTCGGTTGTAGGTTTTTATTTTCGAAAGCGTGCAGGTTGGAGCAGGAGGTCTCTGGCAGATCGGGAGTTTCTGTTTCCTCCGGAGATCACAAGTTTCTGCCTCAGATATGCAGGGGAGTTAGAATATAAGGCTTTGTGCGTGATGCATGCTGGCAATGTTTGTTTTATTATCATGGAAATCAACAGTAAAAACCGACCCGGGACACCTTAAAACTGATTGACCTATAAGCCAGTCCAACCTTGGACTGGCAGCTCATCTGCTTATCCCTAAACTGGGTCCTTTTCTGGGAACTCGACCATCAGGCAAGTTCTGGGCACTCCTTGCCAGTGTGTTAGAGGCACCGTTCACCTGCAAATATGCCGACAAAACCAAAAGATAAAAAAAAAAAAAACAGGTCAGCCTGATTTGATTTCTTCTAGAAGACGTTCGGTATAAACCTCAAGTTGCTCACATCCCCCCTGGAAGAGTCTAATCTGATGAAAATGTAGTTAAACAAGAGGTAGTTTGCTTTGCTGTCTAGAATGATTATCGGCTTAAAATATGAGCTATACTCTGAAATAGAAGCGGACTAGCTGCCAGGCGCGGCCGGCACAGGTAAGAGCGGTGAGGCGGCAGGGCGGAGGTTGGGGGGTTTAAGTCAACAGATTTCCAGGATAGGTAAAATCAAATAAAAAACTAAATAAAACCACTTACCTTGCGCTCGAGAGCAAGGTAAGTGGTTTTATTTATTTTTTTCGTTAACTTTACCTATCCCGTCGTCTGTCGACTTCCACCCGCCCCACCACTCTTACCTGTGCAGTTCACTGAGCTAGTCTAGCTCAGTGAACTGCACGTTTGCTCATGTTGCAGATGGTAATTTGCAGGTCACAAGTTCGAATCCGGCCAAGGCTGACTCTGCACTCAGTCCTTTGGGAATGGTAATTTGAGTACCATTAAATTGGATAACAGTAATTACAACACTTAAACACTGCAAAGTGTGGTAACAAGCACTATAATTAATAACATATGTTATTCTGGTATTTTTAACCCTGAAGAATGTTGAACATTCTCACCCCCAGCGACGTTCTAATATAAACCGTCTTAATGCCCTTTATACCTTCAGAGCCTGCCTATTGGAAACCTCAGGCCCCGGGAAGGGAGTGTTTCATGTTTTACACGATTGTACGTGTTCTTATGAAAATAAACAATACGACTGAGTAAACTTAAAAAATAGGTCGGCCTGATTCAGACAGTGCAGGTTTGCAGAGATGCGTCGTTTGTGATTCAGAGACAGGGTGTTGAGAAAGTTGATCGGGAGGCAAATTGAGGTTATTTAAATACGTTTATTTGTAGAAGAATAAGGAGCCCACGTCTGGGTCCTGGTCCTGCGAGTGCCAACAAAAACTGAGTTTACAGCTACGATTGGAACTCACAGAACGAGGAGCAGACCATGGAACAGGGAATGTACAAAAGCAATTCTATTTCACAGTAAGTATATAAAACAGTAATGGCATGAATGGATACAAATAAAGGACTTCAGATATACACTACACAGTGTATAATCTGCCGCTCACAGGTTTGAATCTAAACTTGGAAGATTCAGTCTTTACCCTTCCACTGACAATAAAAAGACCTTCCTTGAGGGAGGCAGTGATAGTAATGTGGATCACAAGTATATATTTCAGATGGTCATTATTTTATAAGTGTGCCAAATGCGCTGACAGATTCGCCCGATGAAACCAGCAAAAACCAACAAAACCTCCAAACAAGCCAGCTGGTACACCTCAGAGCTCAGAACCACCAAACCCAACTGCTACCGACTCAAAAAACAATGGCACTCCACCAGGAACACATCCGACATAGCCGCTCACAAAGCAGCCTTCAGCAATTACCACCTGTGCATCAAGGAGGCCAAGAGAGCAGCCA
This sequence comes from Calotriton arnoldi, assembly GCA_963921515.1. NCBI lineage: Eukaryota > Metazoa > Chordata > Amphibia > Caudata > Salamandridae > Calotriton > Calotriton arnoldi. Next base: position 1,539,591 of record CAWUFW010001137.1, read on the forward strand.
TCACAGCCCACATCAATACAGTAGCCAACCACACGAAAGAACTATTCAAAATAGTCAAGGAATTCTCCAACCTAGCAGCCACAGACAACACAATCCACTCTCCCAAGAACTCTGTGACACCCTCTTGGACTACTTCCACAGCCAGATTGCCACCATCTACAACAACTTCGATCCCCAACCCACTGCTCTCAACTTCAACAGCCTCGGCCAACCAGCGCACACCAACCAAATGATCACCACATGGTTTCCACTCACCACACAGACCACCACAGCCATCATGTTGTCCATCAACTCCGGGGCAAACACCAACCCCTTCCCCCACCATCTTTTCAACCTCGGAACCAACCAAATCAGCACAGAACTCACAAGCATCATCAACACATCCATCACCACAGCATCTTTCCCGGACAGATGAAAACACTCAGAGGTCAGACCCCTCCTAAAGAAACCCTCCTCCAACCCCAGCGAACTAAAAAATTATTGATCGATCTCTTTGCTCTCTTACTCTGCCAAAGTACTTGAGAAGACCATCAAACAACAGCTCACCAGATACCTGGAACAAAACCACCTGCTTGACACATCCCAATCAGGATTCCGAGCAAACTACAGCATGGAGACCGTGCTGATTACTGCCACAGACATCAGAACCGTCCTCGACAGCGGGGAGACTGTAACTCTGATCCTCCTCAACCTCTTAGCTGCGTTCGCCACTGTATCCCACCAGACCCTCATCAACAGACTCTACAACATCGGCATACAGCAAAACATCCTAAAGTGGATCGCCTCCTTCCTTTCAGGACTCACACAGAGCATCCGGCTGCCTCTTTTCATCTCCACACCCAAGAACATCATATGCGGTGTAGCCCAAGGATTATCCGCCAGCCCCACTTTGTTCAACACCTACGTGATCCCCATTTTAGACATCGTCAGATCCCACGGCCTCAATATAATTTTGTACGCAGATGACAGTCAACTTATCCCCTCTCTCATCGAAGACCCCTCCACCACCAGAACAAACTTCCACGACACCATGACCAATGTAGCCAACTGGATGAGAGCCAATTGCCCTAAACTCAACTCCAAGAAGACAGAAGTACTGATCTTCGGGGAAAACATATCTATATGAGACCACAGCTGATGGCCAGCAGAACTCGGACCTACACCCTCATCAGTAAACGATTCACGCAACCTAGTCATCATCCTCAACAGTGAACTGACCATGAAATGACAAGACAACGCAGTCGCCTCCTTCTGCTTCCACACCCTCCGCAGAATCTTCAGATGGATCCCAGTCAACACCAGAAAAACGATCACTCAGGCTTCTTGTCACCAGCCGCCTCGGCTACGGCAATGCACTCTACACCTGTATCTCCACCCAGCTCCTCAGAAGACTCTAGACCATACAGAACACTGCAGCCAGACTCATCCTGGACCTCCCCAAACGGACCCACATCATCCTCCACCCCAGAACCTCCACTGGCTTCCCATCCAGAAGAGATGCTAGTTCAAGATCCTCACGCATGCTTACAAAACCCTACACTATCAAGGACCGGCATACATCAACCACCGACTTAACTTCCATCTACCCACGAGTCACCTGCGCTCCTCCTCACTAGCCCATGAAAGCCCCCCGCATCCGTCTCAGCCTCAGCGGGGCCTGCTCCTTCTCCTACATCTCTGCCAAGATCTGAAAAGATCTGCCACTCCACCTTTGAACAGCACCCTCCCTGGCTGACTTCAGAAAGAAACTCAAGACCTGTCTTGTTGACGGAGACCTCGCACCCCAGTGCCCAGATACCCCTAGGGGTGACAGTGCTGCACTCGACAAGTGCTGAGTGATTGATTGATAAGTAAGGCTGCTTCTATTCTGTTTTTTTTGCTGTTTTTAACCTTTAAACACAGATAAAAAACATTTCTCTGTATTTAATTTTCAAAAAATGAACAAATACAATTGGTAGGTCTTCATTTGAGTAACGCGTCTGTTGTGAATTATAACTGCCAGGCCAATATCTGTGCAGAAGAGGTCTGTGAAGAGGCCTGGTTGGGTACCAAAAGGAAAATCGAGTTTCATGGGAGCTTTCAAGATTGTCAAGGTTTTAAAAACTGTGGTTGTGTTAGAAGGTGGCGAAGTAAGCATGTCACGATTGGTGAAGTGTGTGTTATATCTCATTAGCATTTTCATATGTCTTCATTATACTGAGACATGTTTTCCTTTAAAGCACTACTATTGGATTGTTACAGATGTTCTGGAATGTAGAATGTGGAGCGGGTGGATAAAATGATGAATGGTCATTACTGGCTGGGAAAAGTACTGTGCTGCACTAAATAAAGCTTGCTCCCTTTTACAACTGTTGTGGACCTTTAATCTTCAATATTCCAGTGAGCTCAACGGTGTGAGGTAAAAGACTATTGGAAAGAAGATGAAGATCACAGTCGATCTATTTCTGGTCGCTGTGGTGTTTCTCAGGAAAGGAAAAAACCTGCATACTTAAAGGACTTTGTTTGTAAATAGGTATTTTTTTAATCTTATACGTGTTTCATATCCCTTCCTATGTGCTTGCTGAGTAACATAGGTTTGTTTTTCTATTCTCTGGATATGTTAATACTATATGAATGTTTCTTATGTTATGTTTAAACCTAATGAATATTTTTTTTTTGTTATAAGGGGGAAGATGTGTCATGGTTTATCCCAGACTTATTATTACACTTACATCATCTGGGTGGAATATCTGGGTAGAATATTGTACATGTCACAGTATCCTGTGCAACAGTGTCCAGTCAAGGAATGTCGCCGTTGGATTGGGAGCGCTGCCCAGCCTGCTGTGTTAGTGGAGTGAATAAAACTTGTTTTGTTTGCAAGTAAGCATCAGCACCTCTTTGAGGGGCGAAGATCATAACACATCTTTATGTCATTTAGTCCTCGGGAAGGAAGTGTTTCATGTTTTACATGATTGTACGTGTTCTTATGAAAGTAAACAATACGACTGAGTAAACTTTAAAAAGTAGGTCAGCCTGATTCAGACAGGGCAGGTTTGCTGAGGTGCGTCGTTGCTGATTCAGGGAAAGGCCTGTTGGTGTTGGAGCAGTGGTGGCTAGTATCAGGGCAGAGTGGTAGGGTGGGGCAGGGGACGATGGATGACCACAGGAAAAAACAAGCATTTGCAATGCAATAGGTCTCGCATTATTAAAGTGTGAGCTATTGGCATTGCTAAATAATGCAACACCAATAGCTCAAACTTTAATAATGCGAGACCTATTGCATTGCAAATGCTTGTTATTTTTACACTCATTATTCAGAAATTAGTGAGTGCTTTTGCCTGAAAAGTTAAGGCCATGACCACAGGGCCCAGAAGAAATCCGCTTCAATGCCCATTGCTTATATTCTTACAAAACGTAAGCAGTATGGTTTAAAAAGACCACATTTGTAAATACAGAGCCGCGGTATGCATTTTGTTTTCCAATTCACCCATCAAGCAGGTATTTCAGTACCTCCAGGAATAGTGCACTTTTCCACCAAGGGAAAACAATGTTGTTCAAAGAGCGACGAGAAAACAAAAGTAGCGCTTCACTGGCAAACACTGTAAAGTGGCGCTAATGTATTTAGGAGTGAATAAATCAATCTGGCCACCTTGCAACCACTCTATCTTGCTAGTTAGTTACTTAGTTATTTTTCATATTTTGAATGTTTTATTTCTCTCCACCCCGAGGCTGCACTTAAAAATTAAAAAATGTCAGAAAAAGACGACGTTTCCAGCAAAAGTGTTTTTCTTTTTGGGATCCATTTCACAGGGGAGCAAATAAACGAAAGGAGGAAAGAGAAGGTAATACGCTGTTTTCACTAAATGAGGAGGAGCGAGACAGAAAGAGAGGGAAGAGGGGGAACAAAGAGAGGGGGCCAGTTGCCAGCGGCAGGAAAACTGGACACTGTCCTTGTTTTTTTATGCACACAGATCGCAGATTCGTTTTCGGAAGCCCATGCTTGGGAGCGTATCGTGGAATTTCTTTTGCTCTTGGAAATAACGGAGAATAGATCAGTGCCAAATGCCAATTGAACGATTAAAATTCATAACCAGACTATGCCACGTTACTGCTGTGTTTGGCAGCTTTTTATTGTTCAAATTCTGATGCAAAGACTTCGCAGCGCTAAGCGGGGGATGCGCTTGAACAAAGGATGCTGAAAGCCCGTACAGAGATCTGAAGTACTTTCTTATCTCTGTGAGAACACTTCGGATTTCTCCGTCTGAATCCGTTCTTCGCCTCGAGCGCCGCTGTGCCCGTGTCTAGTGTGCTTTGGTGTGGTGGGTTTATCATACAGCACTCACCCAACCTTAGCATGCACCGGGGAACTGTGAAAGGACCGGTTCAAACTTTCAAGGAACGTTATTATAACAGATCACGCAAAGATAAGCTGAGGCAAAATTAGCAGTGATTCGTGGGGTGATCAAAACTGATTAATAAAAAGATTTAGCATTTTAGCAGCTCACAGGCAAATATTCTAAAAAGCAAGCAGGCAACTCTTGAAATTATCCGGTCTGGAGTGATCTCTGAATTTTACACTGTCCATTCTACCTGAAGCCTGTGCTGTGCGCACTGCCTGCACACACACCCTTCATTCTACATGAGCACTGTCGTGTGTGCACTATCTATACGTACACACACACCCTTCATTCTACCTGAGCAATGTGGTGTGTATTCTCTGGGCACGAAGGAGAAGACAGAGTCCTTTTCCTTGTCTGCCCGTTCCGCCCGTCCCCAAAAGCTGAGCCTGCCGATCCCGTCCACTTCCACCACTGGTGCGCGCGCACCACAGAGGAGCGGGGGCCAGGGAGCGCGGCAGCGGCAGCGAAGCGAACGCGCGCTGCTGCGCGTTCTGCCCACCGTCGGGAATGGGAGGAGCAAAGGCGGGACATGCGCCCGCCTTTGCCCAATCGCGTGCCGTTTTTTTAAAAAAAACGCACGCTACAGCCAATGTGGGCTTCTGAAAACAAAACCACACGCACGAGCGTGTGGGTCGTTTTCAGAAGCCCTTTCTAAAGGTCTCGCGCTGCGCGAGCAGTGCTGCGCACTGCAACGCTAGGCGCGAGACCTAAAAAGGACAAAGAAATCACTTACCTGCTGCTCGCCACGTCGCCGACTCGGTGCTCTTCAGCTGCACTGCACAGGCTCCCAGACTCTCCTGCGGCCAATCCTGACGCTCCTCTCATTCATGAGAGCAGCGTCAGGATGACCTGAGGGCCCTCAATTTGCACTCCCAGGGAGACTGGGAGCCGGTGCCTGCTGTCTCCGCAACGTAGCTCGGGTTGGAGACAGCTTCAGTGTGATTACAGTTTGGCCGGTCTGTGCCCAAGACTCCTCCTCCAGCTTGTCATCCTCTGGCCCCGCCCCAAGACTCGTTCATGTTTAAAAATAAAATGATAATAAACCTGTGTTATTATCTTTTATTTTTCGAGTTTTTCAGCTGGGGGTGGGGGGGCAAAGCTCCTCCGCCTTAGTGGAGGAGCCGCCGCTGTGTTGGAAACATCTGTGCAGTAGCGGCCCGTGGTGGGAGTGCTGCCAGGCGGTGACGCGGGGCGGGGGAGGGGGAGGGGCAGGGTGGGGGGTAGTAAACTACGGAATACGGCCGCACAGAGGTAAGTAAACAAACAAATAAATAAAACTACTTTCGTGCGCGCGCTGCATCGCATTTGGCGATGCAGCGCGCAACAAAATTTGTTTTATTTATTTGTTTGTTTACTTACCTCTGTGTGGCCGTATTCCGTATTACTACCCCCCACCCCGTGTCACCGCCCGGCAGCACTCCCACCACGGGCCGCTACTGCATCTGTGTATAATCTGCAGCTCACAGGTTGGAATCTAAGCGGGAAAGATTCAGTCTTTACCCTTCCGATGACAATAAAAAGCCCTGCATTGAGGAAGGCAGTGATAGTAATGCGCAGCACAAGTATATATTTCAGATGGTCATTATTTTATAAGTAAGGCTGCTTCTTTTCTGGTTTTTGGCTGATTTTTAAATTTAAATACAGATGAAAAACGTTTCTCTGTCTGTATTTAATTATTAGAAATGAACAAATACAGGTGGTAAATCTTCATTTGAGTAACGCTTTTGTTGTGAATTTTAACTGCTAGGCGAATATCTGTGCAGATTGACTGCCTGGGAAGTTAAAAAAGGATCAGATTTAATTAAATAACTGGATATGTACAGCTGTTAGTATTTTAATGTTGATGCTTTGTGGTACACTGCTACCACAAGTGCTAAAATGTCACATGCGTCCAAGTGTGACTACATAATTAGAGATTAGATGTGGAAATATTGTAGTTGCACTTTAATTTTTCACAGAAAGCAAAATAAAGATGAAAGTATCCTGATAAAATGAGAAAATAATAAATGTGGATAAATACAGACGGAAATGTTAAAAAATTACTACAAACAATAATTATTATTATTACATGCATAGTGGAAGGGGCGTGCATAGGTAGCCCCCGAGGAAGATTCCCCTTGCAGTGTTGGACACTAAGGTCTCTGATCACACTTTGAGACTTCCCAGCCACGCTGGACTCTTCTTGGTTCTCATTTGATAAATAAATGAAAATATGAGGGTTTTTAAACATTTGAACAGCATGACCCTTTGGGAGGGTGTTCTCTTGTACCTGCAAGCATCACATTATTCCTTGGGTTGACGAGGCCAAGGTTGTTAGCGCACTCTAAGGTCATCAGCTAGGGGCGCCAGGTTTTAGCTGGGAGCAAATGGAGTGACAACCTCCATAGGGGGCTTGTGGGTGAAAGAAGAACAAACGAGCAGCCAGGAAGTCATGTTTGAAACTGCAGACCAGGGATGGGTTGCCCTTGAAACAGACTATGAAAATGGCAGACTAGATGTACAGCACTAATCCGCTGTTGATTACCAGGTTTGCATGAGATTACAATATGGGCTGGCCCAGTAGGACATATGGGGGCATCACAAAACATTTGCCGAATTGGAAGCACCAAAGTGTATAGAAAGTGAGTTGGCAATTCCCCTTTGTGCTTGGACAGCCCTGGGGTTAAATGACGGTTTTCGTCACCAATGGCGTCCTTCTGAAGTAGAGTCCTTCAGTGGTGGAGATACTTTGCTAGCGAACGGGTATCATATACAATACAATACACAATGCCAGTCAGAAAATCTAACTCAACCACAAATAAGCTGAAAGAGAAACAGATATTGTATGAAAATGATGTAAGATGTCTGAAACCTGGAGAGAGGTCTGAGACCACAAGATCCATCCACTGTCCAACAGACTAGACAATCCAAGAGAATTAGGCATCGCTGGCTGATATCCAGAATCTGGGGGCCCAATAGAGCTGTCCGAAACCTCTGACCACATTACCATTAAGAGTGTAGCATGTCTACTGGGTACTGAGGCCCCAAAATCCACCAACAATCCAAGAAGGTGGATGATCTAAGAGAAGAGAACACCCCTGCATGATAATGAAAGTATGCTGCACCTAGAGATGTCGGACACAGCTAAACACGTCAATGAACCGTTGTGGTGGGAAATCTTAGAATATAAGGAACATTCTGCTTTTATTAGAAAGCTGTGGCCTTCATAGACGTGGGAGATCTCAGAAGTAATCAGCCTGTCTCTAGACCAGCTCATCTATGTGAAGACGCAATGGCTAGCTGTCATTAGTGACGGAGGCTTCTTCTGTAGCATGAGACCTCAAAAAATATCAGCAGTTCACTGGGCTGGGTGATAATGAGAAGAAGAAAAATATATATTTCAATATAAGCTGGAGCCTTCACAGGGAGCTGATCTCTTTACGCATCAAGGACCCAATGAGGTGGGGAGATAGAGGATGAGAAAATCATTGGGCGCGATTCACAAAGGTAAACTGAAACGAAGGTCTAACTTTACGACTTTCAGTGTTCACAAAGGGCATTTACGAGTAGTAAAGTTAGACTTTTCTCTCAGTTTAACTTCAGTTTTGGTCTTAAGTTTAACTGAGACCAAAAGTATAGTCTCAGTTAAACTTAAGACCAAACTTAAGTTAAACTGAGACAAAAGTCTAACTTTACTACTTGTAAATGACCTTTGTGAATACCGAAAGTCGTAAAGTTAGAACTTCGTTTCAGTTTACCTTTGTGAATCAGGCCCATTGTCTTTGATTGGAAACGTCATTCTGGGAGTAATTTCTAGCTTCTTCTGACAGGCATTGTATTAAGCAGAGCTGTGCCCAGCGTGGCATCCATTGGGAAGAAGATGGGTTGCTGAATTCACACATTCTGTGGAACATTAGCATTCAAGTCCTGCTTGCAAGGAGATATCAAAAGATTACTGTTCTAATGGGTCTAGGGACCCGGTTTACATACATTTGCTTAGTACCCATTACTAACCAAGGAGGTTATGCCCTAAAATTATCGAAGGGACATCTTCAAGGCACTAAAAGCCCTGAAAGGGGCTGTGAGAATTCAAAAGTAAATGAAGAGTAAGAGACAAAACAGAAAAGATGTAATAAATTCCTGAAAGCCAATATAGCTATAAATTTGGCCAGCAAATGCCATACCTTGCCACACGATTAACAAAGGATTGCCACCAGCCCGATAGGCTCATCTAGAAGGCGATTGCCACTGGAACATAAACTCTAGCAATGATTTTGCAATGACTTCCTATTTTTAAGATAGTTTATTTTACAATGGACTGGTAACCAGCATAAACTCTGCTGAACTGGAGAGATATGTTTGTGCACAATCCCAACCGGAACCGGTAACCCTTTTATGTTGCGATGTGTACTGCCGATCAATAATGCATTAGCGTTGTACACTATAAAGCCAAGAATAACTTAATGCTGCTCCTGAAGAAACATATGTGATCTGCACAAACAGTTCAAAACAATAACAGTAACAATAAACATCTGTTATTCAGCGCCAAGATGCCCACGGGTGAACGTGCGCTTTACAAATACACGTTATGTTAAGTGTGAACAAACAATTGAGTTTACATATCCAGCAATGGGGGGCAGTCAAAAAGTGCCCCAGTCTTTTCACCTTCTCTATTGGACTCATGAAAATGTTCCCAGTGTGGATGTTCTGATGGTGATTATGAACCCACCAGAACTTACTGGCAGACACTGCAATAAGAAACTCGCTTTTAGATGTGTTAAGTCTAAGGCAAGTTATGCTTATCCAAAGCTAAATGTCATTAAAAGTGAATTTTATAATCAAAGGTTGACGCTCAAGCCCGTTAATAATGTTAGTTAACACCTGGTTTCCTCCCCAGATTCTCCACCAGTGATGGAAGGCTGCATGTAAATGTTAAAAAGCAATGGCGATACACAAAGCCTGGGAAAACACCGTACTCACCACCAAATCCTGGAATAGTGCGTTTGCCACTCAAAAAAGAGCAAAACTGTATATTAGCTTTATCTGATTCCCTCGTCAATCTCCCTTCATTTTTGAGAATAGGAATTTGTGATCGTAGGTTTCAAACAACGTTGACAAATCCAATGTCATCTGTGTGGTTTCCATCACTTATCCATGGAATCAAAAACAGTGAACTGAATATCCAGTACAGCTGTAACTGTCACCAAAGAGCATATTGATCTCCAGATGTGACTAAAGTTGTATAGTTGTGACCATCTCCAGAAGCAGAGTCCTGAAGACGAACCTACAATCCTTGCACTTAGATGAATACATCACTTGCTGAGTTTGTATCGTAAGAGGCCTAAAGGACAGATAAAAGGATAGTAGGTTTATCGCTCTTTGCTAAATGAAGTAGGATTAAAAGTCCCCCTCAAAAAGGCAGTGCTTGAATCCAAGGGCTCATGAGTTCCAGTCACTGTGATGCAGATTCCCAGCGAGAGGAGCTACATACATAGCTAAAAACTGAAAGCTACAGCTAGAGTATGGGAAGCTGCAGAATGTCATTGATGACTACCAGAATATAGTAATTACCATATCTTGGACTGCATTCCGAAAATGCTGCCCTTCTTGGCTCGCCATTGCTTGCAGCATGCCTCACGACTATGGCTGCCAGATTCTAGACGAGAATTTAAGAGCATCGGCACCATGATCTTGACAGTACGAGAATGCTCTTAAGTCTTATCAATTCTGCACTATATTCCAATTCATCGTTACTTATTGTTATGGCTTTTAGAGCGTATTATGAAAAAATACAAAACAAGGACCATTGGACGGTCTCTGGAACAAAACCATGCATGGTCATTAGAGAGTGTGGGACCAGGGATTTTATGTCGCTAAGGCATGAATACAATCTCGAGACTCACAATCGAGGAACAGTATATGCAGAGGAGGATTGTACAGTGGTAGGCTGTTGGAGAAGCAATCTCCTGAGAAACCTGTAGAAGCTTTTTCCTATCAATGACTTTCACAGAGAACGACGGCATTCTAATCTTAAATCCCAAATGCTCGGAACAACAGGTGTTTCCTAAGCGCTATGCACACCGCAATCGCGCTAAGGGCGACAAATTCTTTCGTTTGTTTCTTCCATTGCCTCTCTGTAGTCCTTCTGACCACCTTACTTTTTAAACTATTCTACAGGAAGAATGGCTTTTTAATTTGGTTTCCCTTCTCACACACGTGGCTTCTGTCATTTATTACCTGCAATATAATAGTTTCCTCCACTCTCTAATTGTCACTATGAAGAGTCATTATGTGAAGCATTGTATATACTGAAGTATGCTTAACTTACCACTGATTTCATTTTCTATTGGAATTTAAGTGAATTAGTAGCTTTCTATTTGCCAAAATGTATGTTAAATAAATTTGAATTAGATGGATCCAAAGAGATTTTTTTTTGTTCAGTGTGTTCACCCAGTCCTCTTTCAGTACCTTTGGGTGGTACCTAAATATAATGAGCTGTCATGAAGCTGTAATAATTGAACCTTGTTCCTCTTTACAATCTTCAGTCTTCAAAAACGGACATCGATCAGCTACACAGTTGGTCATGTTTATCGCCTGCTTGATTTCCTAACTTTTGTCCCCCAGGACTTCAGGATCTCGTCAATCCATTGAGCCCCTGAAGTAGGTACGCAGATTTTACTAGTTTGCATATTATTTTGGCATTTTCCTTTTTGTTTCATTTAATTTTTACAAGGTTGTCATTAAAATATTTTTATAATTAAATGTGCAAAGTATTTGGTGACTATATTTGATGGAAATGGAAGAATAAATGTCCAAAAATGTGCCCTTTGGATGCTCCTTGCAACTTTAGAACTAGCACATGGGTGGTCTGTAGGTGAAAGACCAGTTGGTAAAACGTTGCAACTAGTGTAAGCTCCACAGGTAAAAAAAAAAAAAAAAAACTCGCTGGATGGTGAAGTTGTGAGGGAGCGCTGGGTTTTGTCCTCACAGTGGTTGATGTAACTCCTTGATTGGGAAGAACAGTCAAGAGGATTCAGAATCTTAAAGATGTCAATGGGTCTACAAAGACCCTCACAGCCTCTACAGAATTTTCAAACATTATCACTCACTAACAACCCAACAAGGTGAGCATTCTTCATCAGTTACCATGAGTATTTAGGAGGTTTGAGGATGCAGAACTTGTCAGCAGCACAACATGATTGAAGATATAAGACAACAGGAATCGGTGGCTGATGCCTCCATAATGAACAAATATCACAGAACTTATTAACAACCTGATAGGCGGTCTAAAAAAATCCGAATTTGAGGGCCGAACCACAAAACATTTTTGACTGGTGCTATCAGTTGTCCTTAGTAACTCATTGATTGGTGCAAACACATTTGCCACATTTTTATGGAAGCAGATTTGTGGTGGTGGTAATGTATGACAAAAATGTTTGTGAATTTGTTGTGTTACATTTTGTTGTGGTTTTGGTGTGTTGTGTTTTTGCGTGCTGTTGTGTTTTGTGCTGCATTACTGCTTTGTATTCTTGTGGTGTTGCTCTTGGTGTGCTGTATTCTGTTTCATCTGTTTTTTGTGTTGTACCGTGTTATGCTTTAGGTATGTTTTTGCCTTTTGTTATGCTTTTGTGTTGTGTTCTGTTATGCTGTTTAAGTACTTTTTAGAGAGCTCAACAAATGCTGTTATCTTTCGTGCCAAAAGCAGCAGACTCCGTTGAAGCTCTGATAGCACACAGACCACTGTCAAAGGTGGCAGAATACCACTCTTGCAGCTCTTCTACTATTTAAGACACCCATCAGTCCACAACTGTGGCAGAGGCTGTTCTTCAGTTAGCACTTTGAGAGCTCCCTTTATGTGATACAGTGTCGTTTCTCGAATTTAGAGCCTGGAGGCATCTATACGCATCTGCATCCTTGCAACCCATCACCAACCCAGGACTGGCACCTAGAAACATGATTCCTAGTTTGCAATTAAGAACCTAGTACATTTAGCATTCAAACAAATCAACGACTCAAAGGAATAGGATATATGAGAAATGGAAGATGCTTCAATAAACATTTCAGAAACAACTCAACATGAAGAGGCATAACATTTTTTAACAGCCCAATAGAGATGTAGTAGGACCACAAGCATGCCGTTTCATAAAATAACAATAATGAATAAATATTCATGATAATGACCGTTCATGAATTGCCTTCTGAAGTCAGAGCAACACACAGATCCTTTCAGCATGTGTTCAGCCCACAAAGCTATGTCCATAATAAAAGCATAATGGGTGCAACAATAAACATAAACATGTGTGTAGTTAAAAACACAGATAATAAAAACAGTCGCTGGCAACTCTTCCAAGAAAAGAAGGGTCTAATATCCGTCTAGGCGAGCGTTTCAATATTGGCAATGTTGTACAGAAACCTCAGGATGTGTTAATATGTAAACTCTGTTTCATACACGGTGAAGGTCACAGTGACACAGAGCAAACACTGGCCTGCTAGCTAGTCTTGCAATAGAAGTCTGTGCTGCTGACAGGCTGCCCTCGGGAGCTTATCTTAAAATTCGGGTCAGTGACCCAATTTAACATGTAGCAACGTCAGGAGAATGCCCTAACAGCCATACATTTGTGACAACGGCAATGAGTTTAAGAAATTGCTAAAATGGGCCTCAAACCGCTACATAAGCATGCAGTAACATACATATTCTGTTGAATATCCTACGGAATCAGACTAAGACCAAAATTGTGAAAACCTGGTCACCTAAGCAGAATATTCACTCGCAAGTGGAACACTAACAGTCGCCAAGATGGAAAATAACTACTACTTTTTCACAACTGTAAAAGGATATTGTTTTCATCCTTTCTAGTTTTGTCTTTCCTGCACTATGTTGTTGTTTATAGCTACACCATACATGCTTTTAGTATCATAACATACATCCATGTATGTACGAATTCTAAATTTTCACCTTTTCTCTCTCATAATCTTCCATGTGTATTTTTGCCCTTTGGAAAATACTCAATGTGAAGGGTGAAACATACGTCAGCCATGCTTTGTCCATATTTGCAAATTTAAATAATTTGAATGATTTATGTCTCTTTTAGGGTGTGAGTTACCTAATATCTGGAAGGAATAAATCTTGTCGCATGATTCCAAGGGTATCAAATTCCTCGTATACGAGACTGATTTTTGCATTGTTTTGCAGTCACCTGCACTACTACGTGGTAAAGTGCAGCTCAGGTCTAGCATTGCCCTTTTATCTTAAATGTCGACCATGCAGTCTTACCTTTGGCACAGACCTAAAACATATAGAGAGATCTGAGGTTTTCCCGCTTATTAGCAACTTCACACTGTAGACTACACCCTCCTAGAAATCCCTCACATTGAGCACATCACTCCCCTACAGACAACCCTAGGCGCAGCCTACACTCTTATAGACAACCCTAGGTGTGGACTACACTCTACTACAGACAACCCTAGGTGCATACTACACTCTTATAGACAACCCTAGGTGTGGACTACTACACTCTCCTACAGGCAACCCTAGGTGCGGACTACACTCTTACAGACAACCCTAGGTGCGGACTACACTCTTACAGACAACCCTAGGTGCAGACTGCACTCCTACAGACAACTCTGGGTGCGGACTACACTCTTACAGACAACCCTAGGCGCAGACTACACTCTTATAGACAACCCTAGGTGTGGACTACTACACTCTCCTACAGGCAACCCTAGGTGCAGACTACACTCTTACAGACAACCCTAGGTGCATACTACACTCTTATAGACAACCCTAGGTGTGGACTACTACACTCTCCTACAGGCAACCCTAGGTGCGGACTACACTCTTACAGACAACCCTAGGTGCAGACTACACTCTTACAGACAACCCTAGGCGCAGACTACACTCTTATAGACAACCCTAGGTGTGGACTACTACACTCCTACAGGCAACCCTAGGTGCAGACTACACTCTTACAGACAACCCTAGGTGCATACTACACTCTTATAGACAACCCTAGGTGTGGACTACTACACTCTCCTACAGGCAACCCTAGGTGCGGACTACACTCTTACAGACAACCCTAGGTGCGGACTTCACTCTTACAGACAACCCTAGGTGCAGACTACACTCCTACAGACAACTCTGGGTGCGGACTACACTCTTACAGACAACCCTAGGTGCGGACTACACTCTTACAGACAACCCTAGGCTCAGACTACACTCCTATAGACAACCCTAGGTGCAGACTACACTCTCCTACAAAGCAGCCCTCAGACTGCAGACTGCCCTCGTACAGGCATGTATGTCCCTCTGCCCTCATTTAGAAGGGAACTCTCCTCAGACATCACTCACTACAGAGGGCGCTCTCTGAAAGACAGTCTTCTCACTGCAGACTACAGTGTCCTAGACATCACTCACACTGAATGTCAGCTCTCTCCCACAGGCAGCCACCACCAGACACTTTCCACGGCACTCTACTGCATACTGCGCTGACACTGCACTCTTTTACAACCCTTGCACAGCAGATAGTACTGTGCTACAGACAGCCATCGCCCCCTGGACTCCACTCTTAGAGACAGTTCTCTCTGTAGACTGCACTATCTTACAGACTGCTCTCTCTCTGTAGACTGCAGGCTCTTATATACAGCCCTCTCTGTAGACTGCACTCTCTTACAGACAGCTCTCTCTGTAGACTGCACTCTCTTACAGAGAGCACTCTCCCACGCAGTCAGCTCTGCATTCTGCACGTCAGCACAATCCAATAACACTTCATGTCTCTTGACACTGTCTATCGCGATAGCTTTCTCCCTGCCCCCTGAAGCCCTTTGAGCCCTACGGGCGTTGCGCGCCTGGCTGGCACTCTCCAATTAAAAGTATTACGTATCTCTTGAGAAGTGCAGTTACTATCCCTCTCAAAATGAAAAAGTGCCGGTACAGAGTACCGGACAGTACCGGCCCATTGAAAGCACTGCTTGTCTCTCTCCCTCCTGCTGTATTACGCTCTTTCCGTTGCTCTACTCGCTTATTTTCTGCCTGTCTCGTCATTGGTCTCTGCACATTTCCTTCGGTGTCTCCCATGTGTCATCATTCCCCCCCCCTATCCAGATCTGTATCCTCGTATTCCTCACAGGCTCTCTCTCTCGGCCGGTGTCCCCCCCATCTCTCTGGGTCTCTCATCCTATTCTTTCCCGTGCCTCGCACTCTGTATTCGCCGCTCTCTCTCTCACTCACACCCCCTCTCGCCATCTCTCCCCTCTCGCTTTCTCCTTTCCCACATAACCCATAATTAGCAGACAAGTTGGCAGCCGTGACCGCTGAGGTGAAGCACTCACCGGGCTGAGGTCTGCCCTTACACCCCCAGCTCTGAAGCCTCCGGGTGAGGGTGAGGGGCCGGCGCAGCTAGCAGCGTGTGAGCCCAGTGCCCAGGGGCACAGTTACAAACTGGCACTGGTGTGCAGTACAAGAAGCTGGCACAGGTGTACAGTACAAGAAGCTGGCACTGGTGTACAGTGCATGTAGCTGGCACCGATAAACCACGGGAAGTTGGCATGGTACCCAGTTTGAGAAGCTGACACTGGGGTCATATGGAGGGGGCTCGCCCTTAATCTCCCTTCCATGGTTCCCTCATTAGCAAGCTTAAACTACACCGTAAACACCAAAATCGCCCCCACCCCCCTGAGCGCCCTCTGCTGCTAACCCACCCCTTCCCCCAGTGTTTGAAGCCATGCTCTCACGCCGCCCTCCAGGCTGCCCTCCTCGCAGCGCTCTTTCTACCCATCACTCTCTCCTGTCATGGCCTCACATTCCCCTATCCTGGCTCCCCACTTCCATACTTCGCTGCCCGCCTCGCGGCGGTCCCGTGACCCCATCAGCTCCATGTATGAAGACCTGCCTGTCACCTCTTCCCCCATCCCGCCTCCGTCAGAGTCTGACGGTCAGACCCAGGTGCGCCACCGGTGCCATGTTGGAAGCTCTGTTTGGCACTCAGCACCTCCCTGTACCGACCCTGCGCTGTCCTGCCCCAGCCCTACTGTCCCCTCCAGCCACCGTGACACAGGTGGCCCCAGAGCTGCCATGTCTGAAGCACCTCTCTTCCCGCCCGGCTGGCCCCGAGGCTCACCTGTCGTCTCCGCCGTGGGTGGTGCGGCTGGGAGGGCGCTCGTCGGGCCCTGGCCTCCCGTCCCTGGTCTCAGCTCTCTGCTGGGTGCTCCCGCCGGGGCTAGGCTCCCAGCTCTGCCTCTGTGTCACCGGGGCCCCCGTGACCGGGCGTGTCGGGGTTGTCCGCGCTGTAGGGTCCGCCCCGTGTTGCCAGAATATTTGGGATTCCTTCGAAGCTGTCAGATGTGGAACCGGTCCCGCAGGTTGTTGTGCCTCTCGCGGCTCACATGCAGAGCCTGGCAGGCTGGCCGGAGCCCGAGTGCCCTGGCTGCCTGCACCTGCCTGGGAACTGGGCCCAGCCGCCGAGCCCTGCTCAATAATAACCCCACCAGTGCCCTCCTCCTCTTTAGCCAGGGTGATGAGGATCTCGTAACGTGTCCGCCTGGCCTTCCTGGAGGCAGGTGAGGGATCCACCGTGACCCCCACCCCCGTGTTTACCTCACGCGCCTCCTTGTTCAGTGTCCCGGCCTCCGCATCTACCATCTTGGCCCCGGTGTCCGCTTCGTTGGCCTCTGGTACACTGTGCGTTGCCCCAGCCCCCCCATGTAGTTTCTCTCCACCTTTGTGCACCCCCCTAGACACATTGTGCACCATCATAGTTCTCCCTCGTGCTGCTGTCTCCCCCTCGTGAACCAGGGCAGGTCCTCTGGCCTCAACTTCTCTCTCGCTTGCTGCCTCAGCATCCTTGAGCTCTGTGGGGTCCCAGTGAGTCTGAACAACCCAGGCCTCCTCCTCCTGGTCACTGCAGGTGTACTTTGGGCAAGAGAAGAGGTTAGACCGGCTGGCTTCAGCGAGGTCGCTGCCCTCCTGCTGGGGGCAGTGTTCCAGGAGATCCGGGGTCACGGCCTTTAGTGGGGTATATGCCTGAAGAATAGTTTGGGCCCATTCTGGAAGGGGTTCAGGGGTCTCACAGGCCTCATAGGGGCGATAATGGGGTGACTCAGTGCGCAGGGAACTGATACTCTCTGACATGGACCCCGAAGAAGCCCCGTCCCTGCACTCCTCCAGCAGACAGTCGAAGGAGGTGGACACCTCCAAGCAGATTGGAGACCTTGGCTTTGAGCGTTGAGTGTTGTGAAGCTCCGGAGACTGTCCCTGTGACCCGTAGCGGGCAGGCTTGGGTGTAAGAGTATGGCTGGAGTCTGACCGAGCACCTGAGAGGCGGTCATGGCCCCCATGTGGGGAGCAGGGAGGCGTCTGCGGTTGGCTGGCCCTCTTCCGGCGCCAAGACAGGCTTCCGATCCGTCGCAGCAGGGTGGAACCACGTAGGTCTGACTCAGAGTAACTGCGACCCTGGGGAGACACAATAAGAGAAAGAAAGGCTGTGAGAAAGCGTGCACAGACCAGGGCAGACACAAGGTGGTATGTAGTTGTAGGTAGAGCATTTTGGAATTGAATACGCAGGCCCAGATTCTCAAAAAATCCTGGAACACAGCGCAGCAGCCAAAAATGCTGCACTGCGTTGCGTGACAGGGAGGGAGCAGGAGAGCGCCATTTCTATAGAGATATGGATCTCCTCCCCTCCCCCTAGCGCCGGTGCAGAATTTAGCTGCAGAGCGCCACACACACACCTTAGCGCCTTAGTGCTAGGGTCAGGCGCAGCGGCGAAGGTAATAGCGGCGGGGCGAGGAGGGGGAGTCCACAAACGACGAGATAGAGAAAGTAAAATAAAAAAAGAAATAAAACTACTTACCTTGCGCTCGCCGCATCGCCCAGTCAGCGATGCGGCGAGCGCAAGGTAAGTGGTTTTATTTATTTATTTTACTTTCCCTATCCCGTCGTCTGTCGGCATCCCGCCCCACGCGGCCCCTACCCTGCCCGCCCTACCGCTGTAACCTGTGCCGACTTTGCCTGGCTAGGGTGTGTTCCTGAGTCTACCATAGGTTTTGTACAGGAATGTTAGCCTTCCTGTACAAAATACTATGGCTAGTCAAGTTTATAACCTTTCCTACAGTACAGCACACATGCAAAATCGGAAAAGCAAGAAAAAATGAATTTTTTTTCCTTTTAATGCCTGCTTTTCAGGGGCGTTCATTTTTGGCACTAAACTCTGTCTACTGTTAGTAGATAGGGTTTAGTGTCAAAAAGCATGGGTGGTTTCATGGAAACGCCCATGTACCATCCATGTAACACCCCCTTGATGCAAAGTAATGCAAAGCAGCGTTTCGAGCTGCTTTGCATTACTTTTCCATACAAACCAACGCAAATACCAATTTGCGTTAGTTTGTTAATCCCCAAAAAGGTTTAGCATCAGTTTAGTGTTGAAAAAGTAACGCTAACCCAACGCTAAACCTTTGTGAATCTTGGCCACAGTCTTTGGGTTACAGCGCACCTGAATTAACCTCACTGCACTTGGCATCACACTCTGCTGAATGGGTAATGTTCTGGGGTCAGTCGTCTGCTCATCATGCTATTAAGGGTATGTCCCCCAAAAAAGAGTGTTCATAAAAAGTGAGGCAGACCCGTGCACCCTCTTGTACCAGTACGAGCCGTTGGATCACCAAGGCTGTGACCAAGCGCCTAGGTTGTCGTTGTCCTTGAATGTGTGCAACAACGTAATCCATGGTGGAGTCCCCACAATCTGTGAGATGCCATCTTTTACATGCGGAAACTGAACCTACGTGGTAGAAGCAGACTTTAGGGGCTGTAATCTTCGGTGCTCAAAATGGAAACCGACAGAAAGACCCTACCTAGTTCAATGAAACGCCCTCAGATGTTTGCAAAAATTGAACCCGGCTAGGAGACACCAAAGCGAAACATCATCATCTGTTGTGTATAGAGACCAAAGCCAAATGAAAGACACGGACCTAAGTCACCGCCATCTTATGTGTGCTAAAACGGAGCCCAGTTTGGAGTTAGTTACCCTGCAAAATGTCATGATATGTGTATAAAAAGGGCTCCAACTGGGAGACACTAACCTAAGGGATCATCGTCTTATCTTTGTGAGAAAAGAGCCCACTTTGGAGTCACTAACCTTTAAAGATTTCAGATGCCATTGTACTGTGCGCAAACAAAACCCAGCGCAGAGACACTAACACAAGAGATCACCGTCTTCTGTATGCAGAAATAGAGTTAACAGAGAGACACTTACCCAAGTGATCTTACGTAAGCAAAAATGAAACCTATCTTGGAGCACCTGACCCTCAGACATATCTTTGTGAAAATCGAGCCCGGCTAATAGATGGGCTTGGCATATCAAACAACGGAAGTCAGTTTGGAGTCACTACCCCTGAAAGATGTCTTCGTATGTGCATCACAACCATAACCAACTCAGAGACGCTCACCCCGGGGATCATTGAATCCCAAACCCAACCCATCCGGGAGAAAAAACCCAACTGGAAGACACCCTCATAATCATACAATATATGTGTAAAATGGAATCCAACTAGGAGACAGCAACTCTAAGAGATGGGATTATATATGTCAAGGGGAAAATAACCCAAGGGATTACCATTTTACTTGTGTGAAACCCACACCAAACTGCCACTCATGAATCCTTAGATGACATTGAATGTGTGTAAAATTAAATCTAACTGGAAGTCAGCATCACAGTGTATTTTTTATATGAAAAACTGAACCTAAACTGCAGTTTCTAATTTTGGAATATGTCATCTATTGGGGTAAAAACCAAGCACACCGGGAGATACTACCACAAGGGATAAGTCATCTTTAACTGAAGTTCACTAAACCTAAGAGCTACATATGTGTACTAAAATGTAACTCTGTATAGTCACTGTATGTTTGTAACGTTAATCCGATTTTCAGCCACTGACATAAGAACATCATTGCATGTGTGAACAAGCATTGGCAAAGCCAATAGGTCTGACATTGGCTGACAGCCTTTTGACTTTGTCAATGTGTGTTTTGTCTGGTTTTGGTAAAAACGTTCTTGCTGTGTAAGCTGCCAGGCCCTCGTCCATCTAAAAAAAACATTAAAAACTTAACCCATTTTCTCAAGACACAAATTTCACAAATGTTGAAATGTGATTCTTTAGGTTACATAGCTTGCATGCTTCTAAGGTTATTAAGAAATGATAAGTGCATAACTCTTAACACATTTTAAATCTTAATCTCTGAAATTATAAGCTACACTGAAGAAATACACCCTTAAGATACAGTGCGTATCTTCGAGAACTTAACCCACCCAAACAAAAAACTCTTGCCAAATCTTCATTGCATCTGCACAAAAACATTGACAACTTACAGACGCACCTTGAAAGTTTGTAATCTTATGTGTAAAAATGCAATAAAAAACCCACAAGAAATGAGACTTGCATGTGCGATGAAACATGGATTTCATAACCTGCTGTCTTAAAAAAGGACAAAGTGCTCATACGTTTGTAACGGATTTGTGGCTCAGACCAGGACAGCTTATATGGACTAGTGGCAGGTAGCCAACAGGCATTTTGTTTATTACCGAAGAACTGGTATCCCATATAATTCCTTCTGTGAAGGTATTTTGTGTCCCACTTAGGCCACCATCCACAATACTCATCCCTCGCTCCAAACTATGTATTAAGATGCAGAGGATTCTTGACTGGGTCCCATGTAGAACCATTGGTGACCCTTCATTTCTCTGTAAATGATGCCAGTTTTTGACTGGACTCTTCTTCCTCACTTGCGAATGATAATACTGTGGCCCTCTGAGGACTTGAAGAAAACTTTAACATTGAAATCCAAGCACATAAGTTTTCAGCTTCCCAAGGTCCAACTATAGATAGTACGAATCGCTGGCAGCAGCATCCTGAAGCCGAACACCAGTCAGTCTCTTCCAACTTCCTCCAGAAGTTAGAAATAATATACAGCAAGGCTGGGAACACCCTATGGAACTTTTTCCACAACTTTGTGGACATTTCTGGCTCCACATAGTTATACTGTTTTTCTTGATAGTGGAGTAACCTGTGAGGACTTCCAAGCAGCTGGAATTGAATGTTGACATCTCTATTGTGCGTAAGGAACACTGAAGAAAGATAATGTCTGGAAAAACATTCCAGATACCTTATCTAGGATGGACAAAGCTTGCAGGGTTCTCTAGTAACAGGGTGTTCACCAACTGAGCTATCGAACCCCACCACTTTCGCACTGGAAGAAATCTGCCTCCTTTACATCACAAGGTACTAGAAAAGGAGTTCTCTGTTGATTAAGGTTAGGTATAAAAGGAAAATTTTGTGTGGGTCCTTTATAATTATTGCAAACGGCAACTAATACAGGACTGCTCTACTAAAGAACTAACACAGCAGAAGCACCATTCAACAGGGCTGCTCTACTCAAGTACTAACACAGCAGCAGCATCCTTCAGCAGGGCTGCTCTACTAAAGTACTAACACAGCAGCAGCATCTTTCAGCAGGGCTGCTCTACTTAAGTACTAACACAGCAGCGGCATCTTTCAGCAGGGCTGGTCTACTAAAGTACTAACAGCAGCAGCATCTTTCAGCAGGGCTGCTCTACTCAAATACTAACACAGCAGCAGCATCCTTCAGCAGGGCTGCTCTACTCAAGTACTAACACAGCAGCAGCATCTTTCAGCAGGGCTGCTCTACTCAAGTACTAACACAGCAGCAGCATCCTTCAGCAGGGCTGCTCTACTCAAGTACTAATAAAGCAGCAGCATCCTTCAGCAGGGCTGCTCTACTCAAGTACTAACACAGCAGCAGCATCCTTCACCAGGGCTGCTCTACTAAAGTACTAACACAGCAGCAGCATCTTTCAGTAGGGCTGCTCTACTCAAGTACTCACACAGCAGCAGCATCCTTCAGCAGGGCTGCTCTATTAAAGTACTAACACAGCAGCAGCATCTTTGAGCAGGGCTGCTCTACTCAAGTACTAGCACAGCAGCAGCATCCTTCAGCAGGGCTGCTCTATTAAAGTACTAACACAGCAGCAGCATCTTTCAGCAGGGCTGCTCCACTCAAGTACTAGCACAGCAGCAGCATCTTTCAGCAGGGCTGCTCTACTCAAGTACTAACACAGCAGCAACATCCTTCAGCAGGGCTGCTCTACTCAAGTACTAGCACCGCAGCAGCATATTTCAGCAGGGCTGCTCTACTCAAGCACTAACACAGCAGCAGCATCCTTCAGCAGGGCTGCTCTACTCAAGCACTAACACAGCAGCAGCATCCTTCAGCAGGGCTGCTCTACTCAAGCACCAACACAGCAACATCATCCTTCAGCAGGGCTGCTCTACTTAAGTACTGACATAGCTTCATCCTCTTTCAGCAGGGCTGCTCTACTTAAGCACTAATATAGATAGTATCATCCTCTTTCAGCAGGGCTGCTCTACTTAAGTACTAATACAACACCATCACCTTTCAGCAGGGCTGCACTACTTAAATACTAATATAGATAGCATCATCCTCTTTCAGCAGGGCTGCTCTACTTAAGTACTAATACAACATCATCATCTTTCAGCAGGGCTGCTCTACTTAAGTACTAATACAACACCATCACCTTTCAGCAGGGCTGCGCTACTTAAATACTAATATAGATAGCATCATCCACTTTCAGCAGGGCTGCTCTACTTAAGTACTAATACAACATCATCATCTTTCAGCAGGGCTGCTCTACTTAAGTACTAATACAACATCATCACCTTTCAGCAGGGATTCTCTACTTAAATACTAATATAGATAGCATCATCATCTTTCAGCAGGGCTGCTCTACTTAAGTACTGATACAACATCAGCATCTTTCAGCAGGGCTGCTCCACTTAAGTACTAACATTGCAGCGTCATCTTTAAGCAGGCTTGTTGTACTTTAAATGGGACAGCCCCGCACTTCCTAGCAGAGGGCTGAACGGGACACAGGACTGCACCAACACTTCCGTACTAACGGTTTTACCGACATTTCTTAAACATTGTATGTCACTCCTCGCAATGAATCACTGCGCATTATGAGTCCGCCATGTGCTAACATTTCAGCATCATATTTGTACTGTCCGTGGGAGAGTGAAATACGATGTTAATATTATGTTGTACACGTGCGCACAGCGCGTCATGCTGCCTCCGCGTGTGGCCTGGCGTTGGGCTGCTGTCATCACGTACGTACTGAGCCAATGACTAACGCCGCACGGTTGTATAGCGCAGGGCACCGACTTAATTGTCTCTTCGTGCTTAAATAATGGATGCCTCGCAAGCCTGAGACGTTACTCATTGAATGCATTATTTATTTGATTCAAGGCATTTATAGAACGCGGATCTAGCTCCCTGTGCCCCAGATCGCTGTAGGATGATTATGGTTAAACTGGCCCCGACGGTATTTGAACCATCAACGTAAAAGCCTAGCCGAATTGTAAACAGTAATTTTGTTTGCCGTTTGATCATCTCTATGTAGACATGGGGCACGTTGGACAAGTTGGTGTCACTGGAAGGGCTGCTCCGCTGCAGCAGTCGTGCACTTGTCATACTGTAACTTGGCGTTCAGTGGGCCCCTCAGGCCTCTGGCCCCGGTGCCACTGCACCAGCTGAACCGATGGAAGCTACTTCCCCTGATCACGGACTCTGTTACAGACCTTTCTGCTTGTTGAGGCCTGCCCATGACCGCCTGTTCTTTGAAACAGAACTTGCAGCATGTGACTGACTCTTCTCGAGCCCCACAAGCCTCTCAAAAAGGCCTCACTTGTAACTGACTCTTACCCACCCCTACCAGTCAAGCTTTTGATCATGTCGGCCTCTCGTGGTGTGCCGCATGTCGCACACAGCTGCTCATGGGTGCTGGCCCTTACAGCAACCTACAAAACCATCAGCTTGGCGGGGCAGGTCAGTATGAGTCCTTTTCTTCAGACCCACTCCTGGAGCAGTCGTGGCTCCGGTTAGCACTCTGCTGAGTACGTTTGCTTTTAGGTCTGTTGCTGCCTGGCAGTGTCATCAATTCTTCAAAAAGGGCAATGGTTGAGGAGTACAGCGAGAGCTGTCTTTGGTTCAGCCCCATTTAGGCATTGGCTTTCATGTGTATTTCCTGGTTTGCCATTGCTTGGGTAAATCACCACCATGGCATTTGGTGGATGGTTACATTGTAATTGTAATTGCATTTATATAGCGCTTGCTACGCCTGACGATGCGTCAAAGTGCTCTTTCGGCAAGTAGCACGCAACTCCGGAACCCAAAAAGACTCAGTGGTGAATTAGTATAGTGAAATATGAAATTAATTTGAGCGGTGGATAGGTTAGTCTGTTATTTGGATTGAAAAAGGATAGTGGAGGGAATGAAGAGTGAAGGGTTTGCATTTATATAGCGCTTGCTACCCCTGATGTGGTGTTGAAGCGCTTTTAGGTGGGTAGCACGCTACTCCGGAACTCAAACAGGATTAGTGGGGAATTAGTATAGGGAATATTGAAATTAATTTGAGCGTGGACATGTTAGTCTGTTTTTTGGATTGAAAAGGAATAGTGGATGGATAGAAGAGTTTTTTTTTTTACGGAGTTCATAACAGTAGGAGGGGTTTGGTATGAGTAAAGGGGCGGTGGAGAGGGTAAGAGTCAGAGGGAAGGGTTTAGAAAGGTTTTTTGGGAGATCTGAATAGTAAAAGAGGTATGAGATGATGTATGGAGGGGTAGAGGAGGGAAGAGTCTATTAAGGGTTATTTTGGGGATCATAGTAGTGATATGGGTTTTGGGATGAGTGAGTGGTATGATTAAGAAAAATGGGTTAGAAGCCGGTATCCAGTACGGCTGTGACATCACATCCTTCACCCAGCTACCAACCATCTTCATCATTCACCTCTCCACCAACAGTTTTCACATATCCCTAGATGTGGCTATTTCAATTCTAATGCTTGCCTCTCTCCTTAAACAATGATCCCATACAATGCTCTCCCCTCATCAGCATCCATCCATTGACCCTCAATCTTACCTCTCAACCTCTCCAGTTTACAACTAACCTCCTTAAGCGCTCAACAAACTTTCTCATTTCACTATTCAATCGCACTGCCCCATCCATTAGTCACCTTTTCTGCACAAAGGTGCCACTGACCAGGAACTTGGAACGGCTTAATCCCTACCTGGAAACAAAAATAAAAGCCAGAGATAAAACGAGAGAGAGTGCAGGAGAGACTATGTGAAGGGAGAACAGATAAAGATGGTGTTGATAAAAAAAGAAAGAAAAAGAAATGGCAAGAAGGGTAGAGTTAAAGTAAGACAAAGTAAGGTGAAATACAAAGTTAGTCAAAGAGGGGAGAAGTTAGGGAAGAACGAAAAAGCTAGTGAACAAAAAGCAAAAGGATAAGGAAGAAATTGAAAAGGAAAAAAGCAAAAGGGAGGAAGAGAAAGGGACAAGAAAAGTAAAAACAAAATAAAAAATAAATGGCAAGGCAGAAAGATGGGGAAATGTATGAAAAGGTGAGCCAAAGAAAAAAGTGTGCTAGAAGACAAAGAAAGATATGCTTAGGAAGAGAAAAACCGTAGGAGAGAATGAAGCAAAACAGAAAGGGGAATGGATAAAAGAGTAAAGGATATCATAAAATGGAAAAGAACAGCGAGGGAAGTGAGAAAGGGAGAAGAGGAAAGAAATAAAACAGAACAGAAAGGAAGATCAAAAGAAAACAAACAATGCCAAAGCAAATAAGTTTGATATTTGTATGGCTTGCAGATTGGGTGTGCAAAAGTCAAATCTATTGTACTAATGTGCAGACAAAAAGATGTGAAATACAGATGCTAAGGATACAAAGTGCTACTGGGCTGCCTTATACGTTCCAATGGAGGCAGAAGAACACACCTTAAAAACAACAGAAGAACAGATAAATTCAGTGCTGAAAAGTAGGAGGACTTCGCTGGATCCCAGTTCTGACAGCTATGTCTGGTCAAGAACTGGGATCCATCCGGCCCAGGGAAATATGTCAGATTTTTTCTGGTGTCATTTCCTGACACCAGGATATAATTAATCACAGTGACGTAGCTGGGGGGGGTCGGTCCACCCCGGGTGGGACTGCTTTTGAGGGCAGCAGGAGTCATGTTTGTCGACTACCACCGGCCCTTAGAGCAAATCGTCTGTTGGCCGCCAACCCCTGCCCCATCCCCGGAACAAGTCGGCTAAAACCCCCAGCCCCCGTCCCCCTGAACCAGTCGGCTGCCACCCCCCACCACCACCCGCACTTACTTGCACCCGGGCGGCAAACTTAGGGGCCATCCCGGGTAGCAGTATGGTGACCACTTTGTCCCAGGACACTTCAATACTATTTCACTGCTGATTAGGCAGTATTTCTGTTCGGGCCTTGGCTCTCCAAAGGGCAGTGTGGTCAAGCGGTCAAGGCCTAGACCATTTGTGGCTGCCATCAGAAGCCTTCCCTTTCTTTGTTCATAGGCCCTGGGCAAAGGTGCCAGCCAGAACGCTGCCATGCACCTAAGATGTTACTGTACGGGTTCCCCTTTGTCGACTAAGTGGTCCTTGGTGCGATGGGGAACCACTGAGTAAGTTTGAGCCCAGGCAACTGAGAGTCTTCCAAAAATGTTGCCAAATACACACGTTTTGAACAACTAAAAAACCATCACGCAAAATTGAGCTCGGATTGCCACATGAGAAAAAAGTGTAATATCTCCAGAACCATAGGTGATACAGAGATTGATGAAACAGCTCCAGAATCCTGGTATCAGCATCGACAAATGGATTAGTACCCCAAGATTTAGGGTAAAAGGGGCCATCCCTTCCCTCCTTGGCTGCAAATGAAGGGACAAAGAGTCCTACTAATTCAGGTGAGGCCAGAGCTCACGTGCAGGCTCACCGCAAGCACACCCCTCAAATGTCCCCTGCACACCTTCAGCCTTCTGGGTGTTATGATGCCCCATGTGTCTGTGTCCACATGGGGAACGGTCCTTGTGGCTCCAGGAAACGTATCTAACTGAGGTGTCCTCCATGCGAGCCTCCACTTAGCTCGGCTGGGCTGTCTGTCATCCTGGACAGGGTTAGTCCTCTCCTCAGAGGGAGGCCCCAGCTGGGCGTGGTCAAAGAACAGGTTGCTTTTACTTGTCTAGGCTTGGTCCCAGCAACCTGGCTGATAGTTTCTGAGGATGGGCGCAAGTGAATATAAGCAGGCATCTGAAGAGGTCGTTCTCACCCGGTTCTGGGGCAGTAGCGGGAAATGAGGGCGCACGAAAAGGTGAGAGACTCTCAAAGGCCATAGCATGACCCATCTGGTGTAAGGAGGGGAGGGGGGTGGGGTAGCTCAACTCACCATCTAAGAGAAGAATAACGTGAGAGACGCCCCTAGCACAAGTCCAGCCCCCGTCACCCGCCCCCATTCCAGATTGGCTAGACCTCTGACTGGGTCAAAACGTACTTGTGAATTTGGACTGGCTATGTCATTTTTTAAGAACCAATGTACAATAATAGTGAAAAAAGTGGTGACCTAATGAAATGCAATTTCTGATGAAATAGGTAAAGTGGTGATTTTGCAGATGTGGTCAAATTACAATGAAATAGACCTTTATATTGTGTGTGAATTGGTACATATTTTCTTGATTGTATATAACTGTTAAATGTATTTTTTGATGCGATAAATGTGTGTATACTAATAAAAATGTGATTACTTGTAATAGGACAGTGTGACAAGCACTCAGCAGCGTTTCTAAAGGTTTTAGATGTACAGTACTAACAGTTTTAGGGCAGTGCTCTCACTTCTCAGCAGGAGCACCTTATTCTGAAAGGACAGTACAGCACATCACAGCTGAACTGTACTTGTAGCAGGGCAGCAGTACTTTTCTGCTAAGGTGCTGTACTTTTAATGGCTCAGAAGAGAACTTCTCAGCTCAGCTGCTGTACTTTTGAAGTGATGGTACAGACCTTCTCAGTAGAGCTTCCATACCTGTATTGTGGTTCTTCAGCCCTTCTCAATAGACTTTCTATAGGTGTCGTGTAACAGCAGCTGCACTTCTCAGCAGATCAGGTGTACGTTTAATGGGATAGTACAGACCTTCTTGGCGGAGCTACCTTGCTTTTAGAGTCCAGCAACATCCCTTCTCAGCAGAGCTGCCATTCTTTTCATTACATAACATAACATGTGTATTTGTAAAGTGCACGTTCACCCAGGAGGGTATCTTGGCGCTGAATAACAGATGTTTTATTGTTACCCAACTCAATGGTACTCATTGTATCGACCTCAGAATGATGAAAGGCTGAGTGGACCCGTATGGATTTGAACCTGTGACCATGAGGTCAAACACAGGCCCCTACAGGGGCCACTAGAGCCGGGCAAGGACTTCTCAGCTGGACATTGAGACGGACAAGCCAGCCAGAGACGTGTTAATGCACGGGCAAAGTGGGCAGTTGCCCAGGAACCTCCCCTTTTCTAACCTCACAAGAGGGTGACATTTCTCTCTTTTTCACCTCTGTCTATTTTTCTACCTCAACCTCTCTTCTGCTTCCTTTACATCTAACTCTGAAACTCTCTCTACTCAGTGTCATCTTCAGGATTTTCGAACCTCGGGCATATTTCAAGCATCTTTGTGTGACCCTATTTCTGAAAATGTAACTAACTCTAATACAGTATTCTTCAGCACTGTTTGGGCTTGAATGTGCAGAAAATGAATAATAAAATGTAAGGTTGATCCGAGCAGGCGCTCCTAAAATGTGTTTTGTCAGGGCCCCAAAACACTTAGCATGACACTGAAGCCACCAAATGAATAGGGAGAGCCGAGCTAAACCAAACTGAGGAAGTGATGAGCCTCTAAGAAACCGAGCATGAGCAAAGCCACGGTACCTCCAGGTGCACCCTTGCACCCTTCCTGGAGTGCACCTGTGCAACGGCTTGAAGGGCACAGCGTCCCTGTGTCTGTATCATGCACAAACCCGTGCGCGCTTCCCACCCTTGCACCCTTCCTGGAGTGCACCTGTGCAACGGCTTGAAGGGCACAGCGTCCCTGTGTCTGTATCATGCACAAACCCGTGCGCGCTTCCCACCCTTGCACCCTTCCTGGAGTGCACCTGTGCAACGGCTTGAAGGGCACAGCGTCCCTGTGTCTGTATCATGCACAAACCCGTGCGCCCTTCCCACCCTTGCACCCTTCCTGGAGTGCACCTGTGCAACGGCTTGAAGGGCACAGCGTCCCTGTGTCTGTATCATGCACAAACCCGTGCGCCCTTCCCACCCTTGCACCCTTCCTGGAGTGCACCTGTGCAACGGCTTGAAGGGCACAGCGTCCCTGTGTCTGTATCATGCACAAACCCGTGCGCGCTTCCCACCCTTGCACCCTTCCTGGAGTGCACCTGTGCAACGGCTTGAAGGGCACAGCGTCCCTGTGTCTGTATCATGCACAAACCCGTGCACCCTTCCCACCCTTGCACCCTTCCTGGAGTGCACCTGTGCAACGGCTTGAAGGGCACAGCGTCCCTGTGTCTGTATCATGCACAAACCCGTGCGCGCTTCCCACCCTTGCACCCTTCCTGGAGTGCACCTGTGCAACGGCTTGAAGGGCACAGCGTCCCTGTGTCTGTATCATGCACAAACCCGTGCGCCCTTCCCTCCCTTGCACCCTTCCTGGAGTGCACCTGTGCAACGGCTTGAAGGGCACAGCGTCCCTGTGTCTGTATCATGCACAAACCCGTGCGCGCTTCCCACCCTTGCACCCTTCCTGGAGTGCACCT
The DNA here is from genome assembly GCA_963921515.1 of Calotriton arnoldi. Classification (NCBI taxonomy): domain Eukaryota; kingdom Metazoa; phylum Chordata; class Amphibia; order Caudata; family Salamandridae; genus Calotriton; species Calotriton arnoldi. The sequence continues at coordinate 1,569,672 of CAWUFW010001137.1, forward strand.
GTGCAACGGCTTGAAGGGCACAGCGTCCCTGTGTCTGTATCATGCACAAACCCGTGCGCCCTTCCCACCCTTGCACCCTTCCTGGAGTGCACCTGTGCAACGGCTTGAAGGGCACAGCGTCCCTGTGTCTGTATCATGCACAAACCTGTGCGCCCTTCCCACCCTTGCACCCTTCCTGGAGTGCACCTGTGCAACGGCTTGAAGGGCACAGCGTCCCTGTGTCTGTATCATGCACAAACCCGTGCGCGCTTCCCACCCTTGCACCCTTCCTGGAGTGCACCTGTGCAATGGCTTGAAGGGCACAGCGTCCCTGTGTCTGTATCATGCACAAACCCGTGCGCCCTTCCCACCCTTGCACCCTTCCTGGAGTGCACCTGTGCAACGGCTTGAAGGGCACAGCGTCCCTGTGTCTGTATCATGCACAAACCCGTGCGCCCTCACCACCCTTTTACCCTTCCTGGAGTGCACCTGTGCAACGGCTTGAAGGGCACAGCGTCCCTGTGTCTGTATCATGCACAAACCTGTGCGCCCTTCCCACCCTTGCACCCTTCCTGGAGTGCACCTGTGCAACGGCTTGAAGGGCACAGCGTCCCTGTGTCTGTATCATGCACACACCCTTGCGTGCTTCCTGAAGTGCACCTGAGCAGAGGCTTAAGGTGTACAGTGTCCCTGTGTCTGGATCATGCACATACCCTTGTGCCCTTCCTGAAATGTAGCTGCACAGAGGCCTAAGGGGCACAGCGCCTCTGTGTCTGAATCATGCTCAAACCTGTGCGCCCTTCCCACCCTTGCACACTTCCTGGAGTGCACCTGTGCAACGGCTTGAGGGGCACAGCGTCCCTGTGTCTGTATCATGCACACACCCGTGCGCCGTTGCTGGAGTGCACCTGCGCAGAGGATTAAGGGACACAGAGTCCCTGTGTCTGTATCATGCACACACCCATGCGCCCTTCCTGGAGTGCACATGCGCAGAGGCTTAAAAGGCACAGCGTCCCTGTGTCTGTATCATGCTCAAACCTGTGCGCCCTTCCCACCCTTGCACACTTCCTGGAGTGCACCTGTGCAACGGCTTGAAGGGCACAGCGTCCCTGTGTCTGTATCATGCACACACCCTTGCGTGCTTTCTGAAGTGCACCTGAGCAGAGGCTTAAGGTGTACAGTGTCCCTGTGTCTGGATCATGCACATACCCTTGTGCCCTTCCTGAAATGTAGCTGCACAGAGGCCTAAGGGGCACAGCGCCTCTGTGTCTGAATCATGCTCAAACCTGTGCACCCTTCCCACCCTTGCACACTTCCTGGAGTGCACCTGTGCAACGGCTTGAGGGGCACAGAGTCCCTGTGTCTGTATCATGCACACACTCTTGCGCCCTTCCTGGAGTGCACATGCGCAGAGGCTTAAAAGGTACAGCATCCCTGTGTCTGTATCATGCACAAACCCGTGCGCCCTTCCCACCCTTGCACCCTTCCTCGAGTGCACCTGTGCAACGGCTTGAAGGGCACAGCGTCCCTGTGTCTGCATCATGCACACACCCGTATGTCCTTCCTGAAGTGCACCTGCGCAGAGGCTTAAGGTGTACAGTGTCCCTGCGTCTGTATCATGCACACACCCTTGCATCCCTCCAGGAGTGTAGCTACGCAGAGGGTTAAGGGGCTCAGCGGCCCTGTGTCTGAATCATGCTCAAACCTGTGCGCCCTTTCCACCCTTGCACCCTTCCTGGAGTGCACCTGTGCAACGCCTTGAAGGTCACAGCTTCCCTGTGTCTGTATCGTGCACCCACCCTTGCGCCCTTCCTGGTGTGCACCTGCGCAGAGGCTTAAGGGGTACAGCATCCCTGTGTCTGTATCATGCACACACCCTTGCACCCTTCCTGGAGTGCACCTGCGCAGAGGCTTAAGGGGTACAGCGTCCCTGTGCCTGTATCGTGCACACCCCCTTGGGACTGTCCTGCTGTGCTCCTGCACAGAGGCTTAATGGGCACAACGTCCCTGTGTCTGTATCATGCTCAAACCCTTGCGTCCTTTCTGGAGTGCACCTACACAGAGGGTTAACGGATGCAACATCCCTGTGTCTGTATCATGCACCCACTCTTGCGCCTTTCCTGCAGTGCTCCTGCACAGAGGGTTAGTGTGCACAGTGTCCCTGTGTCTGTATCATGCACACACCTGTGCACCCTTCCTGCAGTGCTCCTGCACTGAGGCTTAATGGGCACAGCGCCCCGTGTCTGCATCAGGCACACACCCGTGCACCCTTGCTGGAGTGCTCATGCGCAGAGATTTAATGGGCACAGCGTCCCTAGGTCTGTATAATACACAGACCCATGCGCCCTTCCTGGAGTATTGCTGCACAGAGGATTAAGGGGCACAGCGTCCCTGTGTCTGTATCATGCACACACTCTTGCACCCTTCCTGGGGTGCACCTGTGCAGAGGTTTAATGGGCACAGCATCCCTGTGTCTGTATCATGCACACACCCTTGCGCCGTTGCGGGAGTGCACCTGCGCAGAGGATTAAGGGACACAGAGTCCCTGTGTCTGTATCATGCACACACCCTTGCGCCCTTCCTGGAGTGCACATGCGCAGAGGCTTAAAGGGTACAGCGTCCCTGTGTCTGTATCATGCACACACCCTTGCACAGTTTCTGGAGTGCACCTGTGCAGAGGTTTAAGGGACACAGCGTCCTTGTGTCTGTATCATGCACAAACCCGTGTGCCCTTCCCACCCTGGCACTCTTCCTGGAGTGCACCTGTGCAATGGCTTGAAGGACACAGCGTCCCTGTGTATGTATCATGCACAAACCCGTGTGCCCTTCCCACCCTGGCACCCTTCCTGGAGTGCACCTGTGCAAAGGCTTGCGCACACCTGTATGCCCTTCCTGAAGTGCACCTGCACAGAGGCTTAAGGGGCACAGCATCCTTGAGCCTGCATCATGCACACACCCGTGCGCTGCGTTGCCTTACTCTGCCCTAGGGAGGTGTTCCATGGGTGTTACGGTGGGTGTTCCCACACAACACCCATGGATTCTGACACTTTCCCAGATTTCTCAAGGTGAGGCATAACAAGGAGAAATAACTTTATTTCTCCTCGTTTATTTCTCTTTCTATGTGTGCTGCATTCTGCAGCACACATAGAAAGAGGAATATGCCTCAGTGGATATTTTCTGTGCAGGAAGGTGTTCCTTTATGCACTTAAAAAATCCTGCCGACAACACAGGGACCCTTGCACCATGATGCAAAGGTGCCTGCTTTGCCCCTGGCTGTCAAAATGGATCCAGCGCAGGAGGAAAGGTCAACTCTGTACCTGGGCTCCATGGGCCAGGTAATATTGAATTGACTGTTGTGGCTTGGATGTGAATGACTGCTGGATATGCCCACTGTACAGCAAATGACTGAGGAATATCCAGCTCCTTGGGGGATGATTGGCAGCCCATTCAGGGCATAATTAGCTGTTGGAGGACTGAGTAAATAGAGAAACATCTCTGTCTTATGCATGTTTCAATTATAATGCATCTGAATTATTTCCTAATACACCTATTCAAGGTTGGACAGCGTTTGGAAGGCACCTGCTGTGTCTGATGCCTGTAGAAATCATGAACATGATATTTAGATTTTTACATTTCATATCAATGTACACAAAGACACTTCCACGAATATCGACTAGGAAAACGTGGGTACCTCCATTTGGTATAAATTTGGAATTGTACACGCAACATGGTGGCCAAAAGCACTGTATTTGGTACAAAAATGGATAAGTCCTCTTTCGATGCCTATGTGTAACCCTCCAATAAGAGCGCGTTTGAAGTGTTTGAATCGTCTACTTCACTATAGCGCAAACATTGAAAAAAGCATGTTGCCGAAACGCGTCTGTTTGCTGTTATTAAATGGAATGAATTCTGGACTCCGCAAGTGCCCGTTATTTCTTTTGGAGGTATATATATATATATATATTCACTGAAAAAAAACAAAGGTTACAGGGCCATTATAGTTAGAAAATAGAATTTAAAAAGCCTTAGAAATTCACTGAAAAAACCAAAGGTTACAGGAACGTTATAGTTAGGCGCAGATTTCACACGCACAAAACCAGAGAAATTCAGCAGTTATAGTTAGCTGACCTAACTATAACTTGCACCCCCGCAATGCAATTCTTATGACGTCACATATTAAATCACTCACGACATGGTCAGTGACATCACTGATGACATTGAGACAGACATGTTGATGTCGAAACGTGTCTGCCTGTGAAATTTGATCAATAAATTGGATTTGTGTGAACCCGAGAGTGCTCCATGTTCCCTGGGGACGTTGGTGGTAAAAAAATAATAATAAATATATATATATATATATATATACACACATATATATATATATGTGTCATGTGATCAAGGCTCGGACGAGCCGAAACGCGTAATGGCGACTGAAGAGGAATAAAACAACTTTGCACCAAACCTGGGTCCGTGTCCGTTCTTGGAGATATCCTGTGGTTCAACGGAGTAACCTGTAATATATATATATATATATATATATATATATATATATATATATATACACATACGTACATATATATTGCAAATTAAGCACTGGACTAATGCATCTGTGTAACAAGTACTCAGGTGGGCTAGGAAATTAGTGGTGACACAGGCAAGATATGTCTGTAATTCTAAAGATTAATTAGGGATAGCAGCTACTACCCCTGGTTTTCCCTTCAGCACCCCTGACACTGCCCTTTAGGGATCACAAAGGCAGCAAAAGGAGAAAAATTAAACTGGGTGAAAAATGTTTACTTTTCGGGTTCGCATTCTCCCACCCTTTCAGCAGCCAATAGGAGGTGTTTGGGTGAGTAAAGTTGCATCAAGGGGTTATTGGACGGTTAGTGTGGTGAAGCTCTGGGGGGCCAAAGTGTATGTGATGTTACCTCTTCCTCTGGCTTTTTAGTGAATAAACGCCATGTCTGCAATGAGAACACAGGCAGGTGACTGTAAATAGGACATGCATGGGTGGTGTCTTCATTTAGTGAGAGTTAGCCTGAGGTCTGCCCAGGCCCCGCCTCCATGGCCAGGCCCACAGGAGGCGGTGCATCAAGATGCTCGGGGGTGACTCAGTAGATACTGGATCAACCAACAGGTTTCAGAGCAGTGAGCGGTATCCCAAAAATGCACCGAGCAATTCTGAGTTCTTAATCTACAGCCGCCCTGACCTAGGCAGGGTGTGTCTGGATAAGTATAATCACACACTGGCCTCTCAAGGCAGCACAGGGCACCGAGATACAGGTGTGCGATGGTATGTGCACTACAATGCACTAGACTCAGTAGATCCTTTGAATGCCTGTGCCAGGACACTGGTGTGGCAGGGTGAGTAGAGATCTGCCAGCCTGGGGACAAATGCCAACGGTGACAGCAGAAGAAGGCCTTAGAGAACTGGGGTGAGACTCTGGAGCACCTGCATTGCCTGGGGTGTTGAGCCACACCTACCTGTACCAAGAACACAAACACAGCTTTCCGGTGCCACCTCCCATGTCTTGGAGAAGTTGAGGCACAGGGATTGATTCCTAGAAGAAGGCAGCCTGAGCTGTCACACGGTACTGGGAGTGGGGAGTCGCAGATCTTTGTCCTGGGCCCGCCCCCAGGGCTGGACTGGGAACCCAAAGCAGCCCTGGCACTTTTGTAGGACCAGCCCCTTTGGGGAGGGGGAGGGTGGTGCAAGTGTGAAGCACTGCTGCTTTTGGTACTGGGGGCTGATATTGCATCATCACTGAAAAACCAGCCCCCAGTAACAAAAAACTGTCCCCCACTGCTGAAAAACCGGCCCCCACCTTTCCAGCCTCCCGGGAAAATGCACGATGCCCGCTACAGCCAGTCTGGCCCTGTCCTGCCTGCCCCAAACGTTTTGGGGCCCTACTCCTACTGCAAAATATATTTAAATTATTTTAAAAAAGCCTAAACTATTCCCTCACAAAGCAGCTAACTCAGAAACAACACTAAGAAGCGCCCAACTCTTTATCTCGTTCACCAGCGAACATTTTATTCTAATCACCAGCGGCTCCTAGGATTGCCAACCAGAGAAAGGGCCTCACAAAAGTTTTTGTTTTGGGCCCAGAAAAGCTTGGGACAGGCCTGTATGCAGCCTAACAGACACACACACTGGAAAGTCATTCTATGCTAGGACTGTGTGCGCATGGCGCTCTGTGACACCATAAGAACTGACATTTCTTGGAGTATTTCCCACACTCGGCTCTCAGGGTGCTGTGGGGCCTTGAACAAGCATGTGGATGTATGTGACTCCATGTGAGGCTTTGGGGCAGTGATAAAATAAAGAGAAGGGCTCCAAATCATACTCACTGCGTCTTGCCTGGTTCTCGCACCTTTATTATTCCTGGGTGCTGGCAAATGGCGTGCTCGCAGCTGTGTGGATGTGTGCACCGGGTACACAGCACTGTAAAAGGAGCCCACGACCTTGTTCCCAGCGCTAACCCTTCAGAAACAAACCGATCAATAACGCTTTTCGTAGTGTCAGTCGATGTGAACAACGGAGAGCCTGTGTTGTGTCCCTATCAAGAAACACAGGGGCATATGTACAAGGAAACGGCGCAGTGTGGCGTTGCAGAAAATGTTGCAGCGCCGTGCTGCGTTGCGCCATTTCCAAAACGCAGGGATGCGCCGTATTTACAAGAAAATGGCGCAGCCCTGTGCTTTCACTAGCGCTAAAAATAGCCATAGTGCAAGGGTGCCTGCGTTGCAGCGATGGTTGGTTATGTGCAGGAAGGTGTTGCTTCCTGCACATAAATAATCAATAATGGCTATTTGCTTTTTGTATGGGTGCTGCATTCTGCAGCACACATAGAAGTAGCAAATCGCCATTATTTAAAGATTATTTTTGTGCATGAAGGAACACTTTCATTACACATTCATGCACAAAAACAATAATTAATGGTGTTTTGCTCGTTTCTATGTGTGCCGCAGAAGGGTACCATATTTACCATAAAGCAGCAATAAGCCACAAAGAGTGGCTTAAAGCCCCTGTGTAAATAGGGAGCAGGGCATTGTGCCACTGGAATGTCATTAAAAGTGACATTCCAGTGGCGCATTCACTTGTACATATGCCCTACAGTCTGATTGCCAAGGAAGATTGCATTGCGCCCACAACAGTGTGTCTGTGTGTCCTGTATGTAGATTCACCAAAATGCCAGGCGTAGCAGAAGTGATGTCACACACATTTTGACCTTAATGACATCTCAGGAAGTGATATCTCATGACCTTTGACTCGGAATCTTCCCAGGAAGTGAGATTACATGACCATAATCCAAATGACATGACAGTAATTGACGTGGCTGAAGTTCCATAACTATAGGATTAACATAAAAACACAATATTGGCAAATGTCTGTTTTAGATACTACCTATATTAGGATGCTGAAAAGATCTTTGAAAGTGGTGGGGTGTAATACTTGCTGTGAGCAGTAGGGATCAAACGATGCAAGTAAATATGATTTCTTTTCGGAGGGTTTTGGGTCTTGTCTCCCTGAGGAAATTTTTTTTTAAATGGGTCAATTAGTACATTTTGAAGCACAACTCCAACATCAATGTACTCAAAAATGAGAGACTTTCAAGGCACACTCATTAAATGTTCAAGACCTTTATGGTGTGCCAGGCCAATTAAACTGATGCTTTCCAAGAGTTTACATCATTTGTTTCAAAATGTGCTATGGGTGTCCCCATATGTCAAAAAATTACCTTCATTGTGCTAGGGCCAGCATTTTTTCATGACCCCATGCAGAAAATGACATTCAAAATACCAGTGCTGGAAAGTTGCTATTAGTGCCACCCTTATCTTAAGGGTGACCCATCTGTCAAAAAAATGACCTCTAGTTGGTCAATGCCAGCATTTTGTCATTGTTGCTCTTTCCCATATTCCTTGGTTGTCCTCCCATATGCCAAGAATCACCTCCAATGTGCAACCATTTTACATGGGTGCACGTTACGCCAAGAATTACATCTAGTATGTCAGTGCCAGTAATTTATGGATGGACATTAACACACACTCATTCTAACTCACACTCACATTCATTTTAACTCCCTTGCACTAATTCACTCATTCAATCAATCAATCAGTGTATTGTAAAGCACACTACTCACCCATGAGGGTCTCAAGGTGCTGGGGGTGGGAGTGAGCAGCTCCGTTGGGGTCATTCGAAGAGCCAGGTCTTGAGGTCCTTCCTGAATTGGTGCAGTGTCGGGCTCCTTCGGAGGTTAAGGGGGAGTTCGTTCCAGGACTTGGCCCCGAGGTAGGAGAGGGATCTTCCACCTCCTCTGGTCCTGTAAAAACGTGAGACGGTGGCTAGGGAGAGGTCAGCTGAGCGGAGGTTTCTCTTGGGGGCACGGATGGAGGTTTGGTCGTTGAGGTATTGGGCTCCGGTGTTGTGGAGGGCCTTCTAGGCATGTGTGAGCAGCTTGAACGTTATCCTTCTTTCGACGGGGAGCCAGTGGAGGTCGCGGAGATGTTGAGTGATGTGGTTGTGCCGTGGGATATCGAGGATAAGTCTGGCTGCGGCATTCTGGATGGTCTGGAGTTTGCGCTCTTGCACTCACTCTTACTCTCACTCACTGATTCTCACTCATTTGCACTCAATCACTTTCATACAGTCATATTCTGACTCACTCATATTTTCTCATTCACTCATATTCTCAATGCCCCAATTTCAGTCATTTTGACTCACTCATTCTCAGTCATTAATTTACACTCACTTTCACTTACATTCACTGTTACTCTCTCCCTCATACTTACACACACTTTCACTTAGTCTTACTCATTTTCACTCATTCGCACAGATACACACACTATTTCAGTCTCATGCACACTTATTCTGAATCCCATCCCCTAACACTCCTCACACTAATTCTTACTTGTTCCTTCTTAGAAACCCAAACTCTCACTTGCAGTCACTCTTACTTACTCATTCTCACTCACTTTGATTCATGCATGCTCACTGAAAATCAGTCTCATTCTCACTCATTACATATGACTGACATTCAGTCATTTTTAATCACACACATGCTCACACAGACTGGTGCTCTCACATACATACACTTTCTCTCATGCAAACACATTCTCCCACAAGTTTGCATACATTTAATAGAATTGTTTTTTACTTACCTTAGTCTTCAGTAAAGGTTTCATTCCAGCTCCTGGAGCTCCCAGTGGCGTAACACAGGCCCCCGCAGCCCCCGCGGTTTTGGGGGCCCCAAGCTCCAGGGGCCCCCCTCAGCACAGTACTCTGGCCAAGAGCTCCTGATTGATTCAGGAGGGGGCCCCTCCACGTACCTTGCAGGGGGGGCCCTCTCAAGTTCCATTACGCCAGTGGGTGCTCCATGTTTTATTACTCTAATAGTGAATAAAACAATAATATTTATCTTTATTGTAATCAAAAATTAGCTAGGGGACACAAAGACAGCGGCATGAGTCGCAAAGGGAAAGCCAGGGGTCACAGCTGCGACCCCTAAATGTCATGCACTGTGTGTGTGTAAGGGAGAGAGAGGTGTGTGTGTGTGTGCGTGTGTGTGTGTGTCAGAAAGGTGTATATATACACACACCCCACTCAGGGTTATTTTTTATTTCATGTTAAGTATTTGAGACCGTGTGAAACTAGATCACAAAAACACAGAATGTGACAAGGCGTGGGGATAGTAACATGTTAGAGGGGTTTTACTAGATGGCGTGTGTACAGTTTTCGCATTACACGTTTTTAGGTCGAGCCTAGCGGCAGCGCGCATGCGATGCTCGCTCTGCGAGGCATGCTGTATTAGGGTATGCACTGGAAGTCCCTCCCACTCTCCACCCACATTTGTCATTGGCTTGTGTCATTGTCCTTCGTAAATGCTTGCTTCCGATTCATTATGAGGCTTGTTAGTCCCTCCGTGGTACTGCCTTGTCTCCATTTGCTACCGCCTATAACGACTTGACCTTTTACTTGACTTGTTACATGGTCTCCATTATAAGGGGGTGAGCACTATTTTGTTTATTGAAAGTGGGGACAATGGCGGCCGATTTTCTTATACAGCGCTATGCGTTCTAAATTGTATGCTGAGCGCGGCGTCTGCTGTAGGGACATCGCGTTCAGTTTACATTTTGTTTTAAAACTTAGATGACCATGGTGCCAGCTTCAGGGACACTCACGTCATCATTATGCACAGCGCTTGCCCCGTCCTCGAGGCACACCAACATCGCCCGTATATTGGGCGTCTACTGTATGCCAAGTAGTTGCGTCCTTTGTGTGTGGGGGTGGGAGGATTGGGGAAGGAGAGTTTTGAGGGACATTGTGTGCATACCCGCCATGTGACCTCTTGTCACGTGTGCCATCTTTCCCTTTCTAGGCTTTGCAGCTAATGGTGGGTTGCATGCTGGGACTTGCAGTTTTATGTTTAGGACGAACATAAAAGGAGCGTCAGCATGTAAAGTGGATTATAACATCAGCACTTGGAGGTGTCTCACACGACAATGGGCCGGCCACCTGTGAGCTGTGTGTGTTTTCATGCGAGAGAGATAGGATGCGTGTGCTCTGTGTGCGAAGGGGGTTGGGGGGCGGCACCATGTGCTCTCTCTCTAGGAGCAATGTGTTTGTGGCAATAGCGTGCGAGGGACTGTGCGCTGCAGGAGGGTCAACCAGAGGTGTGATTCTGCTTGATGTGTAGATGGGGAGTGTATGGCTTGTGTGAGGAAACAGCTTGTGCTTTGCATAGGAACAATGTTTTTTTGTGTGGTGAGCATGCGTGCTGTGCTGCAGAGTGGTCCTGTGACAACTTGAGCCAGTCCTGGAGTTTTACACAATTGCATGTTGTATTCCTGGAGTTGTAGTTTATTTTTCAATATTTCAAGTACGTGTTCTAAAATCCCAACATACAGTGCTGTGAGATATAAAAAAAAAAAGCATTGACAACGGCAGTCTGGCGTTAATGTGCTAATGTATGCAAATACAAGAATGCAAAATTGCGCTTTTCACGCACTGCAAGAACACATATTTGGCACATTAAAGCCAGGCCTATTGGGTTTACCAAGACTGGGATAAAGTAAAAAAACTGTTGCTTTTTGTATAGAGTGTATTTGGAGATCGAGAATATTGGCATTGTAAATTAAAATGCCATTTATTTATGTTTTGGTTTTATAGCATAATTAAATGGCATTGTCATTTACAATGCCAATAGCTTAAACTTGCGTAAATGCGAGACCTATTGCATTGCAAATGCTTGTTTCTATTACACAGAGGACACAGGCCGTAGAACAACTAGAAGCTGGACCACTCACTGTAGGCAATTCATAAAGGCATCGCCCAGTGTGGCATCATAGGGAATGATATCACAACCCAGTCCTATAATTCACTTAAAAGGCAATAGGATGATTTTATAGTCAAAGCTGAGATGCAGTCTTTACATAATATGTACATGAAACTATATGTATAAGATGTATACATTCACATCTAAACCAAACATACGTGCAAAGCCATGAATGTGTAGGGCAACATGTGGCTCATTTGCAGCACAATCCATGCATGTATACATATTTAACCAATTGCAAAGGAAGAACAAATGTGCATACCTGGCGTATAATTAAATACCATTTAAGGAATGAAGGTATTGCTTCGGAAGCTTGGAGCTCATAAAGGTGTTATGCATATTTAGAGCACACACATACTGATACCAGGGATCACTATGAAGTCAAAGGCATTATTAAAAATGTGTCATGAATCATGATGTTTGTCATCACGTGCAAGTTTTATCAGCGGTGTGAAATGCCATCTAAATGACGCACGCCTTGGAAGAAAAGCTAATGACTATATGAGATAGAAACGTGAAACGTGAAAACAGCAGTTGTGCTTTAGTTTACTTTTTATAAATCCCGAATGTGTTTTTTAACAGGTAACCGTGCATTTGAACATGAGAATTAATAAAAGTGTCATTTTTAAGCTGATGTAGCATTCGGTAAATCATTTAAAAGAGTTTTGACAAAATAAATTAAATGGGTGAGGTGCATTTTTCTCGAGAGCTCGTAGTTTTCTCTTAATCTGTGTATTTTCTGTTGTTGGTCTTTAACCTGCTTCAAGGCACAGAGGCGCCTCACGTTCACAGCCCGTTTCACGAGGGAAGAGTTATTGCTTCAGGGTTCCTGCACAGTTAAGAACCCCAAAGGTAAAGCACACCTGGACCATTCTGACAGGTGGGGACTCTGCTGCCAGTGGGATCAAACACAAGGCAAGCAGGCACAGCACCGAGGCACAAGGTGAAAGGAGGCCTTCATAGGCCTTGAGCTAGAGGGAATGGGGACCCCTCTCCAAAAATAGTGGGGGACTCCATCCACCTGCGCCCGGTGGCGCAGCAAGAGTAACAACAGTGAAGTAAACATATCATGAGTACCAAGCAAAGAAAATGTCCCAGCCCTCGACTGCCTTTGAGTAGTAAAAGACATCTATAACTGGGTACAGTGACATAGCTGCCAAGGTTTCAGATTGCTATGTGTGACATTTTCATAATTGCAGTGTAATTATGAGTGACATTCAACGACTATGAGTGACACTTTCTCGCAAGCAAAATCAAACAATGAAGACGAGGGACACATATGAAATATCATCCTCCTTCATTCCCCTTGTGTGTTTTTGTACCTGTCTTGTTCTGGGTCAAAGTCATGATGAAGAAAAATAAGTGCTGGCCCCCACAAATGAGTGTTGGTGGGCCCCATCTGCAACCACTGGCTCAAATTAAGCATGGGCTGGGGGTGTCTGAGGACATATAATGCTGGCATAGTGTACTGGAACTGATGGCTAAGTTCTATTGTTTCGCACTCCAATTCTTAGGCACTATGTCAGCTGGCGTAAACCTATGGAAGAAAGGAAAGTAAGTACCACTGAGAAACGTGTCACCCATCCGAGGGGAGGCCGAGGCATCACTTGTTCATCTCCTGAGTTTAAATAGAGGATTAGCCAAGAAGGTCAGAGATTTATCACCACCACACTTGACAACTACAACAAACACTCACCATCTCACTCCACCAAACACTTGTCTTGACACACATAATTACCCTAACAAACACAACTGTACACCACCAAATAAATATCACACACACAAGCACACAGTCATATTATGAGGGAAGCTTGCACTGCTGAATCTGTGTGTGGTGAGCTGAACGTTTTCACCCATTTATGTGTGTGCTCTGCTGCAGCTGGTGCCATTGTTGAGATCTGCAAACTCTTCGACAGTGCACAACTCCTCCAGGGTCTCTTCACTTGGCTCTGAACTGTCCCATGATGGTGCCATGAGTGGCCAAACAGCATTTTGTTGACCTCCAGTTCAATACTGAAAAGTCGCACCTTACACTTAGAAACCTTAAAGAACAAAGCTTGCTTTAACAACATTAAACCTTTTTTTCCGTCTGTGTTTGAGCAATTCATTTCTTTTATGCTCCTTCCGTATATCTTTCTTCCTTTTTGTTTTAATCTTCCTCTTCCTTCCATAACTCCACTTCTCCCTTACGGTCCTTTTTCTGCCCTTCTTTCACTTCCCTTCCTTACTTTCTTCCTCATTTTCATTATTTACCTGTTTTTTGCAATGATATCCAATTGTTTATTAGTTTCACAGTTATGCATTCTTGCACTTATTGAAAAGCAGTCCTGTACGGCCAGTCCCACGGTTTGTGAATAGCACACTGCTGCATGATTTATGTGGCAAATATTTGAAATGCTCTGCTGGTGTACAGGCTCTTAGAGCCAGAGCAGGCCCCGGCTTGGCTCTGCTCTCCCGGTTATGTTGTTGCCTCACTCACCTGGCAAGCTCCACTTGTGCCAAGCAGCCGCCCAGTGTTTCAGGCGGCCTCTCAACGCCTGCGGTAGTGGGGGGACTGATTAAGCTAGATGGATTAAACTCAAATAAATACAGTAGCTCACCTCACCTCACCTCATGCACAACGCCAAGATACCCATCAGCACACTGGCTAAGTGTCATAAAGCAGGAGGGATGCTGTCCACGGGCACAGCTGCCCGCTCGAACACCAGAGTTACAGAAAGGGTCAGAACGCGGTGTCACTTAGTCTGGACGTGGCGTGCACGGCACAGGAAACAACCGAGAGCTGCTGTCCCCTGACCCAATAAACTCTGCCTTGTCTTGTAGAAAAGAGTTGTCGGAATGACACAAGCAGCTGATAAAGCTGATAAACAGCCTCACACTATAACAGCGTTTAAAAAAAAAAATTGAAATATTGTTATGGTTTTAATTAACTTAAACAATAAAAATTCATTCATTCTATAGCAGCTGCTTGTAGCTTTTATATATCAGCACCCAGCTCTGCCCGGAATGTACATTTACCTGGACCCTGCCCATCTAGGGCCCGGTTTGTTGTGACAGCCACGTCACGTGAGGATGCGCCGCAGCCGGGCTGAGAGTGAGACTCGGCTGATGAATGCAGCCAGCCCCCAGGCCGCGGCCCGGGGGGGGGGGGACTTTCTGCTGCTGTCAGTCAGGCAGCAGCCGAAAGCAGTGATGGGCATGGCACTTTAAGTTTAAAGTGCGCATGTCTCTTTGGCCGGCCATCTTGCGACGGCCAGCCAGACATGTGCATTTTAAACCTCTCTTAACCCAGCTGTCTAGGACAGCTGGGTTAGAGACAGCATAGGGCTCCAGTACCTTTTTCCAGGGTCCTGCGTTGGAGACTGCCTGCCTGGAGAATACCCGAGCGAGGAGGACGTTGTGCCAGGAGGTAAGTGGGATTGTTTTTTTACTTATTTATTTACTTTTTTACCACCCCCCCACCACCCTCCGTACATGCCACTGCCCACATCCACCCTTGACGCCTGTCCTAATTTACAATTTGTGCTCCTGGAAGATACAGTTTTTTGCCCACAATCAAACAATTTGCTCAAACTGGGATTAGAACCTAGGTCTGCAGGTCTAAAGCTAAACAGGAGTAAATATGAATACAGTTAGATAATACACATTTTGCTGGGTGTTCTAGTACAATGTAGACATTTTACTATTGACCTCCACTTATATTGACTCCACAATACCGACCACTAACATATAGCCATGGTAAGTTGATGTGGAGGTAAGAATAGTAAATGTATATTTCCTTATAAATGCTTACCTCACTTTGATGAAATGTTAGGAGCTGATGCTGGAGAATCGATATGACTGAGAGTGGAATTGTACCTCAGCAGCCTCATCAGCTACCTCAAAGCCGGGTCAGATTTCACACCCCCACCAGACACCTCCACTCCACCAACCTCCTGCCCACCTCTGTCCTCCAAGGAGCCAGAGGTGGTGGTAGCACCTTTTAGTACCTGGCTCCTGAAGCATGGAACCCTCTCCCACTCACATCAGAACTAGCAGCACGGTAGTAGAATTCCAGAAGAAATTAAAAACCTGGCTCCTCCGATAGTCCCCAGATAGGGCAGTAGTCCCCCTTCTCTTAGCTCGAGGCAGTGGCAGCTCCTCCGGTAAGGCAGAGGAGCGTCGCCCCACTGCCAGAAAGCAGCAAAAGAAAGGAAAAAATAAAATGATAATAATGGAATGTTATTATCATTCTTTGTGTCCTCCTGCTGCGGCATTGCATGAGGGGGCAGGGTGGAGCTGCAGGGGAGGAGTCTAGAACACTCCTGTGCGCAATGACTGTTTGGTTGGCCCTCTTGGGCCGCCCAAAACAGTCAATGCTCAATTTCCCCCTTCTCCAAGCAGGCTGCATTACAACCTGCATGGAGAACATGCCCACTCCTAAAGCCCCCGGCTGAGCGCCGTGTCACGGGGCTCAGACCAATCACAACGCTGCATTGCAGCGTTGTGATTGGCTTAGGAGTGGGAGCCTGGCTGCCTGCTTCCTGTTCTGACCTGGAGTCGGACACAGGCGAGCAGGAGAGAAGACGCAGGACCCGGTGGCGGCGGCAAGGTAAGTGTTATTCTTTTTTTTTTCTCTCAATGCAGCCCCCCATCCCTGTGCACCCACCCTGCGAGCCGTGCTGGCCTCCCCTGGCTCAAGGATACCCTTCTGGGTGAAATGCACGTTTTACAAATGTACACAACATAACATTATCTGTTCTTTAGCTTCATTCGCTAACGATAAGAAAGAAGTGCATTTTAACATGGATTTTCAAGCAGTAAAGCGTGTAAACATTTGACAATAGATCAGTAATGGCTTGCTGAAAAGGGATAGCTGGGAAGCATGAAGACACTTCGAGCCTCTAGGCACAACCCCTAGTTTCTTCTTTAAAAATACACAGATTGGTGTGTTGTTGATTTGTCGTGCTCTTCGCTCCACCCCCTGCCCATCCATCCTCCCAAAAACAGAAGAATGAACAGAGGACTACTGTTCTCTCGTTCCCATCATACCAAAGATATTTTGAGGTTGTGTGTCTTTGGTCCAGTGGCAAAATAAACAAGTGAAAAGTTCTCTCAGGCAAAAAAGGTGAGACGCACGTTTACAAAAGGCGGAGCGTTTCTCTGCAGCAGGCCTTCACAAAACCATGCGATTTCAATGTGCACCCTTCACTCCCACTGTCCCCTTCCTAGTGGTATGTTGGGGGCTACATACCACTAGGTGAACAGGCGTCTGTGCAGTGAGTGCTGCTAAAAGCCCAGGCACCCTGAGAATGCATGTCTTGTTGGTTTCTCGTTTTATAGTCACTTTTCTCCAGGGCTTAATTTGTAAAAACAAAAAACAAAAAAGTGCCAGGGCCCTTCTCAGAAGGCCACTGCAGCCTGCACCACCCATACCCTCCCAATGGCAGTACCAACATAACACCTAACCATCACACTCCTACAAGAGGATGTGGACTTACGGCCAGAGCTGCCGACTTTGGAGCTGGGGAACCAGGTTCGAGCTTTGGCGTCGGCTCAGCATCCTGTGATTCTGGGCAAATCACTTAATCTCCCCGAGCCTACCAAAAATGAATGTGTCCTTGTGTAAAGTAAGTGGTGCTCATGTAAAGCGCTCCAATACCTTTGGTTCAAGTTTGCGCTATATAAATCTGCAAAAAGTGTGACCATTTCAGGTGACACACAGCTACAATAATAGCATGAGAGGCTAGTTTTCATTATATTGACTTAATAAACATGGTTGTCTTGCTCATCTCAAAATTAAAAAAAGACAGCGCCACCATGTGGTGGACTGTCACTAGAGCCGGTGCTCACAATTAAGTGTCGGAGTCCAGCACCGGAAACCATCGGCACAAATTAAGCACTGCTTTTCTTCCTGTCTAGGTTTATCAGTGTCCACAATGGGCATGGGTCCATTGTCACAGGTATTTGTACTCTGGTCCTGGCAAGCCAGAGGCGGCATCTTAGATGTGAGATTCTTTGATATTCCCGAAAAAAATGTGTAGTGCTGCTTCCAAGTCATGTTGGGGCATATTAACAAGGGGGCGTTATGAAATTATCGCCGCTTTTGCGTCCGTTTTCGGGCGAAAAGCGGTGATAATTTCATCGCCTTATCAGCAAAGACACGCTATCGCGTGTTTTGCTGACTTAGCGCCCGTTCCCAGAACGCCTAACTTTGCATCGCTAATGAGATGCAAAGTAGGCGTGGCTGTGAAACCAAACAGGGATAATATCGCGAAGGCAGCTTCGCGATATTATCAAGGAGGGTTAGCGATCTATTAAATCGCGTTAAGTATGCCTTAACGCAGGAATTTAATGTCTGTTAAATTCCTGACTAAGGCATACTTAACATGGGGGGTGGATTCTGTGGCTAAGACCACAGGCCCTATCATCTAGGATATCGCCGTTTTCCACCATGGAAAACAGCGATATCCACGCTATCTCTGGAATTTTATCGTCTCAGCGGTGCGCATTGTTGATAACGCGCTAACCGGGCGATAAATTACAGAGATAGCCGGCGATAAATATACAAGCGCTAAGCGCGCTTTGCGATATTTATCGCCGGGCCTTGTTAATATGCCCCTTAATTTTTTTTTATCGAGAGTCTTTAGATCAGAGTTCTTCAATCTGTGGGGCTCGGCACCCTTGGGGGGCGTGACATAATCTTAAGGGGGCACGCATTCCACCTTAAAATCTCAACTTGCCTTTCATTGTTTCCCACTGTCCCACGTCGCAAGTACGTTTGCTTACTGTATTTCTTCCCCCATTTCAAATCGGGCTTTTGGATTGGAGAACTCGTACACGACATGCTCATACTTTTGTAATTTAAAGAAAAACGTTTGCCCACTGTCTTCGGCTCCCTCAGCGACTCTGACAATGTGATGGGGTCTGGTCCAAACCTGCCTCTCAGACAATGACGTGCTGGCATACTGGCTGCACTTGTGTTGTTAAGACATGACAGCAATTCCAAACAGTAAGAAAAGGTGCCCTCTTCTACACAAAAAAGCACATGTGCATACACAGGGAGCATGCCTGTTTTCTATTTAAGTTACAGGAAAAATAAAAATGGGTTATTTTGTGCCTCACCTCTCCCGATCAAATGGCTGAGATACGGAAATCTGTAAATACAGATCAGAGTCCAGTGGATGAAAACACTCAAGTGCTCACTAGATTTTTAACTGCCGCCTTTGAACGAGTTTGTGTATTCTTTTGCTAATTATCGAAGGTCCCTGTTTTTCAGAACTGTGACTGAAAAGGTGCAGCTGTCTTAGCGCAGTCACATTATGAACATTTGCTTCTGTGTATTTTTCTGAATGGTGTGCCAGCCTCATTTATCTCAGAAATGTCTTTGATCACATGGTCACGCATTTGATTCCCTGTAGGTCCACTCAGCCGTACATGTTTCTGAGGTCGATAAAATGATAGCCATTTAGTTGGGTAGCAAAGACGTGATGTCACTATGTCAAAGTCCATGTGATATCTCTTCCTGTGTTGTCGCTGGGGTCAAAATTCTGGTGGTCTGACTTTTGCCCTCCAAGCAGATCTAAAGATTGAGATATATGCCCAACAGCTGTGCAACAAGCACACCCAAGTCATTTTAGCAAGGGACAATGGTAACTGCCAACCCACCTTTTCAATGAGGTATTTAAAATTGTGTACGACCTTTCAACCCACCAAAGCACCTATGCCTGCTGGACTTTTGTACTCCAGATGCATGTAGTACAGCTGGAGGCTTGACAGAGCAAACATTGATTGTAGCCCTGGTAGTCACTGCCCTGTATGGCCCCTTTGGAAGCAGCAGAAGCCACTGTATGAAGGTAGCAGAGGAAGGCTTAGAAATGGAGTAGCTAGAGGCGAGTAGCCAGGCCTTCTGGGGGAGAGTGGGTCCACTACTAGTTGGTCACAGATGTTGAGCACTTGGATGTATGTAGATTCAGTCACTTTACTTCAAAGTGCATTCCCCGTGGTAGTAATTAAGAAAGGCTGGTCAGTAAGGAGCTCCACAAGCGATACATTTAAGACATTTAAGCAGTGGCCTCTTGCTTTCTGCCATGAGATAAGACATCTCCTTTTTTTGCGATAAGCTAGTTTGAGGTTCATTCACAAAGTTAATCTTCTTGCAATGGGAAGGGTGCTAATCCCTGTGTATTCAACTGCTCTTCTGTTTTTAGGTAAAGGTAAAGAGAGCGCCAAAATACCTGGTAGCACTGCTGTATTATTTGTTCTTCCAGAGGAATGTGCATCTGGAGGCATAACTGTTCAATAATGTTTGGGGCGTGTGAGTCTGAGATTTCCTAACAAGCATCAAGTTGTACCCAACTAAAAGGATAGGGCAGGCTGGAGCTCCTGGACAGTAATAACAGACAGGGTTAGAAGCATGCATTTTCAGTTATTTAGAAAAGTAAGCCCAGTCAGCATTGGGGCTCAGTGACATAGTCTTGACTACGCTGTCCACTGTAGTCCAGTTCCTCTTCACAGCAATGTAGGGCAGAAAGGCTACGGAGAGCAAGCTAGCATAACCCAAACTTCAGATCAACAGACCAGGCTTAGGGTGAGCAGCGGCAGCAGAGTTTTTAGTAGCCCAGGCCCAGCAGCAGAATACGTGTGGAAAAATTGAGGAATCAGGGAAAGCAGGCTAGATAAAAGCATCAAGTTGTATAAAATGCTGCAGAATACCGAACAACAAGCAATAGTAAAGGCACCTAAAACTCCAGGAAGGGAAAGTTTGGAACTTCCTGAACCATAAAACCTGTGTACACCATGGTGATCTACATAGCAAGGAACCAGTGATCCCTCTTTCTTTCTCCTTTTTAATAGAATATATAGAAATAGTTTCACAAATCTAATGATATGAACATTATGTGCAAGGATTAATGTGCTGAAGGACTTTGTAATTTGTTTTGTTCTACTGAGGTGTACAATGCCCATTGTTAAGCTTCAAGCAGTAAAGTTTTGAGCTAAGGGTTCTAAGTGGCTGTGGATGTAGTAGGTTCAATCCGTTATTTGCCAGATATGGCGTGGGATATGCGGATGGCGGACTATTATGTAGTGTACCAGATTCCACAAAGTTCTGTCAGGTGGTGGGGGGGCACGACATCTAAAAAAATTCAGCTGGGGGGGCTCAACCTAAAAACGTTTGAAGACCTCTGCTTTAGATGTTTATTTGAAATCTTCATGAAATGCTCTACCACATTGGCTTGTGGTATACATATGGGCATCTATAGTGTCCAATGCCTACCCTTGAAACTTTAGCATTTGACATTCCTGTCTTTGCCCATCTGCCCCTTAACATTTCTCCTGCAGGCCCTGGGTGGCTAGCAACCTCTACAGCTTTGGTATGACTAGGTTTGCTGCTGCGCTTTCCAGTTTTTCCACCTCGAGTAGCCCACAGACCCATCCACCACTAGTAGTCTGCATTATCCATCAGTCAGCATGTTGGCAGCTGTGCTAAGCTTCTGCTGTGGTTCCGGCCCCTTTCCTGAGACTCTATTGGTGGGCTCTCACTCATGCCTGCAGAGGGGCGGGTCTTGTACCACAATATCGCAGTCAAAATATCGACCTGCAGATATAGCCAATAAGATCTACTCCCAAATATTGTTGGAGCGGAGTTAACAATAGTAAATCTACACTTAACCTGACAATAGTTTGGTAGTTAATATTATGGTCATGATATCTCTGCAGGTCAATATTTTGAGTGCAGTATCGTGACCGACAACTGAGTGGCATCGGACATATCTGGCTTTGCGTCTTCCTTCTGCTGATAAATGCCAGGGAACCCTAAATGCCCTCTAATTATTAGTTCCAGTTGATTCTCCAAACAATTTGGGAGTTGTTTTAAATAATTACCTATCTTTTCCTTCTAATGTTAACAAAGTTACGACAACCTATTTTGCTGTTCTTTGGGCATTAACAAAGATTTTCCTTTCATCTACATTGCATCACAAACAAAGGACAGTTGTTCAGGCCTTAATTGGCAAGTAGCAAAGAATGCGGAAGTGGCTTTATTCTTAATGTGATGAGGCACCAGTCGGTAGCCAAAGAACTAAATAAGCTTCATTGGCTTCCGTTTCGAAAAAGGGCCATGTTCAAAGGACTGTGCTTGGCCCATAAAGCGCTGAACTATTCCAGCCCCAGATTCAAACAGAAGGAGGGTGGGAGCAACCGGCCTCACATCCGAGCACTCAACTTGCCCTGATGCATCATGGTAAATGCAGTGCATGCTAACACTTACTTTAGTGTTATCAAATGAGTGCTAGGATGTGAGGCAGTGTGCTCCCAACCTCCTTCCGTTTGAAAAGGTTCACTTGAGTACTGAGCTGACGAGCTTGTGTTGATGCACCTGCACCCAGTGAGTGATACATAGACCTCAGAAGACTTTGGGCTGCTTTTCAAGCACATGCAAAACAACTTGTTGCTCTTTACTGATGAAGGAATGAATCCATAAACACGTGTCTAGAGTTACAAAGCACAGGCTGCACCAACAAGAGTGAAAAATTAAAGACTACTACTAAAGTAAGTGTTATCATGCAGTGCATTTACCATGATGCATTGAGGCAAATTGAGTGCTGGGATGTGAGGCCGTCTGCTCCCACCCTTCTTCCAGTCCCAGATTCATTGCCATGAGATGAGAGTGGTATACACCGGTCATCATCTGAGGTCTAACACTAACAAAGAGATAGCGGTTCCTTAGATCAGACGCAGTGCATGATGAGGCAAATCCCTTTTCTACCTTACAAGGAAACTCTGGAACACACTGCCTCTTGTTATTCAGACCCTACAGCATTTCGCGATTCGCAAAATAATCGCGAAATCAGCAGAGGAGTGCGATGACCGCAATATTTAACTGCTTGGCCGCAAAACAAGGTCTCCATCGGAGAGGAAAAAAATGGTGCCATCTTATTGGCTGTAAGCACACACACCTCACTATGTGACGCCGTACAGCCGGAATATCTGCTTGCTTCCTCCTGACGCATTCGGGATTACAGAAGCAAAAGTACAATGTACACGTTCAGAGCTTGTACAGCTCGAAAGTAGCGCCTCATTGGCAAACTCTGTAAAGTGGCGCTAATGTGTTTGGGTGTGAATCAAACCAATCTGGCCACTTTGCGGCTACTTTTCTTGTGTCCCAAGGCTGCATTTTGAAAGGGAAAAATGTCTGCATGAAAAAGACGACATTTTCTGCAATATGTTTTTTTTTCTTTTTTGGATCCATTTCATAGGGGAATGATTGAAGGAAAGAGTAAAAAGAGGGTAGGCACCGTTTCTTGAAGTCACGGTTTTCAGCAGGTGAGGATTAGAGAGATAGATACAGAATAAAGGGGAAAGAGAGCGAGAGAGGGGGAGAGGGAGGGAGAGAACAGGCAAAAATAAGCAAGCTACGAAGTGCATTTTTAATGTTCACTCCGATACACATTTCATCTTCCATGGGCCCTGCTGGGCATAAGCCTCTGCCTCTGGCCTCTTTTTCAGAATTAACAGACAAGTTCTCTATACAGGTATAGCAAAATGCTCCAGTCTGTCAGGTCAGAGGTCCCTCGGTGAATATGTGTACATCTTAAAACTAGAACTGCAGAGGCTGCTGCCTGTCAGGTTTGAGGAGCATTGATCTGAAAGAGCTGCATGCCCAATGCTGTTGAAAGAAAGGTGAGAAAACGAAAGTAGTGCTTCACTGGCAAACTCTGTAAAGTGGCGCTAATGTGTTTGGGTGTGACTAAAACCAACCTGGCCACTTTGATTAGTTTGAACATTTGTCTCTTACTTTTGTTTCTCTGTCCCGCGGCTGCACTTTGGAAGGGAAACATTTCTGAAAAATGTGACATTTTCAGCAATGTGTTTTTTTTTTCTTTTTTGGATCCATTTTTTCAGGGGAACTAATGAAGGAAAGGAGAGGAAAAAGAGGGTGAGTGGATGCAGTTTCTTGAGGTGACGGTTTTCAGCAGGTGAGGAGCGAGATAGAGACAGAATGAGGGGGGAGAGAGAGAGAGAAGGAGAGAGAGCGGAGAAAGAGAGAGAGGGGGGGGGGGGGAAGAGGGAGCAAGATAGAGAGCCGCCAGCGGTCTCAGTGACAAAAGCAAAATATGAATACAATGTTATCAATGCCCCCCAAGCTCTGTTAGATAGGCTTTTGGGAACATAACATGGGGCGAGGGGCCTATTTCAGTCCATCTGAAGCAGCTGGAAGGATTCACAAAGCTGGACCTCTTGTAAGAGTGCCACAGAACCAAGTCATCACAAGCAGAGAGTGCAGCAGCGGCGAGGAAGGTACACAGTAAAGGGATTCATGGGAAGGAAGCTGGAAAACCGAATAACGATCCGTAACCCAACATTTTTAAATTCAATAATGAATTGGAATACATTCAATCATGGAACTACGAGTGCTGATTTCTCCCTGGAGTCGGGGTTTCCACAGTGCACTTACCACTGTTGACCAACTGCTTTGGGGTTGGGGTTCATTGGCTGTCAGACAGTGTTGTGTATTTTTTTTCTTTGGTGATTGAAGATTAGCAGTCACTGAAAGGCTTGAGCAAAGCCTAAGGATGGAGTCCTTGGGGTGTGAATAAGCGACTGGAAGCAAACAATGGAACAAGTGTCTACAAAAAGCTAGAGTGACTCTGCGGAGACACTGTATGTTCTTGGCCAAGAATCCATAACAAACAAAACCAGGTAGACTAGGGCAGTGCACTGCGCACTTGTGGAGGCTGAGCCATAAGAACTGAGGGCAAGACCATAAGTGTAACAGAAGACAGACTACTGACAAGAAGTAAGTTTAAATTGAAATATCCTGCATATTCTGTGACTCAAAAACACCCTTTGGCAGGAAATCAGTATATTATCGAGCACTTTCGGCGTGTTGGTGTGCACAATAAAAGAAATCTGTGAAGAAACCTCTGTGTGTGAGAAGGCCAGCAAAAACTGAGATGGAGCGCAGAAAACGAAAAGGGCCCTAAGTTCAACCAGCAATGACAAGGAGGAACCGATGATGGGAGATGAAGAATAAAGGGAGGGGGGAAGTGCTATGAGCAGTGGGAATTATTTTAAAGACACTCTTTTGTTCAGACCGAAATGTATATTTTCAGAAAAACATGTATTTCAAATTATTATAAGGAGAAAATACAACTTTTTTATTTTAATCTATTTGGCTTTGTGTGTAGCTGCAAAGTGGCACAGACTGTGCGCTTTTTGGACATGTTTTTATTTGGCACATCATTTGTGACAACTTCAGACACTTGTATTTTATTGCCTTTAGAAATGCACAGGTTTAAAAATCTCAGTATGCAAAATGTTGCTGGCGAAAAAATCTCAAACTGGCTGAAGATGTCACACTTGACCTTGGTCACAGCAACACAGCCCCCTATTGTACATCATCATGTGCAACCATTGAAATCACCCTGTGACCCTGAACTGCACATCCTCCTGTGATGCAAGAAATCTAGTGGTCATCTCATGCACAACAATGTGTTCCCCCTCCTCTCCCGCCCAGTGGACTGTGCGGTTTTATGTTAGCTGGGCCTCATTAAAATGGATGGTGTTGGGCTGTGTTATGATCTATCTGTGCATTTGTACCTGTTTGTTGTGTAAATCTTCATACATGTTTTATACAAGAGCCATACCTACTCGCTTTGTCAGTGACAGTTTCGTTAAGCAATTACGATTTTCCTCAACCAGTCTGATACATTTCAAAACGTGGTGTCCTACAGCAGATGGCTCTGGGGCTTGGAACCACTAGCCGCAAGACAGCATAATGCCACAGAAAACAGGATGACTATCAATCCTATGCTATTGTGCTTGGCTTAACCTATGATCCAGAATGTTATCACAAAGGAGAATATAGCAAACAAACACTCTCAGACACTTCAAACATGCCCATTTCAAAGTGAAATGCTCTGCTAAAGCAGTTTCCATTAATTTAAGGCAGAAATGGAATGATTACAAGTAAAATAAAGTGCTGCAATAATGTAGCAACATTTCCATTTTTGGGCTGCAAAGTTTCCACTTTTGTGCCGCAAAATTTGCAAATCTATACTGCAATATCCCGGGGGGTCTGGTTATTAAGCTCACTGAAAGCCACACTGCTTTCATGAAAATCATAAAGGCCAGGCTGTTTACTCTCTGATTTTCTCATCCCTGCCGGTTGGATCGTTGCTCAAGCTTCAAGATGCCTCTGGTAGTCGTGTGCTCTATAATTCTTTTTCATTCTTTTATTTCCATTTCCCTTACCAAAACATGATGCCTTTCCTAGACATGCAAGAACATGAGTTAGATTGTTGGGACTGATGATATCACGCCCTCTTAGCAATAACGTTTTGGCAGGTGCAGACAGCTCCTTCTGATGTAAGAGGTGTTTGTTTTGGCCTATATTTTGATGTGTTGTTCCTGCAGTCTCGATACAGACAGCTCCCGCTGTCTGTCGAGAAAGAGTATTGTATACCATACTATACAGAGGCAATCCTTGCTCAAGATTGGATGGCTTTCGTGTCAATCTCAGTCGCATGGCTTCTATTTGTTGCTTTCCTCCCTTTCTGTGTTTGACACGCCCACAGGGGATTTTTAGGTCTTACCTAGGCAGCACTTGCACTGTCTCTTCGAGACATGCTGTATTCAGGTATGGACTTTAAACGCTGCCCATTTTCCTGTCCATCTTTTCAATGGGCTCCTGTTACTGTCCTTTGTAAGTGGTGGCTTTTGATTGGTGAATAGGCTTAATAGTCCCTCCTTTTCTCATGTTGTAACTTCCCATGGGGACTGGCCCTCTAACATGTGTTGTTACTCAGTATGTTTTATTTACAGTCTATGAACACTGCTTTCTTACATGACTTTCTCCTACCTGCTTTTGCAGGTAGGACATTCTCTCTCGCAACTTAATGACTTTTTTTTGCAGTGCAGCATGCCGTGCTTGAACTTTAACAGTGACGGCCGTGCAACTTTTCGTTTATTGTGCACGGCTCGCCCAACTCTATTTTTGAAACATTGTATGTTATTTTTTCCCAGCGATTCATTTTTTATTAGCAATGGCGGCCACGCGTGATATTTTTAAAATGCACGGCTCACCCGACTTGCACCTTTTGATTTATAAAACATGGGTTTTTTTGGGCAGCGCAGCATGCTTTAACTATAGCTGCCGCGCACCTTTCTTTTTGTCGGAGTAAGCAGGCAATGGCGGCCTCGCACCTTTCTTTTCAATATGGCCAGGTATTGCCGAGTCCCCTCCCATTGGTTGATTGGTTGACCCCAAACTTCCTTCCAGACAGGGACCCTGGGATGAATGCTTCCACCCCCTCCCTTTTCCCCTGAGGCACCGATAATAAACCATCCAACACAGAGCTTGGATTAGGGGTCGGATAACCCCGGCCATATTTTATTAAAAATTAACAAATCATAATTAAAAATTCTTGACACAATTTTAATACGCAGAAAACCCAAACATATTCAATAACATTTCATATACACATATTTACACATCTTTTATGGCTAACCTTAACACGAGTCTAATACATAGCCATACCTAACCTAAAACTGGAATATGTACAATTTGTTTTCTGCGTATCCCGGATGAGCCTACGTGCAAGGTCATGACTGTTCCCAACTACTTGCCAGGTCCCCCTTCTTAACGGAGTGACCTTGCGCAGGAGGCCCGGTTGCCCATCAGATTCCTTTCTGCGGGCACCCCCTACGCCCTCCAATACTACCTCCCAGGGACTGATGTTATGCCACCTTGGCGCCCATGCGCCTGTGCAGGGGTTGGCCCAAGGGGCCTGCCGGAAGCGGAACTTCCTACCCCCGCACTCTTCAGCCTACCAGCCGTAAATGACCCCTGGAGTGTGATGAGAAACCACTGTCCCCCTCCCCCCCCCCAGGCGTCTCCATTAAATAATGGGATGCCTACTAAGAGATGTAAAAATTGACCTAGCAATCATGACCTTACCACCGCAGGCCAGTATAGTTGACCGACTATCTGGCCCCCCCCATCCCCTGCTGACAAAAAGGTCATGCCCTGTTTGTTGCCCCTAACATCCAGGCTAGCACGTTCTCAATGAAAAATTCATTGCCCATCTTAGAAAGGTGAACCCCGTCCTGTAGAAAAAACCGCTCCTCCCGGATGCAACCATGTGCAATCGTCTGCAATTTGGGAGACCGGAAAAGCTGATCAATCCTGTTATTAATCCTCTTTTATGGAGTGATTCAAAGCCCACACAGACTCGCCCCCCCCCGCCATTGGAACCTCGGGATCATGTGAGACCATACTAATACTGCCTGTGGGCACTGCTTGGCCAACCATCCCACTTCCGTGATCAGTGCCTCCACCTCTCCTTTCCTACCCATGTGTACCAAATCATTGCCTCCCAGATGTATTATTACTACGGCGGGTGTAGCTGGAGACCTAGCCAACAAAGCACGAACGACATTACGAAACTGGCTTAATCGCAATCCCCCTTGACCGTGCAATGACTCCTTGAAACCCGCCTGGCGGGCCCTGTCCGCAAAATTTCCTGTGAAAAACTGGTGCTTCAACCTGCTCACATATGAATGGCCTATGATCCAGACTTCTCTGTGGCCTGGCCCCCAGGCGGGTACCTGGAATGGGCGAGGCTCAGTTGACCGGCGGACGACGGCTAGCTCCCCTCCTGCGGCACAGGATGTGGAAACTGCAGAGAATTGAAACAAAACCAAACATTAGCAATAGCACTTAAAGTAAGTGTAGCCGCGCATATCTTTTGTAGCAGTCCGAAGACCAACACCATATTCTTTGAACCTCATGTCCCATCAGTCCCTGAGCCGTGGCTTCAGTGGCTGCCCCGATCCTGAAAGAATGGGTACCAAATTTGGATGCATCCAGGCCTGCCGCCCCCAGCGCCAAAGTCAAAATCCTACCAAACTGAAACCTCGTGAGGGGAGTCCCATCCTGGTGGATAAATAATGGCCCTCCTGCGCCCCGTGGTCTGCAGGCCAGATACGCCTCCAGGTTGTCCACCGGACAGCATGTGCACCCTAGAGCTTTGTGCAAGATAACGTGATCCCCCCTCCCGTTCTGATCCATTTTTGATCTGGGGATTGATAAGGATACAGAACCTCCCTGTAGGTGAACATGGGCAAATTGCATCCCACCCTGCTAATCGTGTTTATTCCGCACCACCAATTCCCCTACCCTGAAAGCGCCATAGAAGGCGGAGGAAAAGGCAGACCTGAACAGCTGGACCTCCCCAGTGGATCTACATACTTTCCCCAATGCCTCCATGAGGGCTGACAGTACTTCAATGCTAATCGGGTGTCGAATGTCCGGCTGGGCATCTTGCAGGCGTTGCCACCCTTTCAGAGCCCTTTGAACTAAGAATGAGCCCGTGGGATCCCTATGCCACAGCATCTTCACAAAAAAGGCTATTGCTGCCATGTGGCGCTTTGCACATGCCACATAACGCCCCCTATCCCTCAATTCCCTCACGAATGATATGACAGATGCTGGCTCGTGCCATGCCCCTTACCAGCCTTCCCCTAGAGATGTGCAGTCTGTGGTAAAGGCCCCCTCATAGGCCTGCCTAGACCTGGGTGCTAGGCTAGCTGCCACGAGGTCCAGTAGGTTGGGGCACCAAGTTGCCACAGATGCTCCGGAAAAGGTGTGGGACAGTCCGCTGCTTCCGGGTGGTAGGACCTGAGAACCTGCATCTTGAAACGAGACAATGCGTCAGCCGCGTGGTTGAGCATTCCCGGGACATGCCTGGCCCTAAACATCACATTTAATCTCATACATTGCAGTACTATCTCTTTGATCAAGCAAAGCATCATTTTACACTTAGCAGACTGTTGATTAATGCATTCAACCACTGCCATATTGTCAGACCAGAAAACCACAGACTGATTGCGAAACTGATGTGGCCAAATGGTCACGGCCACCAAAATGGGGAATAGTTCCAGAAATGAAATGTTACTTGTTACACCGGCGTCAACCCTCCAAGTGGGGCAATGTTGCGCCACCCATTGTGAATCCATAATGGCTCCAAAACCCTCACTCCCTGCAGCGTCTGTCATGAGGCCAAGAAGAGCTTCCCCAGCTCCTGAGGCTGCTCCCCTGGTTTCCCTGAAATGACAATCAGCGCGCAGGGGATTCTGGGTAGGAAAACGTTGGGGGGTCCACGCAAGCCATACTTCACTGGACTCCCCCGGCTGTCTAGTTTTCAGAAATGTGTGAGTTTGGTAGGTTTCCCAAGATGGCCGCCGAGCCCGGGGCCAAAAACCCAGGTGACCCCCCTTGGAAAACCAGGTTGTTTTGTGATAGGTCATTTTGATGTCTCCTCAATACGTTTCGGGCCCCCATCGGGGGAGAACATGGCGGCCGGCTGAACGCCTAGGTCGCGAGTCCCGCAGTCGAGCGGTTTTGAAATCAGGATATACTTACGGTTGGGAGCGGTTTACACCATGAGTTGCGGGGCTTCGGTGAGGATCCGAGTTTAGTGGCGGGTCGTGGAGTTTGTTTTCGGCGCGGCGCCTGCCTGCCTTGGCGCTGTCTGTGGAGGCAAGCTCTGAGGGGTGCGGAGCTGTGCGGCGGCCCGCCCGCTGTTGCTTGGAGGCTGCCGGAGCTGCCGGAGCTCGCGAGAGTAGGTGAGCGAGCCCAGTGACGAGCGCTGAGCAGAGAGCACGGAGGAGCTGAATGGGACGGGGAGCAGTGGAGGCACTGGGAGGTGTGCTGTCCCCCACTCCTTGCGACGACGGAGTTAGGACCGGAAAAGACCGAAGTGAGTTGGGGGACTTTTGGTCAGTGGCAGCTCACACATTTCAGCACTTACGCAGGGCTACATTCAAACAAAACTTCAGAGGGGCCCCCTATAAGTTATTTTACCACTCAGAATCAGAGGGGTTACCATCATCTTCAGTATTTAATGCAGAGGCCCCTAGTGCTTATGCCAAACCCAGGTTGAAAATAACTGGACTAAAAAGTATTAAATACCAAACGGGCTCCCATACTCAATCCTTTTATACAGATGACGAAGTGGAACCCTCTGTTTGCATGAATCCCAATAGGAAAAAGTTCAAGGCAAGAAGAAGGGCTCGTCTGTTTCACAGCTGTCCCTGTCACCGGTAGCGGGTAAGAGCGATAAGCATAATTCCATAGTCGCTAATATCACGTCTGACACATTAGGAAATGGGTCTCAAAAGCCAAACTTGCGGAGTCAAGGAAGAGTGGAAATAGTGTCGTCAGATAAAATCCCTGAGTCAGCCCAGGAGCAAGTTAAAGATTGGAGCTCACTACAGGATATTGGCTCAGTTAAATACATTAGCAGGAAACAAAGGGCCCAAAAATCCAAAGGAGTTACAACAGCAGTGGTTTCCACTAGAGCCGCAAAAATAGCAAAAAAAGAACAGCTAAAGAGAGGCTCTAATTTAAAAGTTACCCCCTCATTGCGCTCCTTTTTCAAAATCCAAGAGAAGCCAACACAGAGCGAAGTTTCTACGAATGTAACGCCTACACTAACACTGAACACAATGGAGTCACAAAACAAATATCAAATTCTCAGACTAGAAGATCAAGGCCAGGACGATGAACACACCTCAGAGGCTACTTCAGAAGAAGCTCCACAAACAGAACCCCTACAAAGTGAGGGCCACTTACACTACAGTAAGCTAGCTGATGGCCAAGGAAGCGAGCAAGTTAGAGATTCCCCTTTAAGGGAGGATATGGGGGCTTTAGCGGCCTCACTGTTAATGGAGATGAAAAATCGGTTTGCCAAATCAGAGAAAAATCAGGAGAAAATTCAGGCCACTTGTGAGGCTCTGGAGGCTAAAGTTAACGCATTGGTTAATAGAGTGGTAGTAGTCGAATCAGCTCTGGAACACAAAGGATGATGTGAGGATTTGTCAGAGTGACATTAAGAAAATATTCTCAACAGAAAGTGAACTTAGAGATAAAATTGAGACCTTAGAAAACAATGCTAGGAGGAATAATTTGCGCTTACTAAATATTCCTGAAGGCCAGGAAGGCCAAAATATAAGATCTTTTGTAGTGAGTCTCCTGAAAGATTTTATACCTGATTTGGATGAGAAAGGGTTGGACGAAGACATACAAAGAGCCCATAGAGACCCATTTAGGCTAAATAGAGATAGGAAAAACCCACGCAGAGTTTTAGTCAACTTTAAAACTTATTCAATAAAAGAACGCATATTGATTAAAGCTCTAAACTCTGGCAACCTAATAAGAGACGGATATAACTATAAAATCCGCTCGGACATCTCCAAGGCCACCGCTGACAGGCAATGGGCCCTAGGAAAATATATGCAGGACCTCAGGGCCGAAGGAGCCACTGTCCAGATGAAATTTCCAGCCCTTTTACGTATAATGTGGTGTAACAAAACCTATAACATTAGAGCCCCAAAAGAAGTGGAGCAGCTACTAGAAACTATGAAGACAAGCAGGGATAAGTAGCCTGATATGTTAAAATGTTTTAAAAAATTACAGCCGTTCGACTGCGGTTCTCAAACTGGGCAACGAGGTTGCCCAATGGAAATGGGGAGGGTTCTCCAGGGTGGGGGTGTGAGTATTTTTTTAGGGTTCTTTTTGTGCACGTTGACATTTTCTTTGGGTGGGGAGCATTCAGGGATAAAACTAAAAAAATATTTGTCCGATATGTGAGTTATATAGCAAAACAGGGAGGGCGCCATAGGGAACAAGAAAGAAATCAACTTAATGGGTGATTTGAAAATAGCAACTTGGAATGTGAATGGGCTAAGAACAAGGGGCAGGCGTCAAAAGATTTTTGAGTACCTTAAACAACAAAATTGCGATATCATTATTTTACAAGAGACACATCTGCTAAGAAATGAGTGGCTTGAAGCTATAAAATATGAGAATTGGATTGGGGAGACCGTTTCTACCAACCAAACATGTAACACTAAGGGTGTGTCTATCATTATTAGAAAATCACATATTCTTACGCTAACAGGACAAACAGTAGATTCAAGAGGAAGATGGGTTATAGCAAATATAAAAGCCTATGATATCGCCTTCTCCGTAGCGGGTACTACGGGCCCAATACAGATGATCCAGTGCCCCTTCAGTCATTATACACACAGTTGCTAGTACAGTCCACTCCAATAATACTAGGTGGCGACTATAATATTTTATTAGATCCTAAAAGAGATAGACATCCCCCAAGTAAAGTCTTAAATCTACCCAAGATGCGAGAGTACTTGAACAGACTTAGAGAAGATCTGGGTTTAATTGATATTTGGAAATTAAAAGGGGACAAAACAAATAAATTTACTTTTAGAAACTATAAGTATCGCCATGCCTCTAGATTAGATTTCTTCCTAGTGGATAAACTCTTAAGTAATAAAGTTAAGAAAGTCCAGCACTTGCCCGCACACTTGTCCGATCACTCATTAGTTCAATTACATATTAAGTTTGAGTTAAGACAGGGCGAGAAAAGGTGGACTGTGGATCGAACACTCCTATTAGACCAACAAGTTATTGACAAATTAGTGGTAACAACTGAAAATTACTTTAAGGAAAATGGTGATGGGGAGGTGTCCAAAATGATAGTCTGGGATGCGTACAAAGCCGTGCTTAGATGCACACTAGCCGGCATAGCGATAGGAAAAAATAAATTGAAGAAGCTTAAAATTTCACAAATAGAGGCAGATTTACAAGAGAGACAAGCCAACCTAGAAAGTTCGACTCTTGAAGAAGATCGTAGCAGTTTAAAAAAGGAAATATCGAAGCTGAAACAGGAGCTTACCTCAGAACTAGAGGAAAAGATAAGGAGGAGATGGCAAGCTAGTACTTTGTCAAATTACGAATTTGGGGAGAATAGCGGTAAACTGTTAGCTTGGAAGCTCAAGACAGAGCAAAATAGAAACAAGATAACAGCCATTCACAAGGGAAATGGAGGACAAATAACTGAAGACAGGTCAGGCATCGAAGAGGTCTTTGAACATTTTTTCCAGTTATTATACAAGGAAGACCTAGTACCTTCACCCCTAACGATAGATACATACTTAAACAAATCATGTGGTCTGAAGTTAGATGAAGATTCTTGTGAAATTTTAAATGCACACATCACTTTAAAGGAGGTCCAGGAAGTAATTAGCAACCTTAAAAGAGGTAAAGCAGCTGGACCGGATGCCATACCTAATGAGCTCTATGTAGCACTAAAAGACTGTCTCGCACCCAGATTAACTGTCCTCTTTAATGTCATTTTTTTGGAGGGCCTTCCAATCCCCAAATCTTGGAATGAGGCGACGATTAGCTTGATATTAAAACCAGGAAAAGACCCTCTATGCTGTGAGTCCTACAGGCCAATATCGCTCCTTAACACAGATTACAATATTTTTTCCCAGCTCTTAGCAAAAAGACTCGGCTCACTATCTCATAAAATTATTTGTGAGGATCAGAAGGGATTTATTAAAGGTAGACAACTACATGATCTTACACACCAACTGATCGGAGCCATTGATATTGCAACTCAAGAGAAAGTATCCTTGGCAATTTTTACGTTTGATGCGGCAAAGGCTTTTGACCGTGTTAACTGGTCATACTTACAAAAAGTCATCTTACACAATAATTTAGGCTTAAATTTCTCACGGGTAATAGATAATACGTTTCGGGCCCTTGCCTGTCGCGGGTACTTGACCCACCCACGCGAGTGAGGTACCATTTTTATCGGGAGACCTGGGGGAACGCTGGGTGGTAGGAAATTTGTGGATCCACGCAGATTCCAGAACTTTCCCACACAGAAATTTGAGAAAAAAGTGATTTTTTCAGCTAAATTTGAGGTTTGCAGTGGAATCTGGGTAGGAAAATGTTAGGGGACCCACGCAAGCCATACCTTGCTGGACTCCCCCGGGTGTCTAGTTTTCAGAAATGTGTGGGTTTGGTAGATTTCCCAAGATGGTCGCCGATCCGGGGGCCAAACACCCAGGTGACTCCCCTTGCAAAACCAGGTTGTTTTGTGATAGGTCATTTTGATGTCTCCTCAATACGTTTTGGGCCCTTGCCTATCGCGGGTACTTGGGGAAATTTGTGGATCTACGCAGATTCCAGAAGTTTCCACCACAGAAATGTGAGGAAAATGTGTTTTTTTAACAAAGTTTGAGGTTTGCAAGGGATTCTGGGTAACAGAACCTGGTGAGAGCCAGACAAGTCACCCCATCCTGGATTCCCCTGGGTGTCTAGTTTTCAAAAATGTATAGGTTTGCTAGGTTTCCCTAGGTGCCGGGAGAGCTAGGGTTCAAAATCTACAGCTAGGCACGTTGCAAAAAAAAGGGTCCGTTTTCACTGTGAAAATGTGGTGTGTCCACGTTGCGTTTTGGGCCGTTTCCTGTCGCTGGCACTAGGCCTACCCACACAAGTGAGGTACCATTTTACTCAGAAGACTTTAGGGAATGCGGGGCGGGTGGAATTTTGTGGATCCACGCAGATTCCAGAACTTTCCACCACAGAAATGTGAAGAAAATTTGTTTTTTTAAATACATTTTGAGGTTTGCAAGGGATTCTGGGTAACAGAACCTGGTGAGAGCCAGACAAGTCACCCCATCCTGGATTCCCCTGGGTGCCTAGTTTTCAAAAATGTATAGGTTTGCTAGGTTTCCTGTAGGACTTGGCCTTTTTGGCTAACGTTCCCTAAAACGTTTTGCTTTCTCCCGGACCGTTTTCCTGACATATAGTTGCCAATTTAGATGCTTTGGGTACTTTGCCACTGCTAATCAGTGTCAAAGTACAAAGGTTCCCTGTGTAAAGTGTAATGGTAATTGGTTGGCCATGATTGGTATGTTTGCCTTACTAGTAAAGTCCTTAGTGATGTGCACTGTGTGTGCCAGGGCTAGTAATGCAAAGGTGCGCGGAGAAGGGAACTCAGGCCTGCAGTGTAGGGCCTGCGCGCAGTTTGCTAAGTTAGCATGTTGTCCTGACAAGTGCAACCACTTGTCAGGCCTTACTTTCCCTTTTGCGTACACAGTGGGCACCCCTGTGGTAGGTCCCGGGTAACCCCTGGGCAGGGTGCAGTGTAAGTAAAAGGCAGGACATATACTGAGGTGTGTTTTATGTCCTGACAGTGAAAAACACTCCATTTCGTTTTTCACTGGTGAAAGGCCATCCTGCCCATAGGACAGAATGGGGGAGTTGGGTATCGGGTTTGTTAGCCTAGTTTCCCACAAGTTTAAAATGGAGAGGTGAAGTTTAATATGTATGAACTCACAGTGTCATAACACATCTTTCTATGAAAGTGGTTTTGTCACTGTGTGTTCAGAAACCACTCTTTTAGAAAGTGGCTGAGTTTTGTGCTTTAAGCATTTCTGTGTGTCTCTGCTGAATGTGGATTGACTGTCTGGAGCTGAGAAGGGAGGGGTTGAGAAGGCACCAGGCTGACCTGCATCTGGAGAGTATGCGAGGAGATACCCCCGGAGGTGAAGAGGCCTGGGTTGCGGCTATAAAACAATTGACCCATCGCCTGCTGAGTGATTCAGGATCCAGACCCCCAGTATCAAAGGGAGAAAGGTGACACTGGGAGGGAGACACCTAGAACTGATTTAGGCAGGGGTCAGGGACCCCCGAGCACAACGAACTTCAAAGACATTTAGGGGTATATCTATGAGAGCTGAAACCCCTGAACGTTGGAATTGAAATGGATTGAGACTGAAAAGGCTTGGACCCATTTCGTGGTCAAGAGGAACCTCTGCTAAGGAAAGAACAACTGAAGAGACTGCTGGGAAGGACCGACCCTTGCTTCATGATCTGGGGCTGGTCTGCAGTTTGCTGTTTTAACCAAGGAAGTGGCTGTTGGGACTGTGCTTTGTGCGCTGGGTCCCCCTGCTTGAAGAAGACTGTGCTTTGTGCTGTGTCTTGTTACCCCAAGGGCCCGAGGTGAGCTGGCTCCCCGTTTGGAAACACAGGAACATAAAAGTTTCTGGAGAAGTTTCAAGCCACACGGTGGGCGCGTGTTGTGGCAGCTTGAGTCCCTTGGAAGGTGTGCCCTGTGATCTTGGACACACGGAGGAGAAGTGAGACTCGGAAGCGCTGGGTGCGTGTCGTGGTGCACAGGAGGCGTTGGTGAAGAGCGCCTGGTCAACTTGTGCATCGAAGGTGAAGTGAGTCTCGGACGCGCTGGGTGCGTGTCGTGGTGCACCGCAGGCGCTGGTGAAGAGCGCCTGGTCAGCGGGTGCATCGGAGGTGAAGGGAGTCTCGGACCCACAGGGTGCGTGTCGTGGTGCACAGGAGGCGTTGGCGAGGAGCGCCTGGTCAACGTGTGCATCGGAAGTGGAGTGAGTCTCGGGCACGCAGGGTGCGTGTCGGGGTGCACCGGAGGCACTGGTGAAGAGCGCCTGGTCATCGAGTGCACCGGAGGAGAAGTGAGGCTCGAACATGGTGAGCTTGTCGGGGTGTGGCCGAAGGCGTTGGTGAAGAGCGCCAGGATATCGGGGCACCGGAGTTGGAGTAAGTCTCAGTGAAGCAGTGTGCGTGCTTTGGTGCAACCTGGGACTGTGGAGGAGATCGGCTGATCATCGTGTGCACCGTAAGAAAGTGAGTCTCTGCAGCGCGGTGTGCATGTCTTGGTGCCAACTGAGACCGCAGGAAGGAGTGCCTGGTGAACGTGCACTCGGAGTCGACGTGAAGTCCCATCAGCGTTGTGTGTGTGGCTTCGTGCCAGAGGAGACCCGGAGGGTGCTTTGGTGAACGTGCACCCAGAGTAACGTAATGTCAGAGTCGTGGGGTACGTGTGCCCTGCGGCCGCCTGAGACCTTCCTAACAGTTGCGGCCCGAACCGGCAGCCCCGGAGGAGCTGAGCTGCCAGGCCGAGCCGCTGAGGCCCATTGAGAAAGTTCTGCACGGAAGGCCCAGTTCGCTGAAGGAGGAGAGGAGAGTGGGGTCGCGCCCCCAGGTAACGTGGATCACTGCCTGGGCAGGGTGCGGGCTCGGAGGGACACTCTCTCGGCCTCTTAGTCCTTCTGGCGACGTGAGCCTTTGCTTCTGCTCAGATTGGGGCCCGTACTGACCAAAGGAGTGGCAGTACTGGGGCCGGAGTGAGAAGCTGTACTTTATGTCATCGTGGATACGTGTGGGGGGCAACTGTTATCGAAGAGGCTGACTGTCATAATACACATTGCTAATATTGCTGCTAACGAACTGCCGGACAGTCTTATGATGCCTGACGTTATTTCTGCATAACGAAGTACACGATTGTAGCGCTCCGCATTGCATTATTTCTCCCTTGCAAAGTACAGAATTGTAGCGGCCCGCATTGCATTATTTCTTCATTGCAAAGTACGTGATTGGGGTGTGACGCATTGCATTATTCCTTCATTGCGCAGTACATGATTGTAGTGGTACGCATTGCATTATTTCTCCCATTGCAAGGTACCGGGGTGTATCACTACGCATTGTATTATTTCTCCTTTGCCCAGCACAGGATTGTATCGTTACGCAGCGCACTATTGTTTGTCCATTGCAACATGTGTGATTCTAGCATTACGACCAGCATAGCATTTTGAAAGCGGTGGTTAGGATTTGAACCTACCAGCCAGCCAGAACGAATATTACCCTTTATTATATGTTGGCTTTTGTATCGTGTGGTCTGATTGTATATCTTTTTATATAAAGTTTATCCTCGTTTTTATCAAACTCGTGTGGAGTCCATTTGTGGTGTCACCAGTGGGTTGCTGTGGGTGTGGTTGCACATACTGTACACTTGTGCCTTGGAGATAGGCCTGGCTGCTCGTGCCAAGCTACTAAGGGGGTGAGCAGGGCTATCTCAAACGGTGTCCTTACTTGGCCTAACGTTGAGTGAGGAGTCCCGGGTCTCGCATTTGTGACAGTGGTGCGTGACTGGGACTCCGGCTTCCAACATTTGGCGGCAGAGCGGTGGGATACGATCCTAACGTAATTGAAACGCGTGTGTGCAAAACCACTTACAGTAATTGGTGTACATCATAAATTGATTGCAGACCACGACGCAACAACATATTGTTTTGAATTGTTGGTTCTATTGTTGAGTAACCTTTAAAACACACATCATGTCTCAGGAGGGGAGCCAGATAGCCGGTGAGGCTGCGGCTGCAGAATTAGAGTTTAACATTGAGGCATTGTTTACCTACAAGGTTGACCAGTTGAGGAAATTCTGCAGAGCTTTGGGATGTCCCATGAAGGGTAGCACCAAGAAGGAGGAGCTGCAAGTGGCCTTGAGGGCCTGGTGGGAAGCCAAAGAGGCTCAGGAGATGGGTGATGTTGAGGTGGATGAGGATGACCCAGGGAATGGATTTGATCCACAGGAATTGCCAGTGGAGGGACCAGCCGCAGGGGCTGGTAGTAGCCATTCAGGGAGGAGTTTTTCACCAGAGGAGTTGGAGGAAAACCAAAGGGTCAGACTGCATGAGTTGGAGGTGTTAAAACTTAAAACTCAAGCAGAGGAGAGCAGGAACGCTCTCGCATTGGAAGAGAAACGGATTCTCTTCGCTCATGAGTTAAGCATGAGGGAACTGGACATTAAGGGTAGACAAGCAGAGTCCAGTTTGAATGGTGGCAGCGCACAGCCAGTGCCAAGTGTGGATGAGTACAAGTGTGCACTGGAAGATTGGGTAGTGGTTAGCATGGTAAATGATTTGGAGGGGTTGTCCAATTTGGCCCCAGGGGAGCCTAGGCTCAGAAATTATTTTCCAGGATTCCACCACCCCGGGTTAAGGTGTGGGCTCCTTGATTCCCGGGAGCCTGCACGAGAAACGGACCCCTGGTCATGGGTCCAGGGGCCTGAAAAGGCCCCAGAGAGGGAAGAAGGGCCAAGTGGCGCAAAGAGATCCAGAGTAGTGAGGAGGAGTTGCTGGCTAGCCCCTTGTCTCAAAAGAGGGGGAGGAAGAGTAAGAAGCACCCCCAGGGATCAGCAGTACCACCCAGGAAACTGGGGGGGGGGGGGCTTAGGAGAGCCCCCGGGTGGAGGCCTAGTGCCTACTTGCCAGAGGTGTGAGGAAGGACACCTAGCGTCAGGAGGGCATGGGGAGTCTGTAGCCAGAGCTCCTGTCGTCTTGAAGTTTGTGGGTGCCATTCCTAAGTGGCAGGCCCAGAAAAATAAATGGAAGGATAAAAGAGGGTTGTGTTCCCCAGGGGGAACACCAGTGGGACAGTGTCCAGCCAGTGGGGCTGGGTCCCCTAGAAGTGACCAGGGTAAACCCACTTTTAACCTGGAGGGCAGGATGACTGGAGGTAGTATCCTGACCGATGGACCTTCCCAGGGTACCACTCCAGGGTGGGGTTGGCATGGGACAAGCACCCCTGGAGGGGTCCCCCTGACCTGGAGGGATCCATGGAACAGCATTGTTGGCTCAGGGAGTAGTGATCAAGAAGACCCCCTGGGGTCAGGAAGGCGTGGAACAGGAGGGTGTCCCTGTGGTAGAGGGCCTGTGTTAGACTTGGCATCTTTTGGCGTGTTTCCCCTGACTTTTTGCTTTCTGACCTCCCGGTTTTGACTCTGTTTTTGCTGGTGTAAGGATTCTGCGCACTTTCCTCACTGCTGTCCAGTGGGAAAGTGCAAGTGCTCCTGTATAAAATGCGTTATGGATTGGTGTTTCCATGATTGGCCTATTTGGTTTATGTGTCAGTCCCTTGTAAAGCGCACTGCGAGTGCCAGGGCCTATAGACCAAATGCTGTTGGTGGGCTGCAGCACTGGATTGTGCCACCCACGCAAACAGCCCGTAGAGTGTAACTCGGGCCTGCCATCGCAGAGCCTGTGCGCAGCCTGGGGCTGCCATGTCGACTTGGCAAGTGCACACACTTGCAAGTCCCTAAACCTTCCCTTTGCTACATGTTAGTCACCCCTAAGGTAGGCCCAAGGTACCCCTGTGGGCAGGGTGCGTTGTATGCGAAAGGTAGGACATGCCCTGGTGTGTGCGGCATGTCCTGATTGTGAATTACAGCCTAGTTCGTTTTTCACTATTGCAAGGCTACCTGTTCCCCATAGGCCAGAACGGGCAGTTTGGATTATTACAGCTTATAATCCTAACTGACCCCGGGAACGTGGTAGAAATTCGAGTTTAGTATGCCTGGACTCAGAATGGTAAAATGTATCTTTTAGTGAAGTTGGTTTTAACATTCTGTGTTTGAAAATACCACTTTTAGAAAGTGGGTATTTTCTTGTCTAACCATCCAAGCCTGCCTCTGCGAGGTTGTGTATTCCTTGTCTGGAATGTGAGTGACAGGGGCTGGGGGATGCCAGGAGACAGGGTGAGTCAGCACAGGGCTGAATAGCAAGATCTACATGTAGATGGGTGGGAGGGGTCGCACCTGGGCCCTGAATAGGACAGTGCCTTCCCTCCACAATGCTGGCTCCACCTCCTGTGGTGCGTCTGATGTCCCTGGCCTACTCACTGAAAGAAGGGACGGAGACTTGTCAACAAAGTGCTCCAGAACTGGTTTGGACTAGGCAAAGGCCTCTCTGCCTTCAGAGAACAAAGGAATTTGGGATATAAATATTGGGGCCCTGACCCCATGGATTTAGATCTCGCTGGAATCAAGGAACCTGCCAAGACGAAGAGCTGGAAGAGCTGCCAGGAGGAGTACTGCCCCTTTGCTGTGTTGTTGCTTTGTTGGGTTGGCCTGCAGTTGCTGCTTCTGTCTTGGGCAGTGAAAGGACTGGACTGAACTTTCTACAAACTTGTGCTGAGTATCTCCAAGGGCCTGAAACCGAGCTGGCCTCCTGTTAAGAAGTCTCAGGGACTACAAAGACTTCACGAGCCTCTGGGTACCGCTTCTGGAACGCTGTTTCAGTTGCCACAGAGGAAGGGAACTGCAACCGACTCCGTCAACCGAATCCATCCCTGGCCGGTGACCTGTTTGCACTGCAGACCGCATCGCCCCGCTTCGCATCGCAACCCTGGTCTCACCGTGGGCGACGTCCGACGCTGCCAACATCGAGCCGCTGCTTGCACCGTGACCTGTGGGCACCGCAGTTCGCATCGCATCGCTTCACTGAACCAGCCGGACCCGACCGACGCGGTTGCTGCAACTGGCTCAAGAGTCGTGACCGCACCGCATTTGGGGCACCGCTCGCACGTCTGCGACGCACCGCTCCGATTCGCACCGCTGTCCGACGCCAGCTCCCGCACTCCGGCTTGGTCGCCTGCATCGCAACCTGTCAGCACCGCATCGAGCATCGTCTCACCCTGCATCGCACGCCTTGGACTCACCGACTCCGTCTGCACGACGCTCATCGAGCCGCTGCCTGCACCGCATCGAGGGACACCGCACCTTGCATCGCTCCGTCTTGCACCGCAACCGCGACGAACGCCGACCGGCTCGTACACTCCGTACCAGCCACAACGAGAAAGGTACTGTAACCGAGTCTGTTCGTGACTCTGCTGGCCCGTATCGACGCGGTCGGCTGGAACTGTTAGACTCTGTGGTTTTCAGCATCGCGGTAGGCTCGGACGGAGCTACCGACTCGTACGAACTTTGCTTTTGTGCTATTCCTGCAAAGAAGAAGTTAACGTATCAAGCATTCATTCGTAAAGTATAGTATTGTGGATTTTTGTCGTAATTGGTCTTGTCTTGAGTATATAAAATATTGGTTATTTTTCTAAACTGGTGTGGTGTCCGTTTGTAGTGCTTACACTGTATTACTGTTGGTTATGTGCAAATGCTTTACACACTACCTCTGAATTAAGCCTGACTGCTCGTGCCAAGCTACCACGAGGGTGAGCAGGGGTTACTTCACGAGTGTAACACCCTTACCCTGACTAGGAAGAAGGGTCCCTACTTGGACAAAGGTGCAAGCCCTTGCCAACTAGAGATCCCATTTCTAACAGCCTGCGTCCTGGTTCTATCGCCCGAAGCCGGGAAGTCCATCAAGGTAATGATTGGTCTACCCTGGCTTTTGGCTGGGAGGGGGTTTTGCTTTCCCCCTGGACCGTTTTCCTGACATAGAGTTGCCAATTTAGATGCTTTGGGTACTTTGCCACTGCTAATCAGTGTCAAAGTACAAAGGTTCCCTGTGTAAAGTGTAATGGTAATTGGTTGGCCATGATTGGTATGTTTGCCTTACTAGTAAAGTCCTTAGTGATGTGCACTGTGTGTGCCAGGGCTAGTAATGCAAAGGTGCGCGGAGAAGGGAACTCAGGCCTGCAGTGTAGGGCCTGCGCGCAGTTTGCTAAGTTAGCATGTTGTCCTGACAAGTGCAACCACTTGTCAGGCCTTACTTTCCCTTTGCGTACACAGTGGGCACCCCTGTGGTAGGTCCCGGGTAACCCCTGGGCAGGGTGCAGTGTAAGTAAAGGCAGGACATATACTGAGGTGTGTTTTATGTCCTGACAGTGAAAAACACTCCATTTCGTTTTCACTGGTGAAAGGCCATCCTGCCCATAGGACAGAATGGGGGAGGTTGGGTATCGGGTTTGTTAGCCTAGTTTCCCACAAGTTTAAAATGGAGAGGTGAAGTTTAGTATGTATGAACTCACAGTGTCATAACACATCTTTCTATGAAAGTGGTTTTGTCACTGTGTGTTCAGAAACCACTCTTTTAGAAAGTGGCTGAGTTTTGTGCTTTAAGCATTTCTGTGTGTCTCTGCTGAATGTGGATTGACTGTCTGGAGCTGAGAAGGGAGGGGTTGAGATGGCACCAGGCTGACCTGCATCTGGAGAGTATGCGAGGAGAAACCCCAGGAGGTGAAGAGGCCTGGGTTGCAGCTATAAAACAATTGACCCATCTCCTGCTGAGTGATTCAGGATCCAGACTCCCAGTATCAAAGGGAGAAAGGTGACACTGGGAGGAAGACACCCAGAACTGATTTAGGCAGGGGTCAGGGACCCCTGAGCACAACGAACTTCAAAGACATTTAGGGGTATATCTATGAGAGCGGAAACCCCTGAACGTTGGAATAGAAATGGATTGAGACTGAAAAGGCTTGGACCCATTTCGTGGTCAAGAGGAACCTCTGCTAAGGAAGGAACAACTGAAGCGACTGCTGGGAAGGACCGACCCTTGCTTCGTGATCTGGGGCTGGTCTGCAGTTTGCTGTTTTAACCAAGGAAGAGGCTGTTGGGACTGTGCTTTGTGCGCTGGGTCCCCCTGCTTGAAGAAGACTGTGCTTTGTGCTGTGTCTTGTTACCCCAAGGGCCCGAGGTGAGCTGGCTCCCTGTTTGGAAACACAGGAACATAAAAGTTTCTGGAGAAGTTTCAAGCCACACGGTGGGCGCGTGTTGTGGCAGCTTGAGTCCCTTGGAAGGTGTGCC
The DNA here is from genome assembly GCA_963921515.1 of Calotriton arnoldi. Lineage (NCBI taxonomy): Eukaryota > Metazoa > Chordata > Amphibia > Caudata > Salamandridae > Calotriton > Calotriton arnoldi. Next base: position 1,613,197 of record CAWUFW010001137.1, read on the forward strand.
CTGTGATCTTGGACACACGGAGGAGAAGTGAGACTCGGAAGCGCTGGGTGCGTATCGTGAGGCACAGGAGGCGTTGGTGAAGAGCGCCTGGTCAACGTGTGCATCGAAGGTGAAGTGAGTCTCGGACACGCTGGGTGCGTGTCGTGGTGCACCACAGGCGTTGGTGAAGAGCGCCTGGTCAGCGTGTGCATCGGAGGTGAAGTGAGACTCGGACGTGCAGGGTGTGTGTCGTGGTGCACAGGAGGCGTTGGCGAGGAGCGCCTGGTCAACGTGTGCATCGGAAGTGGAGTGAGTCTCGGACGCGCAGGGTGCGTGTCGGGGTGCACCGGAGGCGCTGGTGAAGAGCGCCCGGTCATCGAGTGCACCGGAGGAGAAGTGAGGCTCGGACACAGTGAGCGTGTCGGGGTGCGGCCGAAGGCGTTGGTGAAGAGCGCCAGGATATCGGGGCACCGGAGTTGGAGTAAGTCTCAGTGAAGCAGTGTGCGTGCTTTGGTGCAACCTGGGATAGTGGAGGTGATCGGCTGATCATCGTGTGCACCGGAAGAAAGTGAGTCTCTGCAGCGCAGTGTGCGTGTCTTGGTGCCAACTGAGACTGCAGGAAGGAGTGCCTGGTGAACGTGCACTCGGAGTCGACGTGAAGTCCCATCAGCATTGTGTGTGTGGCTTCGTGCCAGAGGATACCCGGAGGGTGCTGTGGTGAACGTGCACCCGGAGAAACGTAATCTCAGAGGCGTGGGGTACGTGTGCCATGCGGCCGCCTGAGACCTTCCTAACAGTCGCGGCCCGGACCGGCAGCCCCAGAGGAGCTGAGCTGCCAGGACGAGCAGCTGAGGCCCATTGAGAAAGTTCTGCACGGAAGGCCCAGTTCGCTGAAGGAGGAGAGGAGAGTGGGGTCGCGCCCCCAGGTAACGTGGATCACTGCCTGGGCGGGGTGCGGGCTCGGAGGGACACTCTCTCGGCCTCTCAGTCCTTCTGGCGACGTGAGCCTTTGCTTCGGCTCAGATTGGGGCCCGTACTGACCAAAGGAGTGGCAGTACTGGGGCCTTAGTGAGAAGCTGTACTTTATGTCATCGTGGATACGTGTGGGGGGCAACTGTTATTGAAGAGGCTGACTATCGTAATACACATTGCTAATATTGCTGCTAACGAACTGCCGGACTGTCTTATGACGCCTGACATTATTCCTGCATAACGAGTACACGATTGTAGCGCTCCGCATTGCATTATTTCTCCCTTGCAAAGTACAGGATTGTAGCGGCCCGCATTGCATTATTTCTTCATTGCAAAGTACGTGATTGGGGTGTGACGCATTGCATTATTCCTTCATTGCGCAGTACATGATTGTAGCGGTACGCATTGCATTATTTCTCCCATTGCAAGTTACCGGGGTGTATCGTTATGCATTGTATAATTTCTCCTTTGCCCAGCACAGGATTGTATCGTTACGCAGCGCACTATTGTTTGTCCATTGCAACGTGTGTGGTTCTAGCATTACGACCAGCATAGCATTTTGAAAGCGGTGGTTGGGATTTGAACCTACCAGACAGCCGGAACGAATATTACCCTTTATTATATGTTGGCTTTTGTATTGTGTGGTCTGATTGCATATCTTTTTATATAAAGTTTATACTCGTTTTTATCAACCTCGTGTGGAGTCCATTTGTGGTGTCACCAGTGGGTTGCTGTGGCTGTGGTTGCACATACTGTACACTCATGCCTTGGAGATAGGCCTGGCTGCTCGTGCCAAGCTACTAAGGGGGTGAGCAGGGCTATCTCAAACGGTGTCCTTACTTGGCCTAAAGTTGAGTGAGGAGTCCCGGGTCTCGCATTTGTGACAGTGGTGCGTGACTGGGACTCCGGCTTCCAACATTTCCCTAGGTGCCGGCAGAGCTAGGGTTCAAAATCTACAGCTAGGCACTTTGCAAAAAAAGGGTCCGTTTTCACTGTGAAAATGTGGTGTGTCCACTTTGCGTTTTGGGCCGTTTCCTGTCGCTGGCACTAGGCAACCCACACAAGTGAGGTACCATTTTTCTCGGAAGACTTTGGGGAATGCGGGGCGGGTGGAATTTTGTGGATCCACGCAAATTCCAGAACTTTCCACCACAGAAATGTGAGGAAAATGTGTTTTTTTTTACAAATTTTAAGGTTTGCAAGGGATTCTGGGTAACAGAACCTGGTGAGAGACAGACAAGTCACCCCATCCTGGATTCCCCTGGGTGTCTAGTTTTCAAAAATGTATAGGTTTGCTAGGTTTCCCAAGGTGTCGGCAGAGCTAGGGTTCAAAATTTACAGCTAAGCACTTTGCAAAAAAAGGGTCCGTTTTCACTGTGAAAATGTGGTGTGTCCACGTTGCGTTTTGGGCCGTTTCCTGTCGCTGACACTAGGCCTACCCACACAAGTGAGGTATCATTTTTATCGGGAGACTTAGGGGAACACAAAATTGTGGAGCAACTGTTATTATCTATTGACTTTCAATGCATTTCTGCCTTCCAAATGTAAGACAATGTGTAAAAAGAAGTCACTTTGAAAAATGACCTATAATTCACATGCTGGTATGGGTACCCACAATTTCGGAGATGTGCAAATAGCTACTGTTTCTAAACTCTATATTTTGTTCCCATTTCAGAAATACATAGGTGACTTTCATACCGATTTTTCCCTGTTTATATTTTTCCAAATGAATTGCTATATACCCGGTACACAATAAAAAAACATTGCAAGACGCTGATCAGTTATTGGCTCTGGGTTCGTCGGTATCTTGGTGAACCTACAAGTCCTATATATCCCCACAACCAGAAGGGTCCAGCGGATGTAACGCTATATTGCTTTCAAACATCTGTCATACTTAGTAGAAGTTACAGGTGAAAACGTTGGCACAAATGGCTGTTTTTTTAACTCATTTTCAATTTTTTCAATTTTCAACTGTTAGTTTCTATATGAAAACCTTGAAGGATCTACACAAATGACCCCTTGCTGAATTCCAAATTTTGTCTGTATAGCTTTCCAGGATCCATCATTGCTTTCATACCCATTTGTACCATTAACTGGAAGGAGGTTGAAAGCACAAAAAATAGCAAAAATAGGCTATGTCCCAGAAAAATGCCAAAACTGTGTAAATAATTTCGGTTTTCTGACAAAAGTCTGCTTGTCCCTGAAAGATGGGAAAATGGTGATTTCAGCACCAAAACCCCTTTGTTGATACCATTTGCAGGGAAAAAACCAGACGCTTTCATCTGTAGCCCTTTTTTCCCATTTTCCCCCCCCCCAAAAAAACTTTGCTGTATTTTGGCTAATTTCTGGGTCCCCTCCAGGGGAATCCACAAACCCTGGGTGCCTTTAGAATCCCTGTGATGTTGGAAGAAAAGGACGCAAATTTGGCGTGGATACCTTATGTGGTCAAAAAGTTACAGGGGCCTAAGCGCAAACTACCCCAAATAGCCCAAAAAAAGGCTTAGCACCTGGGGAAAGGCCTAGCAGCGAAGGGGTTAATTTTGCCATCAGTATATTTGTCATTGTTCCTGCTCTAAGCGCACCATTGCAAACAGAGGCACATTTAAACCTCAGTTTGCTGACTTTCAGTGCCACCTAGTGGTCACTATAAAAAGCGCAGCTGGAATGTGGAAGATACAACATTGATCTTGATATACATACTACTATAAACAAGCACCGGCAATGCCAATCAGTCATGCTTGTCTGTAAAGGTAAGCAAGATTGATTGACATTGTCAATGCTTGTTTCTCCTGTAGCCCTTTCCATCTGCTAGCCCTTTGTGCTGTGACCGCAACTTTAAGGCACTCACCTAATTGTGTATTATCGACCAAATTCTATAGGCTCACAGACCACAATATCTGTGGGCCCTCATTCAATGGTCGCACTTTGTGGGCTTTATGCTTGCCAGCATAAATGTGTGTCTGCATTTTTTTGTTTCCCTGCTGATGGAGGAGGCTGCTGTCAATGTCACTTCACTTTGTCTCCAGCATTTTTGTTTTTAATTTCTTTGACTGTTTTACATTCTTCATTATGTGCTCTATTTCCATGGGTATGTATTTAGATTTTTTGCCACAATTTTGCTTTTACATGTGTATTACTGATGCACATGAGGACTTGCTTAATATGAATTCGTTTAGCCTTGAAACTCTCTAATCTACATGTTTCAGACAACCCCACAGACAGCTCACAATATTGGCAATAGCACATTACTGAGATGTAACATCCATCTGGCTTTCTGCCACTAGCTGCCCCTTTGCATGCCTCTTCACTTTCCTGAATCGCAGGTTGCCATAACTTCTTAAAAGTCTGGAGATATTTAGGCCCATTGGACTTTGATAACATAGGATCTTTGCAGGCCACTGGTAATATGCCCATGAACAACACTGACGAATGTCACAAGCAGTGTTTCTAAAGCGTCCATGGTGCAGTAGCCTCTACTGGCAGTGAAAGGGTGTTGAGTCTGCTAGAAACACAACCACACCTGCCACCAGGGGCGGCTCCTCTGCTAAGGCAGGGGACGGTCGCCCCACTGCCTTCAGCACTGCAAAAAAAGGAAAATAAAATGATAATAACGCGATGTTATTATCAGTTTATTTTTCCGTGCTGCGCCAACTTTGTGGGCAGGCCGGGACTGCTCTGCTCATAGAGCAGGGCAGGGGAGGAGTGGTTTGCCCACTCCAAGTGAGCATGAATGTATGGCCGGTCCTCTTGGGCCGGCCAAACACTCATGTGCACTTTGCATGTTCTCCATCCAGGCTGCATCACAGCTTGATGGAGAACATGCCCCAGGCTCCCATTCCCTGGCTGAGCGGCGAACCACGGTGCTCACACCAATCACAACGCTGCATTGCAGCGTTGTGATTGGTCAGGGGAGCCTGGGTGGGTGCTTCCTGTTAAGCAGAATGAAGGAAGAGGAAGCAGAGAACCAAGGAGAGGCGGCGGCCAGCCTGCCGGCCGGCATGTGGTTTTTTTTATCCCCCGCCCCACTAATGCTTTGTGGGAGCAACCAACACTGCCTGCCACCGTAGTACGGAAGTGTCAGTTCTGTAGGTCAACAGCATGAGGCTGATTGTCCACAAGTTAGACTTTTGTCTCCAGTTAAACTTAAGTTTTGGTCTTAAGTTTAACTGAGACCAAAACTGAGACAAAAGTCTAACTTTACGACTCGCAAATGCCCTTTGTGAATACCGAAAGTATTAGTATTAGACTTTCATCTCAGTTTACCTTTGTGAATCGAGCCCATTGTCTGTAGCTTGTTAGGCATGCAAATCAGTCTGCAGTAGATTCAGGAATGTTCTCATTGAGAAAATACTGTTCGAGATTTGGTCTTACCTAAAACATAAGAATTGCTACTCTTTACCTTGCCCTATCCTCAAATTGAACAAATATGACAGTACTCAATCTGTACATACTATGATTCACGTCTCTATTGCATATATGTTATAGTTCCTGCAATAAGCCATTTTGTTTCACGTATTGTGTCATGCATTGATCCTACTATTCTTAGTCTGGTTCTCAGTTAATATTTACTTGTATTGTTTGTTCATTCTCGAATTAGGCACTGATATTTACATTATTGTCCCATGGGGACCTCAGTATTTCTGGTGCCACTGGAGACTGCAAGTGAGGATGTGCTGAAGATGTGAGAATACCTTGGCTCTGGAAGATGAACACCACCAACTCCAAATGCCAAAGATGCCTGCAAGACAAATCTTCAAGGTATATCTATCCACAAAATTCCTATGGCCCAATGTTACCACACTTCTCCTGATAAAAACGGTGCCCCACTTGTGTGGCTGGGCCTCTCGCCCATTACAGGAATTGATGAAAACTGTGACCATATGAACTCAGTGTACTGTCCTTTTGGCCTCTGCATGATCTGATCCCTAGGTTAGACCATTAATGTCTCATATTGTGAATCCCAGCAGATCTAGAGCTTTCCCTCATAGAAATGTGGAAAAAATGCATGATTTTAGCCAAAGTTTGAAATTTGGAAGGAGTCTGGGTCAGAGGGGGATCCACGCAAGTCACACCATTCTGGACATCCCTGGGAGTCTAATTTTCAGAAGTTAATTCAGAAAGACCGGCAGCCCATTAACCCAAAGAATCTAGGCAAACGCATATGAACAAAGTCAGTGGCTCCATTGGAAGGTTATTAAAACAATCAGAAGAGAAAGGCAAAACGCACATATTCACTGCTTAAAATAAATGACACTGGATAGCTGAAAAAAATTGCCAGTCATACTGGCGTAGAGTACTAAGATTAGATTTGGTTTCTGAAAAGAGTAGAAATATGATACAAATCACAATACGTGAATTTGTAGACATTTATAAACACAAGGTACTACGTCTGTGCAAAGTGAGGCGGTGCAGTGCTCAGGTGAGTGGCAAAAAGTGAAAAAACAGTATGATAAAGGCCCTACAATAGAACTATGTATGTCCAAGGATATCACAAAAGCAAAGATTATTTTAATAAGCATGTTTGTGTCCATTATGTGCGCACTGTTCCAAAATCTTGCAAACACAGTCTATATTGATATGGTGTTTATGTTTCGACCCAATTGGTCCTAAATAGGGGTCTGGTATTTGTTCTCTTATTCATGTATAGTTTACTTTATGCTGATTGCTCCATAGCACTACAGTGGCATTGTTATTTATTTATTCTCTTGATGTAATTAACTCCATACGTACTGGCTACCTTTAAATGACAGGTCTGGTATGTTTATTTTTTAATGGTTGGCACAGCCCTATTTGTCTCACACCCCGTACAGACGTGATATATGTAAGTAAGTAAGTCCGTTTTTATATAGCGCAGCTACTCACCCTTACGGGTCTCAAGGCGCTGGGGGCCGGAGTGGAAATTAAGTGAGCTATTGCCCAGAGTCACATGGTGCTGAGCTGAGCTGCCGCCGGAGCCGGGGATCGAACCGTGAACCCTATGCTCCGAAGTCAGTTGCCCTGGCCGCTGCACCACACCTCTCCACGTGATGATGGCCCTGTTTTAATAACCAGTTGGGTCAAATTAAAACATTTGCACATTATCATTGTGGGCTCTCTCTGCAAGATTTTGCCACAGTGTAGAAACAAAAAAGATTAATAAAATAATCTTTGCTATTGTGGGATACGTTACAGCCATCATTCTATTAGAATGCCTATATCATATTGGTTTTTTCCATTTTTTGCTTCTCCCTTGTGCCCTGCGCCACCTCTCTTTGCACAGACATACCACCTTGTATTTATAAACGTCTGTATTGTCATATGTTGTTATGATTTGTATCATCTCTCTAGCCTTTTCAGAACTCAGTATAAACCTAAGGATCGTAGGACTCTTCAACAACAGATTCTAGAACTTTCCTTTAGAGACCTGTGAGGAAAATACAATACTTTAGCCAAAGGTTGAGATTGGTAGGGCATTTTGGGGAAGAAAATGAAGTGGGATCCACGCAATTCACACCATGCTGGGCTTCTCTGCGAAAGTCTGGGTTTAATAGCTTTCCTTGGGGGGCATCTGAGCCCAGGGCCAAATTCTGTACCTTCCCACATCATCCAAATAGGTCAATTTTCAAGGTGAAAACTTGATGTCTCCATATTGTATTTTGGGGCCTTTCACTATTGCGGGAGATAGGCGCAACCACACAATTGGGGTACCGTTTTTATCGGGGGAAGTGTGAGAATACAGAATAGAAAAACATATGGTATTATCTATTACATTTCTCTACATTTTGGCTATGTAATTCAGTGTGTAAGAAAGAACATGTTTAGCTAAATGCCCTCTGAATCACACAGTAGTATGAATAATCCCAAATGCAGAGCAGTACAAATAATCACTGTTCTTAAACTCAGTGCCTAGGGAACATTTCAAAACATAGATTTCCTTCATATCCATTTTGATTCATTAGATGTTACCAATTGAATTGATGGATAGTCAGTGCGCAATGAAATATCTTTATAAGCGTCAGCTCAGTTTTTAGTTCTGGGTATTGTGTGTTTTGAAAAACCAACAAACACTATATATTTCTACAACTAGGAGGGCCTTATGGATATAACGATATATTACTTTTGTAAATCAGTCATTGGGACAAAAAATACAGATGAAAACATTTTAATCTATTAGCATTTTTCCAACTTATTTTCATTAATTTTTATTTCAATTAGTTTCATTGAGTAAGCCATGAGCGAGCTGCTCAAATGACTCATTGCTGAATTTGGAATTTTGTCTGTTTTTAGAAACGTATAGCTTCCCGGTTCACCAGTGGTTTTCACCTGTTTCCACCACAAATTGACAGTAGGTAGAAACAACAAAAAAATAGGAAAAATCAATTACCACTTAGAAACATGCAAAGCTATAGTAAAAATAGATTTATTTTAACAACTGCTTATTCCTAAACGATATGAAGATGGTGATCATAGCACAACAATACTTTTATTAATGTTCTTTTTAGAAAAAAACAATAGGCTTTCTTACACAACACTTTTTTGCCCATCATTTAAAAAAAAAAAAAAAAAGTTTTGCTTGATTTTGACTATTTTTTCAGTTCCCTCCACGGGAACCCAAAAACACTGGGGGGCAGATTTACAAGAACTGATGCATCTCTGCATATTAGCAGAGATGCGTCAGTTCAAGTGCGTCATGGAAAAAAACCCTTGCGCCGCCATGGATGCGTCGCATTCACAATGCTGCGCACCATGGCGCAAGGATTGACAGATGCGTCATGCATCTGTTGGCGTACCGGTAACGCATTGCTGGAGTTGTGTCGCAAGCACGACGCAACTCCAGCAATGCTCAGGAATGCGTATTCCCGATGTGCTGCGTCACTCCTTACGCCTGCTTCAAGCAGGCGTAAGGTTTTGACGCAGTGGCGTCGTAAAAGTGACTCAGTGAAATCTTGTAGATTTCACTGAGTCACTTTTACGAGGCTTTCTTGCGTCGGAACGCCCACCCTGCATACATTATACCTGACGCAGGTATAATGTGACGCAGGGCTTTACAACGTGACGCATCTCCCTAGATGCGTCACGTTGTAAATGTGTAGCAACGTGGCGCATTGTTTACGCCGCCGCTGCGTCACAAAAGTGACGCAACTGCGGCGTAAAAGTGTCGCAAGGGGCTTGTAAATCTGCCCCTGGGTACCTTTACAATTCCCAACATGGAAAAAATGACACACAATTGGCCTGGATACATTTTGTGGAAAACAGTTATGAAGGTTTAAGCACGAAGTAACCTGTAATGAGTCCCATGAACAAAGTAATCAAACTAGACCCTGAAGTACAAACAGGTGGCTTCTTTTTTCACTGAACAGGGTAGATTTATGAAACACAGGATCAGTTACAAGTTAAATGTATCTATGTACAGGATACTCCATCAGGAGTATAGGACTTTCCTGCTCAGCCTCTTGTCTCAAGTGGTGTAACTGTAAACACTCCAAGAGACATAGCAACATTCTATGCAGCATCATGCTCATGGTGGTGTAGGGACACAGAGGACACCAAGAAAGCAATACACAACACTCCTCCCTCCTTTATTAACACCACAAGTGATAAGACCATGACTAGACAAGATTGCGCAAGCAAGATGACCACACTCTCAAAATAACATAAAATACTTAGAGGAAGCAAAAATGTCAAGAACTAACAGGAACATGCAAAAACATATCAACGTGACAAAGCATGTTTCTAGCAACCTCCAACCCAGACCTTAACACACTACCAACATCACTTAACCAGGCATAGAGTGAAACAGTCAACTGAAACACAAAGGGCCATATGTATCAAGCCTTCTTCCCGTTCGCAAACGAGCCGATTCTCAGAATCGGCCCGTTTGCGAACGGGAAAAAGCCATTTGGGATGTATCATGCCAAAAGGCCATCGCAGGAAAGGGAATCGCAAAATTTGCGATTCCCTATTTTGCAAATGCTTTTATTGCGATTCCTTAAATGCAATTCTGGAAGCAACCAGAATTTGCGATTTGGCCTTAAGGAATCGCAAATTACCACCAACTTCAAGTTGGTGGTAATTTGCGATTTCCTAGAAAAATGCAATTTTTTGCATTTTTCAAGGTGCCATGTGGCGCACATACGTATGTGCGCCACATGTGCACACATGCATATTTCAGGGGTGCAACAGGGTGTCCTTTTGGCACCCTTGCACCCTTAAAATTGCATTCGCAATTTGTGAGTTCCTATTTGGTTCTCACAAATTGCGAATGTCTTCCCATTCATTCCTATGGGCCTCTAGGCCCATAGGAATGAATGGGCAGGTATTCCTTAATTGCGAATCGGAATTTGCAATTCGCAATTAAGGAATATGTAGGAATCGCAATTATTATTGCGAAACCTACATACATTGCATTTTGCGATTCCATAATAGCGAATTGGTAAAATTCGCTATTATGGAATCGCAAAAGCAATTCTTGATACATATGGCCCAAAAAGGGGTATCTTTCAACCCTCATTCATACCTTAACTAGGCATCGCATGAATAAGCCACAGGTATCTTTAACCCACATTCTTCCAATACAGAATGGGGGGTTTCCAACCCTCAATCATCCCAGAACAGGGCATCTAGTGAATAGCACAATCAGTGTTTTTCCACCCTCACTCTAACAATATGCAAAGTGTATCTTCTAACCCTCACTCATCCCCAAACAGGGCATCCTGTGAAAAACATAACAGGCATCTTTTAACCCTCCCTCCAGCAAATACATAATGAGTGTCTACCAACTCTCACTCACACCTTTTGGGGCATCTTGTGAATAGCATAATGGGTATCTTTCAACCCTCACTCTAGCAATGAGTCTCTTTCAACCCTCACTCTCGCAATGAGTCTCTTTCAACCCTCACTCTCGCAATGGGTTTCTTTCAACCCTCACTCGCCCCTTATCAACAGGTCATGTCTTCAAATTCTCAGTCTAGCAATATGTAAAGAGTCTCTGCCAACATTCATTCATCCTGAACCAAGAAAAGTCATGTGTGAATCATAAACACAACTGTGTACCTACAGTCATTTCCAAACTACTCTCGCACCACATAAAGTACACATAAATCCGTACCTTCTGCCACCCGGCTCAGAGACAACAAAGAACAACTTGAACATTCCTCTAATCACACAAATACAGCAACACTCCCTTGCACATCAGGGAAGGAAATTCAATAAACACAATCTCACAATACACTGTTCACCTCAGCAATACACTTCAAAACAGACAAAAATAATGAAATATTTCAATTAATACTCAGCTTACCTGACAGTTTCAAATGCAAAACAGACTGTCATAAATTATTTTTGAAGCGCTATGAACATACTTTACATAACCAAATGAGAAATATTGTTAAAATGCATATTTCACTACCATAAAGCAGCACAAAGACCATTTCAATAAAACTACCGCACACGTCTGCCCCTCCCCTCTCCCCAAATTTGTTCCAGTTTCCAATCTTGCTGGCATGCCATCTTATCCAATGGGAACGAGGAATCCTTTTCCCTCTTGCCTTTTTCTTTCCCCTCCTCTTTAAAAACCAGGGTGTTTTTTTTTATCACCTGGCCACTTCTAGAGAATAAAAGTGTGCTACTTACACAATTAATGCATGCATTCGAAGCTCCACAAGCAGAACATTCTCATGAAGAAAATTGACACTTTGTTAGTCTGAAAATGTGCTGCAAGGCATCCTCTCAGTTTGGAATGTCAACATACTCTTAGAATTTGAACTGCCAGATCCTAATCTCCTTCATAGTAGAAACTCTGTTGCAGTGGCGGCTGGCGGAATTTGAAAGGGGCGAGGCTCCTCTTGTATGCTTTTAACATGCGGGAGCGTTTCACTTTAGTACATCAGTTTATATCACTATATTGAGAGCCATTTATTAAAACTGTTAATATACACCTCTCAATATAGTGATATAAACTGATGTACAAAAGTGAAATGCACCCCCATGTTGCAAGCATACAAGAGACTAGAGCACTTATAAATATCTGAGTTCAGGATGCACACATCCTGAACTGACATTTTTAAAGCGCTCTCTTGTATGCTTTTAACATGCAGGAGTGTCTCACTTCAGTATATCAGTCTATATCACTATATCGACAGGCATTTTGTTAGGTCTGGCATCCTTTTTTCTTGTTTAAATTTCTTTATTTGCATTTTTATTTTATTGGTATAGAAATCACATAGTATAAGGTACAAAATATATGATGAGATCAGACAAGTAGAGTCCGTACATGTTTAACGTAATATGGCAACTAGGATATATTGGCTGTTAGGCGTGCACTTCATTTCTCAGTACGTTGGCAATCATTACAATGTGGCGTTTATGCCCAAAAACAATGATAAGTATCGCCTATTTCTGCTATTCGCCATGTCCCAACAGAATCATGAATTGATCTGCCCACTGCGGTCTGGGTGGACCCGCACAATCTTTATTACAGGTAATAGTGCAATGCATATTTAACATGAAAATAAATATATTACAACAAACCAACACACTAGGATCGGTTTAGGTTATTATTGCTCCTTGCGCCATGCGAGTACCCGTCTCTCAGTCCCGAGCCCCCATCCATGCAAGATATAGAGTAAATAAAAGAGAGAGAGAAAAAAAACAAAGTCATCCAAGCTCCCAAATAAATCAACAGTGCTCATGCATGTAGTATCGGTGCAGAGTTATTGTGTGTGGTACCTGAGTCGTGAATCATTTAGGTGTTTACGTTTGGCCCGGTCTCGTCGCCATTTAGCAAATTGTTGCCATCTAATTCTTGGTCTGTTTGTTTGAGCTCTGACAATATCGTGTCCCAGTATTGCGCAATGGGGTATTTACGCCAGCCAGCTATCTCCTCCCTGTGCAGTGCCGTACTTTCCGCTTGTGCCCATACCACTAGCGAGTTTTTCCAGTTTTTGAGGGCAGGGGGGTGTCTACTTTTCCATCGTTTAGTGATTAGTCGCTGACCTACAATAAGGCCTAAATCTAGGAATCTGGAAGTGACTTTGTGTTTCTTGGATCTGGGAAATAAGCTCAATATACATTCCTCCCATGTATACAATTGGGGTCTATCGGTGTATGCTGCCAGTGCTGCCATCACCTCCTGTCAGTACAGTTGCAGCAAAGGGCAAGACCACAACATATGCAATAAATTGGTGCCCACTTGCACACATCGCGGACAAACGGAGTAGGTTAGTTGGAAGTAGCTGTTTAGTTTGTCTGGGGATAAGTACGCTCTGTGTGTGATGTATTCTGAATAACTCGAAATTTGGCGTTTCGTGGTATCTGCGCGGGGCTGGCCAGAATTCGGTCCCATTAGCCATCCATCCATGGAGTTCCCCTGTCTTCTTCCCACCGCGTGTGCATGGACGTCAGCGGTTGTATGGTGTGCATTAACAGAGCCTCCGTCAGCCAATGTATAATGTGACTCCCCTTGCCAATTGCATGCAAGTACTGAATCAGCAGGTGCATTTCTGGCTCAGTATTCATGTACCCCCATGACTTTGTAAGTGATCTAATGATTGAATTATGTAGTAGGAATTGGCCTGCTGGCAAGTCATACTCGCAAGACAGATTATCAAAAGGTATCAAAGCACCATCGGTGTATAGATCGCCAAGTGTGTGAATCCCAGCGGTGTGCCAGTGTAAGAGCGCACTGTTGGGGGTGCCAGTTTTGTTTCTCAGGGTCCCCAACAGGGGTAGCCCTGGGGCATATGGAATTTTACTCCTGGTGAGATATAGGCTGTGTTTGTAACAATGAAGAGCTAAGGCCAGGTAGGTCGGAGATGGGGTAAGGGGTCGAGCCATTGGATGAAACAGATGGCAAATCTGGGAGTGTGACCATGGCTGTAGTGTTGAAGCTGTGTGAGCCAAGTTAAGACTCGCAAGCCATTTCGTAACCCACTGAAGCTGCGCTGCTAAATAATAGAGTTCCATATTTGGGACGGCTAGTCCACCCTTGTCTGGGGGTGCATATAATTTCCAGAGCGTTATTCTATGACGACCTGAACTCCAGATAAAGCCCCGAATCATACACTCCAGTTCACGAAATAATTTTAGTTGGGACGTAGACGGGGAGGTTGGAGAAATAGTACAGGAGCATAGGCAATATTACCATTTTGGTCAAGGCAATTCTGCCCATCACATTCAATGGTAACATTTTCCAAAATGTTACTTGCGACCTGATGGAGGATATGGCTCTGATCAGGTTGCCCTCCAAGATATCGGCAGGACTACGGTAGATAAAAATGCCTAGGTATCTGAAGGTGGCAGGTTGCCAGTTAAGAATTGAGTTATTTATGAGAAACTCTGGGTTTAGGGTCTCACTTCGGAAGGGGTAGAGACACGATTTAGTCCAGTTCATCTTCAGGCCAGGTATTGCCTCAAATTGTCCTAATGTTTCCGCTATGAGGCTTGGTATACTATGTAAATCCCTGAGATATAGTAGGAGATCGTCCGCATACAGTGAAACCACATGTAAACCGTCTCCCATTTGAATACCCCGTCTCCACCCCCATCACGAAATTGTGTTGCCAGCGGCTCCATAGCCAGCGAGAAGAGCAGCGGGGACAGGGGGCAGACCTGCCTGGTGCCTCTGTCGATGGCTATGCTTTCCGATGTTATGCTCCCTGGGCGCACTCTGACGGTGGGTTGTGTATACAGCAGTCTGATCAATTGGAGAAAACTGTCTCCAAACCCATACTCGCGAAGTACCGCAAAGAGATAGGGCCACTCAAGTGAATCAAAGGCCTTCTCCAAGTCCAGGACCATGCAGCCTGAATTGGGCCAGGCGACTGTGGCATATTCCTGTATTCCGAAGAATCTGCGAATGTTCAGGGAAGTGTTCCGGGTGGGAACAAATCCATTTTGATCAGGATGTACTAGGGCCTTCTCCAGTGGAGCCAGTCTAGTGGCAACAATGGACGCTAAGATTTTATAATACGTATTAAGTCTAGCCAGCGGCCTGTAGGATCCTTGTAAAGCCGGATCTCTGCCTGGTTTGGGGATGGAGACCAGTTGTGCCTCTCTCTGTGTAGTCGTGAGTGTGAAATCTTCGAGTGCAGTGTCGTACACTCTTTTGAGTTGTGGCACTAGTATGTCGGCGTAGGCTTTGTAGAATTCAGATGGCAATCTATCCGGACCTGGGGTTTTCCCTGTAGCCAGGTTGCGCATACTTGCCAGTATCTCCTCCACGCTTATTGTGTCTTCAAGTTCTAGCCTCTGTTCAGGGGTTATTTTGGGGAGGGTGATGGCAGCTAGGTATTGGCGAATCTCGTCCGCCGTTATAGTGACTGTGGATTTGTATAGTGTGGCATAGTGAGATGTGAATTCCCGATGAATGTCCTGTTGTGAGTAGTGTAATGTGCCTTGGGGGAGCGAATAGATGTGATGGGGGACCTGGCGTTGTCTTGTCTGATAAGCCAAGCAAGTAGCTTGCCAGCCTTATCACCGGTATTGTGTGTACGTGCTGAATGTGCTGTGTAGTTAAGGCAATGAAGCCTTTCTAGTAGGTGGATATGTTCTGCCCTGGTATCACGTAGTCTCGCATCAAACCGTGAGTCAGTGACAGCGCGTTTCTCGAGTTGCGCTAGGCCATTTTCTAACTTGTAAAGCCCTGTCTCAAGTGTCCTATGCATGCCGGCCTGTGTACCCAAACAGTGTCCCGTTATTACCGTTTTAAAGGCGTCCCATTCTATTAGAGTTGTTGACGCGGAGTCCGTATTTTCAGCAAAATAGTTTATCACAGCATCCCCCAATGAATCCCTGAACAGCCTGTCCTCCAATGTTTCAGTTTGTAGGCACCATCTTGGGATTGGTGGTGTGTTATTGCCCCATGTTAGTAATATCGTGTGTGGATTGTGATCAGAGTGAGTTCTTCCGAGATATTGTGGCTCTGCTATTACTGGTCTAGTCGAACATATAAATCATGCGCCCCTGAATAAAAGGAATAGATGTGTCAAGTACGCAGTTATAGTCCCCTCCAAGTATCATCGGGGTTCCATGCCAGGCCGCCATTTTGTTTGATAGGGAATCTAGAAACAATGCTTGTTCAGTATTGGGTGCATATATTGATGCTATGATGACTGGATTACCATTCAATCGGCCCTTTACTATGACGTAACGGCCGTCCGTATCTATGAACAATGCCTCTGTTTTAAATGGAGTACCCGATCTCACCCAAACCAATGTGCCCCTTGCGTAAGCTGAATAACCTGTGGCATGTATTTGCCCACTCCGTCTTTTCTGTAGGTTCGTCACTTCAGATCTTGTTAGGTGTGTTTCTTGTAGTAGGGCGATTTGGACCTGATGGCGTTTAAGGTAAGAGTAACTCAGGTACCTCCTGGAAGTGGTGTGTATCCCCCTTACATTCCATGTGCATATCTTAATGGTAGTCATGGTACAGGCAGGAACATAGATTCAATACTCTCGAGGAGTCTTAGGACAGCCATGGCATTAGGAGTGGAGCACGGGGGTGGTGCTAACTGATATGTGTCTACTATGTCATTTCGCATAGTGTGTTGGTCCAGTGTGTGTTGGATAACTAATCTAATAAAAACAGAAACATGTTATGCCAAAAGGGTGAGGATGCAACAAGCAGTCTTCCAAACCATGTAATAGATAGTCATCTCGTCTGCGAACAGGGGGTAAGGTCACCCAGACGATGTGCGTCAGTGTAATTAGGGAAATTAGTTATCCCCCCTTTTACGTGTGGAGAGCAATCCTTGGGGTCTGGTAGGTCATATGAGAGCGAGGCAACAGGCCCGGCCAGGTTACACTTACATTAATTGTGACATAGGCAAGATGTAGTGAATACCATAACGATAAGTGTGTGCAATAATTATGCATGAGTCACATTATACTTGCATATCCATCGCTGAAGCTTCTCGACCTAACTCCATCAAACCGCATTCAGTGCGTTAGATTATGCCGTCTGCTGTCTGGGGTGTGATCTCTGGAAGAGTCTCTGAGTTCTGCGGGTTCAAGGTTTCATCTGTGGATTCTGCGTCGCTGGCTCTGTCTGGCAGGCTGGTCTCCCATAGCGAGTCGGCTTGTGGACTTCCTATTTCTGCTGCTGCTTGTTGTGCATTGCGCTGGTCCATCCTCATTTGTTCCAGATTTGGGCCAAGAGACTGCGACAATGCTTGTTGTCTGCGCCTTTTTTCCCCTCTGCGCTGTCTGGGCCTATCATTTAGACGTGGATCCACTGTATTCGTGTGAGGCAGAATATCTTCTGCGGGATTCGAGGCATCCAGCCACTCCCATGCCGCAACGGGGGTATCAAAGAAATGGGATTTGCCTTTTGCAATCATCCGCAGGCGGGCAGGGAACAGCAGAGAGTACTTGAGATCCAGCTGGCGAAGTCTGCGTTTCACCTCTAGGAAGGAGTATCTTTGCTTCTGGACTGTTGCAGTGTAATCTGGGAAGAACATCACCGTGCTGTTTGCCACTTGTATCTTCTGCAGTTTCCTGGTCTCCTGCAGTATCGTGTCCCTATCTTTGTAAAGTCAAAGAAGAACCAACGGCGGACCTTCTGCACCGCACCTCACACCTGTTCCGATGTGTACAATCGCCGTGCAAACAACCCCAACACCAGCCGTTGCTTGGTGTAACTGTGCTCCAGATCAACAAAATACTATATTTTCAACTGGGGGTGCACGGCTCAAAAGAGAGTCCAATTCAGCAATTGTAGATTTATAAATAACTTCTTTATTTCATTTCAGATATAAGTCATCTGACATAACAACTGCAGACACGCCGGAAGCAGCCCTGCTACTGAACAGAGGGTTTGCGTTTACGCCAGCAAAGACTTGGTTGCTCGCAAGAGGGACTCACTTAGCCCCCAAAGAGTGGTTTTACTATACCACGTCGTCATTCTTCATGATGGATTTATGACTTATACACGCAAGATCCACACTTAAGAAAAGAATTCTGGAATACACTAAATCTTGGACACAGTAATCACTGTTGCCCTTTACTGTGCAAATATCACTGGAGTACTAGAACCCATTCCGGGTCAGAAATACAACCGGAACGGAGGAGCCATACAAAGATATTACAGATATAAGCAGTTCTAGCAGCAACCGATGCGCCACGGTCCCAGTGAATTACACGGTACCTCTACAAAAATCTCTTATTTATTTAAGTAACTTCGTGTCAGTTTGAGCCCTGATGAAGTTCCTAGTATGGGAATGAAACGCGTTGGCTGGAGTTGTTATGTCAGATGACTTATATCTGAAATGAAATAAAGAAGTTATTTATAAATCTACAATCCCTATCTTTGTAGTTTAGTACGCGAAACAGGAATGGCCTTGGACCCATTCCCGGCGGGGGGGGCTTGTTCGGTACCCCATGTGCCCGCTCTATGACAAAGTGTTGCGACAGTACTCCCACAGGCAACAGGTTCCGGATCCAGTTCTCTGTGTAGGTAGTTGTATCTCTTCCTTCTTCACCTTCCGGCAGACCTATGACGTGTACGTTATTCCGTCTGGAGAGACTTCAGAGTCTTCCGCTCGGTTTTCAAGGTACTTCACTCGCGCCGCAAGGTCCTTAAGGCGTTTTTCAGTATTCAGCACCTGTGGGAAGAGTTCCATCACTGTTGCCTCGAGTGTACATGTTCTATCTGTAAGCTTCCGGTGACCTGCATGTAGGAGATTCAGGACCGGTGCCACCTTCTCAATTTTATTTTCAAGAGAGGTTCGTGTTTGCTCCATTGTAGTGCTCAGTTTCTCAACTGCAGCCAATACAGCATCTAGTTTGTTAGACATGTTATCTGTAGAGGGCTCACTGTGCATCTTATCTGGTTGAGAGCGGGATGAAGGAGGCTGGCCCGGCAGGCACCCAGCACCCGACCTGAGACGGCCCATGTGAAACATATGTTGTAGATGGGTGATGTGGTATGCGCAGCTGTTTAGAGCATGCAGAGTCCCCTTTATTCCATTGTGTGGTTGCACTAGCCCAGGAATCAGCAGTTTAGGTATTCTGTGCGTAGGACAGCAGGTGAAGATCGCAAGGGTTGCCCCCAATGGGCCGGCAACAGGCCCTCCTATGGCTCTGTGGAATCAGTACCTGAACAGTTGGCGCGTGTTGCTGCACCAATAGTCCAGCCTGGAGCTACGTAGGTGTGGGAGAATATTACTGCGACTGATCGGTACTGGGTGGCCCGCCTTTGCGATATTTAATTTTGCTGCTCCAACTTGACGATCGCAGTCCCACCTTGTGTGTCCCAGGAGGTCTCTTCTCTTGCGCCCAAGCCGTATCCACGCTAGCAGGCCCCTCTCTTGTGAGGCAGTTGTGTGAACAAGGAGCCCTGCTCACCATCCCCTTCAGGAACGCCTCCGCGGCATTCGTTTCCCCTGTGCACACCAAGGGGTCATTCCTTTATTTGGGTTGCGATGACCCCAGATCCACACTTACTGTGAGGGGGGGGTGTAATTAGCGCCTTAGTTTATTGAGCCCCAAGCCCCACTGGACCTTGATGCTGGGCTACTCCATTGCAGCTTCCCCTTTATGTCTATCCTCGCAAGACACCACTAGGTTCGCCAGGCAGTCTTAATGGCGGATGCCAGTCTCCCTCCGCCAATCACCGGGCGAAGGTGCAGCTTTACTCCCCTCCCAGCGATGCTCACCTTCGTGTAGCTCCGGGGCAGTGTCCCTGGGTGGCCAGGTTCAGAGTTGCCTGATCCTTCTTTAACTGCAGAGCGGGTAGCAACCCCCAGGCGCCGCCATTAGATCGCAGCTCCCGGAGTCAGGCCCATGCCTGCCTCCTACATGCGGCCAGCTGATCCCATCGTGTAGATCCCTGGGAAGGCGAGAGGGCTCCGTTACTATCTCCTTCGCGGGCACGCCGTGGCAGATTTGCTGGATCTCCGCAGCGCCCGGCTCGTGTGTAGTAGCTGCAGGACGCGCCTCACGTCTCATAGCTCAGGGCCGCGCCCTTTCCGATCCACTGTGTCGACACCCAGCAGCGCCAGCAATCGCGGGTCACAGGAATCGACCCCAAGCCCCCTCAAGCCCCACGGAGCTGTCTGGTGGCCCCAGAACCGCTCAAGGTAGGATAAATTATCGGATCTCGGGGGATGAGCGGCGGAGCTCTAACATAGCGCATCCGCCAACATCGCCTGCGTAGCCACGCCCCCGTTAGATCTGGCATCCTTGCCTTCTGCGCTCCTGTTTTTCTGACTTCATTTTTGTTGGCTGTAGGACTCTGGGCACTTTACCACTGCTGACCAGTGCTAAAGTGCATGTGCTCTGTACTTAAAACACGGCAACATTGACCTCTCCACAATTGCCAAATTCGATTTACTTATAAGTCCTTAGTAAAGTGCATTGCATGTGCGAGCGCCTGTAAATTAAATACTACTTGTGGGCCTTCAGCACTAATTGTGCCACCCACTTCAGTAGCCCTTTAAACATGTCTCAGGTGTGCCATTGCAGAGCCTGTGAGTGCCGTTTTAAACTGCCATGTCGACCTGGCAAGCTAACCCTCTTAACCATAGAAAAGTATCCCACCTAAAAGAGCGGTCATCTAGGCACTATCCTCTTCTCAAGGAGTCTCATAAGGTATTTCTAGCATGAATGGGAGCACTTCCTATTTGTTTAGTAACCCTCACACACTCTAGTAGTGTCATGCTTCATCATCGGGTTCACCCTGACTCCTAAAGGTCAGGGTGGGCTCGACCATATTCCAGGGAGCACTTTGGAGAATAGGCCAGGGGGTTAAAGATTTAAAAATCCTCCCGATACTCCAGGTATCCCTTTAATATTGGAATGACAGGGGATATTAAAAACAGAAAAAGGGTTTCTCTAGGATTTGATGGTCCTATGACCCTAATTGCGTTGCCAACATGTTTCAGCCTATGAATGGCCACTGTGGGTCCAAGGCTTTCTTCAGGGCAAAAACAGAGAAATTCCCTCCCTGAATAACCAGTAAATTCACTTGTGTGGAGCAGAAAACTGCCCCAACGTGCACGCCGCTTGGATATACTTATCCTGGATTTGGGCGCTCAGTTCTGGTATGTCCAACCTGAAAAGAAGAGAGAAGTATAGTGACTCATGATGAGTCCTAGTGCCCAATTCGCGCTGTGCTTGCTCACCCATCTGGTGCATTTATAGTGAACTACGCGCATCTGTGCACATAGGTGTATACTTATATTTCATACATTTCGTGATGACCGAGGGGGACAGGAGATCCACCATAGTCACCCATATTAACGGTTTTAGTGAAGTGCACGTAAACCATCTACACCCGGAATCAAGTATGGAATCAGTTTGACCATAAGACCGCCTGACTGCGGTCAAGCTCAGTAAACTTCATAAAAATACATAAAAACACCCTACTCAGTGATCGTGAAATGACATAAGGCGCCCCACAATAGATTATGTCTAGAACTTGATATTCCCAATCAGATATATCAAGAGAGTACATTACCCAACTCGGGAGGACTCCGCATGTCTCTGGGGGATGCAGAGAAACGGGGTAGTCCTGTAGTCACACACTGTTGCCAAAAACAGAGAACGAAAGTAAACTATAACGACAGTGAAATATAGCGGTGGCATCATTCAAAGGCTTTAGTTAAGAGAGAAACACTCGTTCACTCATCAGTTCTTCGTTGTCACTCACGTTGTCAAGGATCCTAACCCTGCTAGAACACCTAATCGGGTCCGCATCTCCCGGCTTGAGAGCTGAGGCTGGGATCGGCGTCTGTTTTATGGGCCGGTGGCTGTAACCGTGTCCGCGCTTGGCTATTAATTGAGCCCCGCCCATAACAACGCATTTGACGTGAGAAGCGTCATAGCCCTGCGTCTGGCTCCAAACTACAGTTCACCTAAAGGATCATGGGGGTTGTAGTTTGAATATGCCATCGTAGATAAAGATACCCGATGCATACTGTTAGCAGTAAATAATGCGGACAGCGTACTTTATAACGTATTTCTCTATTTAGCTGCCAGTTATCTGAGGTAGAGTTTACACAGCTGAGGTGGTATTTATTACGCTGTAAATAGTTATTCCCTCGCTGGGTCCCCTTCAATTAGTGCCCTTAGTTTATCATTAGTTTGCCCATGGTAATTTCTAAATTCTACAGGGTTACCTTTGTAACCATGGTGTTTATGAGGGCAACCAAACCGAGCTCAAGTACATGCTAACTGGCCCCATGGGATGAAATCGTTGAGACCCTGTTCATGGGTCTTGAGATGGTATACCCATCTCTGCTCTTTTTGTAATAGTCTCTTCATTAGGCCTGGACCCCCTTCACTTTTTCAATGACAGTCCATCTCAGATCATTGTCTGAATGTTGTAACTCTAGGTAGTGTGATGTCAGTCTAGTAGCTGTCATGCCTCTACGTATCGTGCTCCTGTGTTCACTAATACGTACTTTGACCTTCCTGGTCGTCATGCCAATATACCGATGTCCGCATGGACATGTGATCATGTATATGATGTTGTCAGAATTGCAGTTAGTGTGACTGCGTTGTTCCCACATCCGTGGCAGTCCTAGATCAATATGTAATGTGTGTGTAGTAAATTGGCATACACTACAGGAGCCACAAGGATAGTGGCCTTTCACCTGGGGTTGGTTCCACAACGTCTATTGTCTATTTTGGTTAGGTTTCTATATGTCTGTGTGGACTAAAGAGTTTCTGAGGCTCCTGTTTCGTTTGAACAAAAACATTGGTTTATCGAAATTCAGTTGGTTCGAGATAAGTATGTTCCATTTGTTATTTATGATCTTCTTGATGGCATTAGAAGATGAGTTAAATGTGGTCACATATATCAAGGAGTTAGTTTCTTTCTTGGTATGGGTTTCAAGCAGAGCAATGCAGGGAGTGTGTCGTGATCTCTTCTGTGCCTGGTCTATTATTCTCTTTGGAAATTCTCTTCTTCCAGTTTCCTAGACAGTTTCACCGCTTCTACTTTGTAGGTGTCCAAATCCGAACAATTCCTACGGATCCTTAAAAACTGTCCCACCAGGAGGTTTTCCCTTAATGCACGTGGATGTGCACTGTTAAAACTCAACAGGCTGTTTTTATCTGTGGGTTTCGTGTAAAGGGAACTTTCCAGTCTTCCGCCTCTAGCGATGATGTTCACATCCAAGAATGATATCTTGTAATTGTCAGTGGACATGGTAAAGTGGAGGAAGGGATTAAGCTGGTTAATCCAGGTCTCGAAGGTTTTCGTGCTTTCTTGGTTGCCATGCCACACTATCAAGATGTCGTCAATATATCGCAGCCAACTCCGGATCCTGTTAGAATGTGGGTTGTTAGCCCATATATGTTCCTCTTCTAGGTGGCTCATATACAGACATGCGATGCTGGGGGCGAACGAGCTGCCCATAGAAGTCCCGTGCTTTGTAAATAGAGCTGGTCTTCAAACCTGAAGAAGTTCTCGTTCAGGGCAATCTGCATAAGTATCATGATCCAGTCCACTGGTGCTTGCCAGGTCCATTCTTGCGCTAGTAGTATATTCTCAATAACACGCAGGCTCTCTTCCTGCGGAATGCTTGTATATAGCACTTCCATATCCAAGCACATCAGTATCTCTTGTGTAGGATCATATTCCAATTCGGATAGGATGTTAAGGAGGTGTTTCGTGTCCTTGACATATGACTTGATCTGTGTCACTAAGGGTCGTAAGAACCAGTCGGTGTACTGGGAGAGGGGTTCTAACCCTATGACCCTATGACGGAGGCAATAGGTCTTCCAGGCGGCGGTGTCCTACCCTTATGAATCTTAGGGGTAGTGTAGAAAAGGGGAGTCCTGAGGTCCACCGTATTTAAGAAGTCCATTTCCTTGTTGGAGATCTATCCCCTTTCCAGCGCTCCACTAGTGAGCTTAAGTATCTTCTTCTGTAGGCGTGTGGTAGGGTCCCTTTGTAGTTTCTTGTAGTGTCTTTCATCTGAGAGTAAGGTGAGGCAAGCTTCTCTGTAGCTTTCGAGATCTTGAATGAGAGTTGCTCCCCCCTTGTCTGCTGGTTTTATCACTGTGTTGGGCCTTTTGCTCAGTGGTTGTAAAGCTTCTCGTTCTTTCCGGCTGAGGTTATTATAGACATCTCTCTTGGATTGCAGTTGTTTGTTTCTTTTCCAGCACTGTGGAAGACCCTCTCTACCCTTCCGGCCTCTGGCCACTATACTGTAGTAAGTTAACCCTCTTGCCAGGCCCAAACCTTCCTTTTTAATACAAATAAGTCACCCCTAAGGTAGGCCCCAGACAGCCCTCAGGGCAGGGTGCAGTGTATTTAAAAACTAGGACCTTTAATTTAAAATTTTACATGTCCTGGTAGTGAAAAGCTATTACATTAGTTTTTCACTACTGCAAGGCCTATATCTCTCCCATAGGTTAACATTGGGGTTACCTTATTACATTTTATAAGTGGCATTCCCAATTGGGAAAAGATAGCTATTTCGAGTTTGGTATCTCTGGACTCACAATTTAAAATCATAACTTATGGTAAAGTTGGATTTTAAGTTGCAAGTCTGAAATGCCACTTTTGGAAAGTTGATGTTCTCTTACTTTAACCATTCTGTGCCTCTGCCTGTCCCTGAATACACGTCTGGGGTGAGGGACAGCTGGGCTTTGTGCATTTCCTCTAGACAGCCACAGACAAAGGGAGCTTAGTTGTGCCTGATGTGCCATCCACATCCTGATGGGCCATTAAAATCCTGATGGGTCATCCTGGGCAGGGTGACAGGGAGGAGCTGACACTTGCACCTGAATGGGCTATGCCTGTCCTCATACAAAGAGCTACATACCCCCTGTAGTGAGTCTGGAGCCAGGGCAGGAAGGACAGGGATTTTGTGCACTTTAAAGGCCTCTCTTTGAAGTCTCCCCCACCTCAAAGGCACAACTGGGTATACGTACTGGACCTCTGACACCATCACTTCAGTACACTTCTGGACCTGAGGACATTCTGCGAGGAAGGACTGTTGTGCTGCTAAAAGAACTGACAGTCTGCTGGACTCTGCTGGACTCTGCTGACTCCTGCTTTGCTGAGCCTTCCTTGCTGCCTGCTGCCCTCCTTGTCTGGGACTGAGAAGGACTGGGCCTGCATCTCTACATCCTCAGAATCAAAGTGACTCGCTGATGAGGCATCACTTTCATCGAGAGGGGTTCGTTGACGACGCATCTCCGACTGCGGGGATTGGAACCAACGCATCGCCTACATCCAGCCGGATTGACGACGACGCATTGCCTCCTCTGCTTCTCGCATCAGGTCTTCGCCGACGATGCATCCTCCATCCAAAGGTACCTTTTCAGTAGGACAAGGTTGGTCCCTGTATCCGACCAGCGCTTCATCGCGGTCAGCCTGAACCTTTGGATGTACCCCGGTCAAGCGCGACCAGATTTCACCAGTTGGTGCTTTATGCTTTTATGCAATATATTTTGATTTAATCTTTACAAATCCATAACTCCGACTCTACTTATTGGGTTTTTGTCATGTTGGTCTTATTTTGTTCATTAAATTAAGCCCTGTGTCTCTAATCTGGTTTTACTGTATTATGTGTTACACAAATACTTCACAAATTGCCTCTTAAGTTAAGACTGCCTGCTCTGTGCCAGGCTACCAGAGGGGGAGCACAGGTTAATTTTCGGTGTGTATCTGACTTACCGTGTCTAGGATTGTGGTCAGGGTGCTTACCTCTGTCACTTAGGGACCCGATTTTAAACATATTTATTAACAGTTTTAATAAATGGCTCTCAATATAGTGAAATACGTGAAATACATGAAATGCCCCCACATGATAAAAGCCCGCAAAGGGCCTGGCTGTCTGTCTGTCATCACAACAAGTGTTAGAGGCAGCCAGGCACTAAGGCAACACCTAGCACGGGCTTAATGCCCTCATCTAATTAAAACAAGCATTGGCATAGCCAATAGGTCTCGCCTTTGGGACCTTATAAGTGTTTAGCTATTCAGCACATTATATTACATTGGAAGTATATTGTCCATATAATTTTAGTAAAAATAATAGTCTTGGATACCACCAAACGTAAAAGTAAGGGCAGGGATATAGTGAGCAGGGAGAAGGCAATGTAAGAGCAGCAGAAATGGAGAGGAGTCCCACCAATCTAGTAAAAATATAAATAGGTGAGAAGGAAGGGTGGGCTTTATGGTAGAACGGTCTCATGGGAGTAGATTACTGCCTTGTTTTTGGTCTCTGCTGTGTACTATGACATTGAAAAATAATGTATCTCACATATTCAATATACAAATGGTACAGAACTACTAACAGGGAGTAACCATCACCTCAAAGATCTTGCAACTAATGCAATTTTCTGACTTGAGGCAACAACTTCACTTCCTTAAACCTCATCATTGATTTACTCTGCTCGAGTCCAAAATGACTGGAAATTGTGTATACGAACAGAGCCGTACCCAGTGGTTCATTGTAGTGACGTAACCAGTGAATCAAGGGCCCTAGTGCAATGAATGAAATGCCCCCGGGACTGCTGTTTTACTTGTAAAGTGTAGCAATAGTCAGAATTTGGTGGGCCCCTCAAGCCTCTGGGCCCTAGTGCCACTGCACCAATGGAAGCTCCACCCCCTGGTTCATTGATGAAAGGACCTTACTTTTGGGCAAGGCCTCAGGCACTGACCGCAATGCTTTACAAAGCCAACAAATGGAACACAGATTATGACTAAAGGACAGCATTGTTACATGTTCTAGCCCATCGCAAATGATACAGAGCCAGAATCAAAATACGTTTAAGACAAGCAGAAAGTGCCAGGTAGACCTAGAACATGTCTATTTTACAATCTGCAAGAGCTAAAAGAAACTACAGGGAAGTGCAGTCTTTGAGATGCAACATGGTGGCCATTTCGCATCAAATCAGTGATTTCAAGGAAAACCTTTAGATATGATTCATGGTGAGCTAGGCCTCAGTTAACTACAATTTATTAATAGTTTGTTATATATGTGAGGCTTTTGCCTAAATGCTACACAGAGAAAATACCTACATTTATTATAACCCCGTTGAAATTGGTACTCCTTTTATCGACCTCGGAAGGATGAAAGGCTAAGTTGACTCCGCCAGGCATCAAACTTGAGACCTACAGATCACATACAGATCTCAACAGCCAGATCTCAATTCGGTGAGCTCAATGTCCAGGCAACCAAGAACGTAAAACTGTAACATTGGGAGATTAGTGGCTCATTCACAATAAACGTCAACATCATAAGCAGTTCCATTTGCGCAATGTAAACTCCTTAAGGACACAATCGACAGCAATAAATTATTCTGGAAACAAAGGGTTACGTGCTGAGTTTAAACACCTTCACACCAGAAAGCCTTTGACTGCCCCACCCGAGACTTCAAAATGGAGCTGGGCAAACCTATATGCAAGTCATTACAATTATGGGCCTCTGCGGCCACGGTGGTAATATGGATTTGCCACATTCTCCCCATAATCTACCATCTGGTGCGACTTTTTAAGATTAAAAAAAACGTACTAACCAGGTGAAACTTTTGTCCAGCATCATTAATTTTGTGTTAAAATAAATAGCCAAACAGTACTGCCACAGAATGCGCCGCACTACCCCACATAACTTGTTTTACCTTGCTGCCTAATGTAGTCAACCTCAACCCTACCGCATAATTTGTCTATATTTAACCCGTCACAAAGAAAGACGGACCTCGCACTGGCAGGCCCATAAACTTTCATGTAATGAGAGAGAGAGAAAGAAAGAGGGGGAGGGAGACATGGCGAGACAGAGAGGAAAAGAGAGCAAGCGAGAATAAGAGAAAGACGGGGGAGAAAGGGAAACTGAGAAAGATGGTAAAAGACAGAAATAGAGCGAACGTAGAAAGACAGAACCAGAGGGAGAAAAAGAACAAGCGGCCGCGAACGAAAGTGAAAGCGCCAGGATGTCGAGACGGCAAGGAGAACGCGAGCAGGCTAATGTAAACAAGCGCGCGCTTGTCCAATGGCCCCTGCGCGCGCCGCTGCTCGCTCCCGCAAGGTGGATGCCGCCACATGCACGAGTGTGTGGAAAGGAGCTGACCAATTTCTAAAGGTCATCTCCTAGTGCAGAGCATGCGCCCTGCCTAGGCGAGACCTAAAAAAACATGTGGATGGTAATTGCTTTAGGCAATAACCAGAAACATTACTTGAAAATCAAGATGGGCGGCACACTGGCACCCTCTAGTGGCAGCCACTGCTGCTCCTTTGTATATTAAACAGAGAAGAGGAGTAAAAAGGAATATGTGATGTTACAACGCGATCAAAATGATCGCGGTATGTAACATCGCAGTTTTTACAACGCAAGTCGTTGTTGCGCTGGAGGGCGCTGGACTTAGGAGTAGTAAGATTTACTATTCCAACACCAGTCTACGTTCAGTAGGGAAGGTGTTGGAATAGTAAATCTTACTATTCCTTAGGTTATAGCGCCCTCCAGTGCAAGTCGATGTAATGCTTGCGTTGTAATGGCAGCGTTCTAAATGCATCGCGGTGTAATCACCGCGATGTATAGGATGTTTCCGTAAAAAGACAGTCCCTCTTTGCTTTCGATTTCCTCAGTGACTGAATTCAGTCTGTTTTCTCTCACCTTTACTCTTTTAGTCCTCACAGCAGTCCGTCATTTATGACGCCGGATCCTCCAAGAATAAGCCCTTCACACAGGCCCGGTTCTAGCGGGTGGGCCGGGTGGGCCAGGCCCACCCAAACATGAGCCTGGCCCACCCAAACAGGAGCCTTGGCCCTCGCAGTGAGGGCTTGAAGGCAGGCGCGCAAAGCACACGTCGTGTGTGTCAGCCCAGGCCGAGACAGCTTCCCGGGCGCGCACACACACAGTTTTAGAGATTATCGCAGCTGCACCCTAGTACTTCACAGGTCTTTAAAAGACCATTTACATGTTAACGAGGCATTGTTTATTTTTTCACCCCTTAATCTCCACATGGCAAAGGCGACAATGTTCTGCTGCGTGGATATTTCTTTTTCTATGCAGCGCAGGAGAAAAGAAGTTTGTTTATTCCTATTCACCTTTCCTGACCCCTGCAGCTGCTTATCACATCAGGCTGTGACACAAAGTTTGACTAATGGAGTAGGTAAGAGAATGTGTTACTATTTTGTTTTTCTTTTTAAAATTTGCACAGGCCCAGCAGGACACATACTTCGTGTGTGCTTCATTTAAACAGTTTTTATCATTATCATGGCCGATGCAGGACAACAATAAGACAATACAAAATGCCCAGATAACGCTGGTGATTAATGATCCTGCTGGAGAGCAATCGTTTCTGTTAGTAGTTTTTAAATGCAGATGAACTGTATTTTATGTGGAAGCTCAGTGGGTTAGTGCCTTTGTCACAGAGATCCTTGTGCTACTTGCAGTTCAGAAGTTACAATCCTAACATAGGACAGTGACCAATGAACTGTCATCAAAGAGCTGCATACAAACATGAATGGTATAGTTAGAACTTCGCTTTCTTTTTTGTGATATAGTTAGAACTTCCCCAGTCTTTCATTATTCTAATGTTGCTAAAATGAGCATGTTTGGGCAGATATACATTTTTATCAGTAAATCTGACCCCCATGGAATACTCTTTAATTCCTAAGGTTGTGTTTCCCCAGACCAAACCCTCTTAAAATATACTGCCCACCAGTATGGATGACATGTGATTCATACACCTTGTAATCCTCATTGGCTTATGTGACATTCCCTGTAGACTGATTTACATACTTGTATGATTCATTGTCTCTGTATAATGTGTGTGTGGTGTAAAGTACTGACACACACTACACTGATATGAGTAGCGCTGTACAACAAATGAAATGCATATGAGAGAGGGGCTACGTAAAGATGAGGGGCACTGTTGGAGGGTGGCAGTGAGGGAATCCGAGGAGGAGGTCAATAGGGGGAGGGGCTATGGAGCGATGAGGGGCACTGTTGGAGGGTGGCAGTGAGGGAATCCGAGGAAGAGGTCATGGGGTGGAGGGGGGCGCTAGGGAGAGATGAGGGGCACCGCTGGAGGGTGGCAGTGAGGGAGTCTGAGGAGGAGGTCATGAGGGGGATGGGCTACAAAGAGATGAGGGGCACTAGTGGAGGGTGGCAGTGAGGGAATCCGAGGAGGAGGTCAATAGGGGGGGCCATGGAGGGATGAGGGGCACTGTTGGAAGGTGGTAGTAAAGGTTATTTACGGAGAAAGAAGTTATTGGTGCAGCGCCAAAAAAGACTTTCGCATCAGCGCTGAAGCCGGCCCTGTCATGGCCTTTCTGTTTTTCTTTATTTAATTAGCAGTCGGGTCATAAGGGCTACTGTGGAACATACCTTAAAGTGCGTGCTAATTATATTTACCACTATATTCAATGTTTTAAGTTTGAAGGTGATTTTACTAATGTTTTTACTGGGAAAAATGAAAGTGGAGCCCGATGGTGCCTGATATGGGGCTGGGGCCCAAGGTCAGCTGTGAGATAAGGTGCACTGGAGAGGAGTAGTGGATAATCAAGCCTGTAAGGAGTGCGTTGCAGAGTCCGGGGTCAGGTGGAGGTAGTAATGAAGAGGGATTCTACCTGAAGACTCGCACAGAGGGAGCCTGAGTAGTGTCACTTGCCTGATACTCCCACCTCAGAAACCTCCTCTTCCCATCAAAGGAACATTACATGGAAAAAACACTTTTTCAGAGTGATAATATTTAGAAAGTGATTTGGAAAAGAGTGCGTTTTACTGGACCTTGTAAGACTAAGAAGAGATAAAGGAGGGCCCTGAATCAGGCCTGCCTAGACATATATGTGACAAATCGAGCCCGCAGTGGCCCACCCAAATGCACCCTTGGCCCACCCAAATAAAAATTCCTGGAGCCGGGCCTGCCTTCACATGAGGATTTTAAAAAAGTGAGAATGGTAAAAACGATTATTTGGATGCTCTCATTAACAAGATCAGTTACGCTCACATTCAAAAGGTAATCCCACACCAGCTGTTTCACAACACTGCGCGCTCTCTTAATTCATGTGCTGGAACTTGTATGTAAATGGACACCTTCTTTTGCCAGGGCACGCGCCGCATTGATCTTTGAAAAGCAACTCAAGTTTGAATTCGCTCGTGTGCTGCCCCAAAGCATATAACGATGATCCAGCATGATGTGCAAGGATCAAGCTGTTTTTGCAAACGTGCTGTTACGGCCAATACCTGCAAATACAGTATACAATAGCTCTTTCATTTCTTGATGGAATACTAGAGTCTTCTTTTTGAAAACAAAATGCACGAATAACCACTTTCTAGCCTTCTCAATGGACCTTTAAAATCCAAAGGCTTCAATAATGTGTTGCAATGCATGCCCGATGAAACCACTTCCGGTACAACTGTCATCTTTAGAAATATCCCAACTGCATCCTTACTGCCTCTGCTGATGCGCCTTGTAACCTTGGGTAGAAAGTAGGAAGATTTCAATAACACAACAGTTTCACAAAGTATTCCACAATGGGCTTTTCTCCCGGCACTTCTTTCGTTCCTGTGCTCGACTTTTCTCCAGAATTGTTTCCCAGCAATTCCCTCTGTGCAGCTTCCAATTATTCTTCCAGCTCTTTCTCACTGTGCTGCTTTACCATGAGGCTACTGATGATGAGAAAACCGGCGGGGAATCCAAATCTTTACTCATCTTTTAACTTCTTTCACATGCATCGATTCTTTAATCTCATCGCAAGTGTAATGAGGTCCCATGAACCCAGTAACCAAAATGGACTCCAAAAAGTACAAATATGTAGCTTCTTTATTCACTGAACAGGGTAAGTTTAAGAAACATCAGGACCAGTTGCAGGATAAACGCATATATGTACAGGATACCTCACCAGGAGCATAGGAATCCACTGCTTAGCCTCTGGTCTCAGGTGGTGTAACTGTCGGGCAAGCACTTCAAGTGACATAGCAACATTCTATGCGGCATCATACTCATAGCGGTGCAGGGACACAGAGAACACCGTGAAAGCAGGACACAACACAACCCACACATAAACAAGCATTTGCAATGCAATAGGTCTCGCATTTGCGAGAGTTTGAGCTAATGACATTGCAAATGACAATGCCTTTTATTTATGCATTTTGAAAACATGAAGCGGTGCGTAAACACGCACTTTGTACTTATAGTCCTTGCTTACGAGAAGCAACGTCTATTAAGTACAAAGTGCGTGTTTACGCACCCCTTACAGGTTTTCAAAACACATAAATAAAAGGCATTGTCATTTACAATGCCATTAGCTCAAACTCTTGCAAATGCGAGACCTATTGCATTGCACATGCTTGTCATTTTTTGGTGCAGTTGATTCCAAGCCTTTGCTATCTAGACAGGGCATACTGCTCACGTGTTTCTATGTTTCTTTTAACATAGATGAAGGTCAAGTTGTTAGTGGGGAGCAGTGTAGAATGCACAGGTAGTATAATGCTGAGCAAATTCCCTCATCCCGCTATGTGGATCCCAAACGTTCCCGCAATGCCTCACCTTTACGGCATAATTAATGACCAGCTTCACCCTAACAAGTATCCTCAACGACATCTTGAGAACCCAGAAAACAGGGAAGAGGATCCACAGGCAATGTGTAATGTTTGGAAATTCAGCCAAACACTGCGCTGGAGAGGACCGGTAGTCTGCCATACAATAACGTTCTGGACTCGAGCCAGTCTGCAAGCTCAGAGCTGTCGAAGCAAATGTCCTCACATGTAACCAGTTGCAGACACAGTGCAAGAAGACGGACAAAACTACGGAAAGCCGCCATATTTGAAGGGACTTTAATTGCGGTAAAAAGAAGCATGTGCTGTCATTTAAACACCGAAATCCTACTGCAATTGTAACTTTCTCCAGGTTGTCGTAATAAATCTGGCTCAATACTTGAATTTAAAATACAGGTGCAGCCCTAGGAGAGGAAGTGAGTGTTCGCAGCTGTGCAAAATAAAAACAAGCGCCGACCTAGGAGGGGTGGTGGGGGCGACCAAAGCGGCGACCTGGGAAGGGTGGTGGTGGCAGTAAGTGGCAATCTGGGAGGGGTGGTGAGGGCGGGGAAGAAGTTTTGTGGGAGGGGTTGCGGAGACCTGAGAAACCTTCAGAAAACAAGCCCAAAAAAAAGAAATAGTCTGCCAAAACAAACATAAATAGGCTGAGGGGCACAAGTTCATGTTATATCCTCTACAAAGCAAAAAGAAAAGGTCCACTTCTTCTGCACCATGGTTCAACAAATCCCTCTATGAAGAAAGAAAGAACTTGAGGTACCTGGAGAAACAATGGAGACAATCTCCTTCCACCATTAATGTCTCTAATCTACATTTAGCAAGATCGAGCTACAACAAACATATCTGCTGTGAAAAAGCCTTACACTTCAGAACGTTCCTCGGCGCAGCCAAGAACGGACCTAAAAAGCTATTTGATCTCATCAAAAGTACCAACATCTCTCCCTCAACCATCTACTTTGACGACCCCCCCAAAAAAGCAGCAGAATTCACTCTATTCTTCGATGAAAAAGTAAAATCGCTTGTGGATCAGGTCACTCACCCTACCCCCCTAGAGGACCGCAAATCTTTAGTCGCATGGCAGATCTTTGAAGTCATCACTCAAGATGCCCTCCTCAAAAGCATTCTAGAAACAAACCCTCTAACCATTCTCTCGACCCCATCCCTAGCGACATCGCCATTGTCTTCTACACCCACACTCTTGCCTACTGGACCGGTCTGGTAAACCTCTTCCTCAATCAAGGCTCCCTTCCTGTTGCCCTTAAAACAGGGCAGGTTACCCCACTTTTTAAAAAACCCTCAGCTGATGTGAGTGACCTCAACACCTTCCACTCTATCACCAACCTCCCTTTTCTTGCGAAAATCACAGAAAGGTGTGTAGCGAAGCAACTTTCCCTACATATCAAGAACAACAACCTTCTCGACGAATTCCAATCTGGTTTCATGCAAGACTGTAGCACTGAAACAGCCCTACTTCAAGTGATCGACGATGCCCTGCATGTACTTGATTCGGGTGAGTCTTGTCTCTTGATTCTTCTTGACCTATCCGCAGCCTTTGACACTGTTAATCACAATACTCTTCTGAACACTTTAAAACAAAGAATGGGTTTTGAAGGAACAGTGCTCAAATGGTTTGATTCATTCCTCTCGGGTAGATCTCAAATGATCAAAATAGCAAATTGTCTCTCTACTTCAATAGCGGTAGGACAAGGCGTCCCTCAAGGCTCTATCCTCGCACCCACTTTGTTCAATCTTTATATGGAACTGTTGGGAAATGTCCTAAAAAAAATCTGAGATCCATTATCACCTCTATGCTGATGACACCCAAATCTACCTTCAGGTGTCTTCCGCACACGACATCTCAATCCTCAACACCACTCTCAACTCTATCCAAAATTGGATGTCAACTCATCAACTTATTCTGAATCCTTCCAAACCTGAATTCTTTCTTCCCTCTACCTCACTTTCTCCTCCTCCTGTTCAATCTTGGATGGACAATCTTAACATACTTAACAACAAACCTACCATTGTCGACAGCGCTAAATCCCTTGGTGTCATTCTAGACCAAAGTCTCAACCTACACTCTGATATCAATACCATTGCCAAGAATGCACGTTACCAACTTCGCCTTCTCTGGGGGGTTTGGCGTTTCTTTCCTGAGCAAGACCTAAAAACCTTGGTCCAATCACTGGTTCTCTCCAGATTGGACTACTGCAACTCTCTCATTGCTGGCCTCCCCAAAACCCACCTTTCCCCTCTTAAATCTATCCTCCATTCAGCGGCACGTTTCGTATATGGGGCCAAAAGAAATGATCACATCACACCCGTACTGTTTTCATTTCGCTGGCTTCCCATCGAAGCAAGGTCAATTTACAAGACTGCCTGTATCACCCACAAAGCCTTGCACACCTCCACCCCTCGCTATCTGGCAGATAAACTTAAAATCTCAGGCGGCTCTAGACCTTCACGTAAAGCTGAAAACTTACTGCTCGAGCCCCCAACTTTCAAAAGGGAAAGATTTATGGCTCAATCCTTCTCAGGCAATGCGGCTAGAATTTGGAACTCGCTCCCTCCAAGCCTCCGAACCAACACCTCTATCCGGATATTCCAAAACAGACCTTAAATCTCTTCTCTTTCAAAGACACTTCCAGGATTAATTCACCCCTTTTCATGACCCTCAAACCTGCTTGGCATTTACTTGATCTCAATGTTGTAAATATGTATTCTATACCTGTATTAACCTAATTTTGCCACCTCCTATTTTATTTTTACTTTTTTAATTATCCTGATTGTATTTGTAACTTGTTAGTGTGTAAATCTCCTTATGTAACTGTAGTAATCATGCTGGCCAGAGGTGAAGTAAAGAGGTTTATTAAGGCTACATGGAGGAAGGAGAAGGTAACGACCAACTCCCACAGTAGCTGCAGTTCAACTGAATAATGCCAGCACAGTTGCTAGGAGCCATGGAACATTCTTAGAACAGGGTAAAACATATAAAGTAGAAATAATACAATGTGAATCAGTACACAAGGTATAACATATCTTCCTTATTTCCAAAACAGAAAAAAAATATATATATAAGAAAAACTTAAGACCTTTATCTAGCAGGTCTAACAATAGGTCTGAAACTCGGTCTGACAATAGTTTGGTCTGAGCGAGAAGGTTCAGAAGCCTGACTTGAGGGAGCAGAGACTTTGGTACGAACCTTCACAACCCTATTGAGGTTCCACCAATGTCCTCCCAAGACTTTGACAGCATTACCAGCAATCTTAATAACTTCAATGGGCTCACTAAATTTGCAGTCACCCTTCCTAGTATGTACAGGAGATTTAATTTTGACCATGTCTCCTACCACAAGGGGAGCAACTTTCACAGCTTTCTTAACGTCATACCATTCTTTTTGTTTGGCCTGAGAGTCAGTCATGTTTTCCATAACAGTGGACATCAATTTGGAAACATCAGACTCAGACTTTACCCACTTAGTCATCCAACCAGGCCTGAAACTGGTATTGGCCTTTCTCCCTCTCACCAACTCGAAAGGACAAATTTTAGTGGAAGAGTGGGGTGTCGTCCTATAGAACCAAACTAGACTGTCAAGAGCTTTTTGAACATCATGATTCCCCGCTCTTGCCCACCTGATGCACTCCCCAATCACCCGATTCATTCTCTCCACAAGTCCATTCGACTGGGGATGGTACAAAGAAGTCTTACTGTGCTTAACCCCAGATTCTAACAGAAAATCTTGGAATTCATGACTCACAAATTGTGTGCCATTGTGGGAGACCAAGACTTCTGGACAGCCCTCCCTCAACCACACTTCTCTCAAAAATTGGATAATGGACTTGGTGTTGGCCTCCATGACCAACTTGACCTCAGGCCATTTGGATGCGTAGTCCATGAGAACTAATATGAACCGAAAACCCCCTTGAAGGCAGTCATAGGGTCCCATGATGTCTATTCCAAGTTTCAACCATGGTCCCTGTGGGCAATCGATCGGCATCAATGGCGGGACTGACACCTTGAAGCATTTATCAGCCGCACCACAAACACAATAATTCAAAACTGCACCCTCGATCTCAGTGTCCATCCTTGGCCACCAGTAAGTGTCTCTTATACAACGCTTAGTGAGAGTGCAGCCAAGATGACCTTCGTGAGCCCTATGTATTATCTCTTTGCAAAATGCATGGGGTGGTACAAACTTATCACCTCTAAGGAGCAAACCATCCTCCAAAGACAGTTCGTCTTGCACCTTCCAGAAGGGCTGAACAAGGGAGGTAACAGTTTTCTCCCTAGGCCACCCATCAACCACATGAGAGCACACTTCTTGGAGCATGCAATCGGTCTCAATGGCTCGCATCCATTCACTCTCCGAACAAAGATTCATGCAGGGTATTTCCAATGCTGCCACCAAACATTCATCGCAGTCCTCATTAGAAAAATCATGCAGATTAACATGCTAAAGTTCATCAGATTTGACTGGGAATCTAGACAAAAAGTCAGCTCATCCATTCTTTCCCCCAGAGATATGTTTGACGTCAAATTGGTACTGGAGAAGTTTTGAGACCATGCGCAAAATCCTAGGAGTGGAGCATTTGCTCATGCTCCCTCCGAGGATGTTGACCAAGGGTTTGTGGTCAGTCTGCAACAGAAAACGTTTGCCCCAAATGTAAGAGCGAAACTTTTCGATGGCCCACGTGCAGGCTAACAGCTCTCTCTCTATAACAGAGTACTGAAGCTCGGCTGATCTCAGGACTCTAGAAGCAAAACATAGTATTTTCTACACCTCTGTCAGTCTGAGTCAACATGGCACCCAGACCTACTTGGCTGGTGTCCACGGTGACACAGCAGGGGAGGTTGGGGTCAAAGGGTTTAAGTGCAGAACCATTTTTCAAGGAAGACTTGACGGTATTAAGAGCAACATCACAGTCACTGCACCATTCGAACTTCACCCCTTTCTTGAGCAGACTGCTGATTGATCTAACAATCGAAGCAAAGTTAGGGACAAATCTCGAATAATACATGCACAAACCCAACAGAGATTTGACTCCTGTCTAGTCTAGAGGAGCCGGGGCATCTACGATTGCTGTTAACAAACCAGATTTGGGGCTAACACCCTCATTAGAAATGACATGACCTAAATATTCCACTTTGGAACGCAGAAACTTGCACTTCTCTTCCTTAAGCATCACACCATTCTTCTTAAAAAGAGTGAGGACATTGTTGAGTATAGTGTTGTGAGAGGCTAAATCTCTCCCGAAAATCAGCACATCATCTTGAAAGACCAAGACACCCTCAACCCCTTTGAGGATGTTGACCATGATCCTCTGAAAAACCGAGGCTGCTGACGCAAGCCCAAAGGGCGTGCGACAATAACGGAACGTGCCCAAAGGGGAGATAAAGGCAGTCAAGTGTCGAGATTCGGGGTCTAATTCTACCTGGTGGTATGCGCTGGCCAAGTCTAACTTGGTGAAGTAACAAGCACCTTTGGTGGAAGCAAGCAGATCACTTATCCTAGGTAATGGATGGGAATCTACCCAAATCTCCTTGTTTAAGGATCTCAAATCTACACAGACGCGGAGATCCCCCCCCTCTCTTTCTGGCAACGACCAAAGGCGAAAGCCACAGAGAAGACTCTGTCGGCTCAATAATCCCTCTAGAGCAAAGACTTTTAAGCTCCTTGTCTAAATTGTCCCCAACACTAAACGGAACCCCTCTGAGCTTATGTTTGACTGGTATGGCCCCGTCTTTTACGATGATCTTATGCTTAAAGCCCTTTATTTTGCCTAATGTGTTCCCAAAAACTTCTGGAAACTTGTCCTTCCAAGCTTGGCTTTCCTCTTCGTTCCCAACAACTAAGACCTGTTCATTGGCACCAGGTTTGAGTATCATGCCAAAAAGTCCCTGGTGAAACCACCCCAAAATGTTGAGACCTTTAACGGCAACGTATATCTTCCCCATGATCCTTCTATCTTTAAATATCAACTCATCCTCAAAGAAGCCCAACAGATCAATTTTACGTCCTTCATAGGACACCGGTGACCTGTCAGGAGGAGAGAGGGCTTGAGAGCCATGCCGAATTTCATCAAATAGTTTCTGTGCTATCATCGTTATTTTTGCTCCTGAGTCTACTAATAACTTAATCGTGTGAAGACCCACACCAATGTCAACAATAGGATCAATGCTTGAGGATGGATCACCCTCAACCACATCTTGAGAACAACCAATGGTATTGTTTCCATCACAAGTGACAACAGATATGACCTCAGAGTCTGAATCGCTGTCAGATTCGATCGAACAGACAGCTGGTTTTTTAAAACTTCTTTTCTTGGGACATACTTTCGCAAAGTGCCCCATCTTTTTGCAGTAGTTGCACATTACGTCAATAGCAGGACATTTCGCCCCCCTTTGATGGAAGGAATTACCACATCTCAAACACATATTACTATTTGCCTTAATGAAATTGGGGTTTTGGGGTTTAAACTTGGAGGAGATGTTGGATTGGCCAGCATTGGGTTTGACACGTTGCTTGGAAGAATTATTAACATTAACAACATTAACGACATCATTAAGTTTTTCATCTAGTTCTTTGAGAGAAACAATAGAGATTTTGATACTCTTGGCGATTTTTATGGTCTCTTCTAAGGAGGGATCTGCCATGCTCAAGAGTTTTTGCCTGATGTTCTTGTCTTTGCAATGGCAGACAAACTGGTCCCTGATCAACTGATCAGTAAAATTATCAAACTTACAATCAGCCGCAAGCTGGCGTAAAGTTGAAATGTAGGAGTCAACATCCTCAGATTCTGTTTGTTTTTTTTTGAAGAATTTGTGTCTCAAGACCATGAGGCTTGGTTGTTTGTCGAATCTGTGTTTGAGTTTCAACACTGTTTGCTGATATTCATCCACGTCTTGAGACTCTTCTTGTGTTAAAGGTGGTAAATGTTTGAAGATTGACCTTCCTTCAAACCCTAATGAATGCAGTAGTAAACATTTCTTCCTTTCTGCAGCGAAACGAGAAGCACCAATGGCACCTAAGTATGTCTCGAAAGCGTCATGCCAAATTTCCCAACGGACTGGGGGGGGTCTCCTGGAGAATCTAAAAATGCAGGAGGAGGGTTGACAGATTGCATGGTGCACATTTGTGAAGAAGAAATAACAAAAAAAAATGTATATGTATATAAGAGTGGTAATGGCAGAGAAGAAAACACAGACTCACTAAGGATAGTGGAGAATTAAAACAAGTGTGTGCATCACTGTAAATAAAGTGTGCACAATAATTACTGCAATTGTCATAAAGGTGTGTGTATCACCGACGACGTGACCAATGGTGAGGAAGTACACACAAAGCAACAATGGTGTGTGTATCACCGAAGAGTTAGTGGTGTGTGCATCACCGTGATAAACGAAATAAGTTGAGCTTTAGAGAAAAACAAATTTTGTTGATAGGTGAAATTTTCCAAAACAAAATAAGGCCACTGCTGATATGTCTGGAAATTGAACGTGAACTTGACGTTGCAGCACTACGCTGTTTGAAATCGTGAAAGGTGTGTGTATCACCGTGTGATACACAGTTCGCCCAACGAAACACGTTGAAATAGGGCGAAGTTGACCCACTCCAAGATGGCGGCCGCTGCGTAACGTGACGTGAAGACGGCACGTTGGAGACGCACGTCATCACAGGCTGAGGCAGGATAGAGCGAAGCGGAGTACGGAACGCTCTGTGAAGAACACTAGCGCAGGACGAATATGGTTGCCAGGTAGGATGGTTGCTAGGCTCGTGAGTTAGTGCGAGAGGCACTTTGAAAGATGCCGGTGGCACGTGGTACTGCTTGTATATATGGGTGAGTGGCACACTGAAAGATGCGGTGGCGCGTGGTGCGTGGCAGCAACGGAGTGAACAGCAGGGAAATGTTCAACATGAAATAAAGTCCCAACAAAAAAAAAAAAATTGCAGCGAAGAGCAGGAAGGCACGTTGAAAGAAAACTGGGCAGAACAGGGAAGCGAGAGTAAGGAAAGCAAACGGCCTACCGTTTTAGTTGGTGTCAGAGTTCACAAATGAGGTTCACAAAGTTCACTGCATGACAGTCTGTGGTTACAGGTTTCTTCTCCAGATTCCGTTGAACACGATGAAATGACTTGCTTGTGGCTTGAATAAAGTTGTAGATGATGTAGAAAATTTCTTGAGCGGCGTCACACGCGAGGGTAGTACCATGTAGCCTTAGATTGTCGCCAGTAATTTTGTAGTAATCACGCTGGCCAGATGTGAAGTAAAGAGGTTTATTAAGGCTACATGGAGGAAGGAGAAGGTAACAACCAACTCCCACAGTAGCTGCAGCTCAACTGAATAATTCCAGCACAGTTGCTAGGAGCCATGGAACATTCTTAGAACAGGGAATACATATACAGTAGAAATAATACAATGTGAATCAGTACACAAGGTATAACAGTAACGTACTTGGTTCTATTGTAAAGTGCTCTGACACCTTTGGGTAAAGTCTGCGCTATATAAAACTGCATTAAATGAATAAATAAATAAAAATAAATAGGGCTGTCGCCATGGGAGGGAACCAAAGCCACGAGGGAAGGACAAATACAGGCAAACCACCACTAAAAAGCAAGGATTTCGGAGCAGCAGGAAAAAGAACAAATAACAAATGATGGGTATTTGTAAAACACACAGAGTAGATACAGCATGTCTCGAAAAGACAGCGCCTAGCCGACACCTAAAAAACAGCTCCGCACTGAAGTCGGGAGGGGGAGAGCCTCGGCAACTCAAGGGTCTATCACAACAAAACCTTATAAATAAACGTGAGCTGCAGTTTCACTAATTTCCAGCAGATAGCGCAATTGTACTGCAAACTGTGTTCCCTCCACATTCCAACGTATTATATATAATGGGCGTCTCACAGAGCGAGAAAAGGTGCAGTTCACTGACATCAGACAAGCACAGGTCATTCATTGTGAGTGAAACTATTGGAGTATTGACAGCCTTTAGAATGACCTTACTCGGTCTGACTCATAGGCCGTTCCATCGTCTTCCACGTTTAAAGGCGCAGAGAGTGTGTTTTATGTTCTGCATTCTGTGCTGGTTATGTGTTGTTGTACGTCCTGTATAATAGTTAAGATGATAATCAATCAATCAATCACAGAATTTGTAAAGCGCACCACTTACCCGCGAGGGTCTCAAGGCGCTGGGGAGAAAAAAGGGGGGGGGGGTGCTGCTACTGGTCGAACAACCAGGTCTTGAGTAGCCTCCTGAAGGTCAGCAGGTCTTGGGTCTGTCGTAGGCTTAGTGGAAGGGTGTTCCAGGTCTTGGCGGCGAGGTGGGAGAAGGATCTGCCGCCGGTGGTAGTTCTTCGAATGCGAGGGACGGTGGCGAGGGAGAGTTCGGCGGAGCGGAGTTGGCGGTTGGGGACGTAGAAGAGGAGTCGTCTGTTGAGGTAGTCTGGGCCAGTCTTGTGGAGTGCCTTGTGTGCGTGGATGAGGAGTTTGAAGGAGATTCTCCTGTCGACGGGGAGCCAGTGCAGGTTCCTCAGGTGGGGGGTGATGTGGCTGTGGCGTGGTACATCGAGGATCAGGCGTGCGGAGGCGTTTTGTATGCGTTGCAGTCGCTTGATGAGCTTGGCCGGGGCTCCCGCGTAGAGGGCGTTCCCATAGTCAAGTCTGCTACTGACGAGGGCCTGGGTGACAGTTCTTCTTGTATCTGTCGGGCTCCACCTGTAGATCTTGCGAAGCATGCGGAGGGTGTTGAAGCAGGAGGAGGAGACTGCGTTGACTTGCTTGGCCATGGAGAGCGTTGAGTCGAGGATGACTCCCAGGTTGCGTGCGTGGTCGGTGGGTGTCGGGGCTGCTCCCAGCGTCGTTGGCCACCAGGAGTCGTCCCAGGCTGAGGGGTTGGAGCCGAGGATGACGACCTCTGTCTTCTCCGTGTTCAGTTTTAGTCGGCTGATCTTCATCCAAT
Organism: Calotriton arnoldi; assembly: GCA_963921515.1. Classification (NCBI taxonomy): domain Eukaryota; kingdom Metazoa; phylum Chordata; class Amphibia; order Caudata; family Salamandridae; genus Calotriton; species Calotriton arnoldi. The sequence goes on from CAWUFW010001137.1 coordinate 1,655,537, forward strand.
CGACGACGGCCTTCATTCCTTCATGGAGGTTGGATTTGGCGGCGAGGGGGTCCTTGGTGAGGGAGAGGATCAGTTGAGTGTCGTCGGCGTAGGAGATTATGTTGAGGTCGTGCTGTCTGGCGATGCGTGCGAGCGGGCCATGTAGATGTTGAACAGTGTTGGGCTGAGGGATGATCCCTGGGGTACGCCGCAGATGATCTCGGAGGCTTCGGATCGGAATGGTGGGAGGCGGACTCTCCTGGTTCTGCCGGCGAGGAAGGAGGTGGCCCATTCCAGGGCCTTGTCTCGGATCCCTGCGTCGTGGAGGCGTGCGCGTAGAGTGCGGTGGCAGACAGTGTCGAAGGCGGCGGAGAGGTCCAGCAGGATGAGGGCTGCGGTCTCACCGTTGTCCAGCAGGATCCTGATGTCGTCGGTGGCGGCGATGAGGGCAGTCTCAGTGCTGTGGTTGCTGCGGAACCCCGATTGGGATGGGTCCAGGATGCTGTTTTCTTCGAGGTATCGGGTTAGCTGTTTGTTGACGATCTTCTCGATGACCTTGGCTGGGAACGGAAGCAGGGAGATGGGCCGGAAGTTCTTGAGGTCTCTCGGGTCCGCCTTGGGTTTTTTGAGTAGGGCGTTGATCTCTGCGTGTTTCCAGCTCTCTGGGAAGGTCGCGGTCTCGAAGGAGAGATTGATGACGTTGCACAGGTGGGGTGCGATGGAGCTGCTGGCTTTGTTGAAGATGTGGTGCGGGAAAGGGTCTGACGGGGAGCCGGAGTGAATTGTGCTCATGACGCCCCCACTCTTTATTTAAAGGCACAGCGTTAATAAAAATGGGGCTAGAGGGGCTGCTCAGGATGGGGACACCTCGCTGGAGGATGCTGTCACCAGCCCAGGAGACAGGTAGGGTTTTTACTGGCCTCGCGTCTATTGTTAGATCAAGGCCGATAACAATATTGGCAAAAGCAGTGAAATCTGGCATTTTTTTAAACTTCTGAGCATAATCCAAAAACAACAAATACATAAAGAAATCAGTTAAAAGTATTTGGGAGCTCACTAAATCGTTTCAGAATGAACATTAGAGCAAGCAGAGAAATAACTGCCTTGTTATGAAACAATCCTGACAATTTTCTACAAATTTGTTTTCATCGGCCAACTCTTGGCTGTTCCACAATAGCAAAACAGAAACAACTGGGCGCTATTATTTTTTTCTACGAAAGATGGCAACCCACAGACCACTTTGGATCTCCCCTGCCACAGACCTTGCAGGTGGTGACTGCGGCTGGCCACAGTGGTGGCTGGTGATCATTCACAGTGGTGGCCATAATACTTGACCCAAATTCCAGCATTTGAGCAAGCAAGCCTGACTTGTTCTAGGACGGGTAGGGGTCTGCCCAGAGGAAATTATTATAAAAATGGGGTCAAATAGTGCATTTTAAAGCATAATGTTCACATAAATTTGCTAATTAGCCAGAGGCTCTAAAAGGGCACTTGTAAAATATTTAAGTATTTTTCATGGTGTGTCAAGCCATTGAAGGCTGACGCTCCAGGATAGTTGAACCTATTTTTTCAAAATGTGCTATAGGTGCCCACCATATGGGAATAATTACGAGCTTTAGATATGATGGCCTGTGACATACACTGAGCTATGCAGCCCACCGGGTGACAGGTTCTATATCCCCTATATCAGCCCCTGGAATCATCCAGGCCTAGAGATGAGAACTTATATCCTATTATCCCTACCCACTAGAGACGACAGATTGATCCGTTCCTTGGCCAATACTTGAGGGGGAGAGCGCAGTATGCATGTGAGGATCTCCTGACATCCAGCCGTAAAAATGGCAGCCACTGCATCCATGAGCCGCTGAGCCCTAGAGGTAGGAAGCTCTGCACTCCTGTGCTAATACTGTGAGAGATCCCGTTCTAGAGGTAGCAAGTTGCGTGTGGCTGTGCCCATGTTTCGGTTGCAGCGCATACACTCCCACAGCCATCTTCCCTGGCTCAGTCACATTTCCCTCCAGTCATCTCTACACTTGTTACATGTGTTCATACCATAGGACAAAAAGATTGTCATGCATCACAAGACAGAGGTAGATTATAGCCCCTCCTCCACCCAGTGAGCCACCAAACACCCAAGAACACAGCAACGACAGAGGTAGGGGAAAATCACAACCCAGAAAGACCTGACAGCTGCAAAGGAAAAATTAGAACTTACTGATAGTTTTTCCATGAAGCAATACTATATGGATTACAAGTAAACATAGTAGCTACAATACAATAGTATGCATGAAGGTGCTGGGGGCTAATCTGGAACCTTTATTCCTAGAGTGAAGTAACTACTAGAGAACAGACGCTGGAGGAGTTCACAGATCGTGCTTACAGTACTGAAGAACGCGTGCTCTGTATCCCAGTGCTTAGCAGTGAACCAACCAACCCGAGAAGTAGCATGAAAACTACCTACATTCATTCTTCTTGGTACCCTCTGGGGTTCTCACAGACTTTGATCACCTGTGCTGCTTGAGAAGTGGGTACTTCAAAGTCACTAATTACATGACAAATTGCTTACAAACAGTTCTTAATTTGTGCCAGTGGTTTCCGGTGCTTGGCACCAGCATCTATTTTTTTAACATCGGCACTTTGATATTCTAGCACTTGGTGGCTCTGTCTGGTCATTTTTAGGTCTCGGCCTGCACCAGCGCTTGCGCTGGTCTGGCCGAGAGTTTTAGTAAGCGGGTTTTGGAAGTGCAAACACTGGCTTTCGGCTGGCGACCAGCTTGCGTTCACGATGGCGTGCACGTGCACAGCTGCCATCTGGGTTTCCTATCTCTTCCTCATTTCCTCGTCATGGCTCATTAACTCTCTGGACTCTGATGTTTCAATCGCAGCAGCAGCTCACATTACCAACTGACGGCCCTGGACTACAGTCACACGAAAAACAACAGCGATTAGCATTGAAATGCAAGCTTTTTTTTGTCTAGTTAGAAATATTACTTCGGTGGGTTGATTTCACTTTATATCGCTATTTGTTTTATATTGGGAGTCACAGCCTAATTACCAGTATTTTTGTCTCACTCTGTTTTTTTTTTTTATATTTATTCGCGCAAAGCACAAAGCTATATTTAAGGTTACTTTTTCCGCGTCACTTCTTCACTCTATTTAAACTCCACACCCCCACTCTTATTGTCTCTCTCCTTCTCTCTCTCTCCCCTCTCTAATTCTCTCTCTACTTAATTAACTCTCCCCTCTCTATCTTTTTAGCCTTTCATTCTCTCTCACCCCTTTATCTGTTTCTCTTTCAAACTCCTTCATTCACTCTCTCCCCTTCTTTCTCTCTCTCTATCCCGCGCCACTCTTTATTCTATGTACACCCTTTCTCTCTCTTTCTCTCTCACCACCCTCTCTAATTGGGCATTATATCTTCACTATCTCTCACTCGGCAACACCACAGCATCACTCAGCATCACCACAGCATCACTCAGCCCAACCACAGCATCAATCAGAGCCAGCACAGCATCAATCAGAGCCAGCACAGCATCACTCAGCACCAACACAACATCTCTCAACGCCATCACAGCATCACTCAGTGCAACCACAGCATCACTCAGTGCAACCACAGCATTACTCAGCACAACCACAGCATCACTTAGCGCCACAACAGCATCACTCAGCGCCACCACAGCATTACTCAGCAGCACCACAGCATCACTCAGCACCACCATAGCTTCACTCAGCACCACCATAGCTTCACTCAGCGACACCACATCATCACTCAGGGCCAACACTGGATCACTCAGCACCACCACAGGATGAATCAGCACCACCACAGGATGAATCAGCACCACCACAGGATGAATCAGCACCACCACAGGATGACTCAGCACCACCACAGCATCGCTCAGCACCACCACAGCATCGCTCAGCACCACCACAGCATTGCTCAGCACCACCACAGCATCGCTCAGCACCACCACAGCATCGCTCAGCGCCTCCACAGCATCGCTCAGCGCCGCCACAGCATCGCTCAGCGCCGCCACAGCATCACTCAGGGCCGCCACAGCATCACTCAGGGCCGCCACAGCATCACTCAGGGCCGCCACAGCATCACTCAGGGCCACCACAGCATCACTCAGGGCCACCACAGCATCACTCAGGGCCACCACAGCATCACTCAGGGCCACAACAGCATCACTCAGGGCCACCACAGCATCACTCAGGGCCACCACAGCATCACTCAGCACCACCACAGCATCACTCAGCACCACCACAGCATCACTCAGCGCCAAGACACTATCACTCAGCACCACCACAGCATCACTCAGCGCCAAGACAATATCAATAGGCAGAAACAAGTTGCCAGCATTGCAAGAACAAAAGAAAACTGAGAATTTTTTATTGTAAATACTTTTTTTAATATGGTCGTTCAGTTTTACATAATGCCTTCTTGGTCATATATAAAGTAACAAAAATGCTTCTGACACTTTTTTATTATAACTTTTCAGCATGCTGCACAGCAGCCACACTTCTCTACAGCACAGCTTGAAGACATTGGCAAAGTCAATAGCTCTGGCTAAACACTTATAAGGCCCCAAAGGCGAGACCTATTGGCTATGCCAATGCTTGTTTAAATTAGCACATCATCAGAGTGCTTCACAATTTAATACATTAAAACTAAGTAATAGCAGTGCCAGTGCATCCTGGCCATTTTTACAGCTTTGGGTGACATGGAAGAGTCCAAACTGTCACATTTGTAAGAGTGTGATAGTTAGTGGGTAGCACTGGTACTGGAATTTGGCACTGCTGGCAATGGTAGTATGTGGTGCAAGCTGCAATGGCCTCCTAAGAGGTGTTTGCACAAAAAAAAAATCGGAGAAAAAATATTGTGTGCACAAAATATTGTGTCAAGAATATGGAGGACATGCCTTTTCTGCCCTCCATTTTGCCTTTTATGCTCGTTTTTCTGCCCTCTTCTGCTCTGTTGTGCCTTTATCTGTTCATTTTTCTGCCCTATGTTTTGCCTTTTTCTGCTAGTTTTCTGCCCTCTGTTTGGCCTTTTCTGCTTGTTTTTCTGCCCTCTGCTTTGCCCTCTTCTGCTCTGTTTTGCCTTTTCTGCTCGTTTTTCTGCCCTCTGTGCTGCCTTTTCTGCTCGCGCGTTCTTCTGCCCTCTGTTTTGCATTTTCTGCTTATTTCTTCCCTCGTCCCACCTTTTCCTCAAGACCTAGTTTTTCGGCGGGGACCTCGCACCCCAGCGCCCAGATACCCCCAGGGGTGACAGCGCCACACTCTACAAATGCTGATTGATTGAAGGTACGTAGATGTGGAGTTAAGAATAGTAAATCTATACTTACCTCGTTGCACTTACCTTCTCAATATTTTGATCCTCGATATTTTTGACACAATATTCTCTCCACATGATATTTGTTTCCTAGGTATTCTGTCAGACAACCCTCCTAAGAAATAACTAAGGCCTTAGCACTTACTTTTTCATAAATTAAGCACTGCTTACCAAGCATGTGACAACTGTGTGAAAAACAGCATGGCATACTGCAACTCTTTATTCATCATAAGTCTCCAACGTGGTGAGCATCCCTTGGAGTAAGTAGTGTGCTCCATGTCTGCAAAGCGCTTCAGTGCCTCGTCAGGCAGAGAAAGATCTATATAAACTTTCCTGCAGTATAATACATTCTTCCCTTCATACGTAAATCATAAAGACATGCATTTAGAGCAGTCCAAAAATACACACAAAGCAGTTTCTACACAGATGACTGCTTGTTGCCATGTATGGCTTCCATAGGAACCCACCAGTGTGTATATGGAATTCTAATTCTGGTACTCATTGCTGTTGTCACATAAGTGAAAAAAAAAAGTGTTTTCAGTGTACCTAACAAGCAGCACCGTGATAGCAGATGCTTCCCAGATGTCCCCCACTGACATCTGGTCTCAGAACACCTGAAGGAAGCGGTGGAAGGGGGCACTGATCCACCATATCCCAAATCTTCCTGTTTGCCCATGATCTCCAGACACACGAGCGAAGCAGGGGAATGTGGATGATGTGTTAGCGTCTACCCTGACTCTCAGGGGTCTATGCAGACCTCTGCGGGAGTGCAACTTTGTCATGTTCGGCGTCCTCTCTGTGTAACAGCCCTTGTTGAATAAGGTGCCTGCCACTGCTCTCTTTCGGAAGGGAGAGGAAGGAATGGCAAGAGGGTTTAGGAGGTGAGTGGAAGGATCCCAGTTATGTCTTTAAATTTGTGAGAAGGGAGCCAGAGGGAGGTGGAGGAGTCTGGCTGGACACAAGGGCCCATATTTATCATAGTGTTGTGTCGCCCTTGTGCCACGCAAGGGGGCGCGAGGGCGACACAACACTAAGGTCATATTTACCAAGCGGCGCAAGGCCACCTCATGTGGCCCTGCATGGCTTGATAAATGTGGAGCAACGCAAGACAGCGCAAATCGCTGCCTTGCATCACTCTGCCCCAGGGAGGCGTTCCATGGTGTGACCACGCATCCAACCATGGATTTTGGCTCATTCCCAGATTTACCATTAGTGGTAGACCTGGGAATGCATCCAAATGCTGCGCCTCCCCAGGGGAAGTGTAACAAGGAGAAATATCTTTATTTCTCCTTGTTTTTTCCTCTTTCTACATGTGCTGCATTCTGTAGCACACATTGAAAGAGGAAAATGCTGTTAAGTATTATTTTTTGTGCAAGAAGGTGTCCCTTCCTGCCCTAAAAGAATCCTGCCTACAATGCAGGCACCCTTGAATCATTGTGCAAGGGTGCCTGCGTTGGCGCTAGGCAGCACATGGTGCGACAGCACAAGGAAAGGACAGAAATGCACAAGTATAATGTTAAATAAGGTGCATTCCTGCCCTCTCACGCAGTGCAACAAGGTGGCTTACTGCGTTGCGCTGCATGAAAGTTTGATATATCTGGGCCTAGGTGTGTTTTAAAGATATTTAAAGGGACAGGAACCACTGTGTTGGACACGAGGGCATATTTTCAGGGAGGCCATATTGTGCATGGACCCTCCAGGAGGCCTGTTCCCCTCAACTACTGGTCCATAGGATCTTCTTAGCGGGTCGAAGGGGTGCATTATTTTCTGTGTTCTTTTATAGCACGGATCGTATCAGGTTGATACCAGAGTGCTTCGCATGAAGACATTCAACATTGCTAGCCCATAGGATGTTTAGTGCTTACAATATATACGTCTGAGAGAGAAAGTGCATTCTAACAAATCTTCGTGAATCATGTAATGTACTCATGAGTTTCTGTTTATGTTTCATAGAGACCATTTATACCAATCTCGCCCATAGTTACCATGAATGAGACGAGTAGGTTGTTCTGCTTCAAGGACTGACTCAACTGTATGTGTTTCTTAGACTTTATGTACTGATAACTACAGCGTCAAAATACATTATTTGCATCTTCACTTTATCTAGATGTAATGCTGTTCGGAGTGGTGAACCTGAGTTCTGAGTGTGAGGTCAGCGCATGCAGTGGCAGCCGCCAAGAATAAAGGGCTGTGGGGTGGGAGGGGGAGCGCGGAGGGAGGAGGTCGCACGGGGAGCTTAAAAATAATATATTATTTTAAAACTTACCTTCAGCCACCGGCAGCCTCCAGCGTCGCACCACCTCTCCTCTTCTTCCTGGGTCCCAGCAGTTCCTGGGATAGACTCCCATCCAATCCCCGTGCTGCAGAGCAGCACGGGGATTGGTCTGAGCGGGCTCAAAAGACGCCCTGCTCAGACCAGGGAGTCTGTGGGGTTTCTCCAGCCCGGCTGCTCAATGCAGCTGGGCTGGTGAAAACCTAAGAGCGCATGTGTGTTTTGGTCGGCCTGAGACGGCCGGCCAAAACACATCTGCGCACTTAGGGAGTGGAGTGCACGTAGCACTCCTCCTCCCCCTCCCATGCCTAGGCCCCGCCCCTCCCAGCGCGGGCTAAGAGCCTGCAAATGCTATATAAAACGATGTAAGAACATCGTTTTATTTTACATTTGCTGGCTCTGAGCCAGGCAGTGGGGCGACGCTCCTCCGCCATTACGGAGGAGCCGCCGCTGAACGCATATATTGGGGAGAAGGGTCATCACATGGGTTCTTCAGTAGAACTGTCATCATACTGTTACCAGGAGAGGCCATAATGCCGCCCTGATGGTGCTGTTTTCATTCCCCTCTTAAGGGAGAGGTAGGGGGGAGGGGTCAGTCCTAAACTTGGGAATCATTTCCTTCTGAATTTTAGGAGCTGTCCCAGACGCAGAGAGATTGTTTTTAGTTTGTTAGATTTTGGAATGTCTTGTGTTATCCTTTCTTTTCTTCTGGGGTTTCAGTTTACTTTAGGTTTTAAAGTGTGAGAGCAAAGTAAGTTGAGAATTATGATGTAAGCCTTTATAATTTATGCATGCATGAGCGGCATAATATATTTTTTCTTGGGTTTCAAGTGACACCACAACCTACTCGAGCTTCGCTATTGTTGTTTATAATCTTCGTTGGAACCACTAGCCAGAAAACAATCTTGGTGTTAGTACCTGTCCTTCTACAATTTCATGGCAAGACCATAGATCCCTTTGAATACTTCTGTGGCTTCTGTTGGAAGCCATCTTACACAACCAATATGTCCGACAGCTCTGATTTACTACTATCACATCCCTGCAGTCGACTACCATTTTAGTTGCCAGCTTCAGTGACCTCAAAATGGCTGTCATTCCATTTCACAGCTTCACCCCAGACTTCGAAGGCTTCCCCGGACCTCGAAGCTGGGAAAAGGAGAATGGAAGGAAGGAAGTGAACCAAATACCACGCAGCATTTTATATTTGCAAATTTCAACAAGGGATGCTCAATGCTCTCAATTTTCTCTGGTGCCTGCATGAGAAGCTTACCCAGCCCAGGATTTTATTTTTTTGTGGTAATTTTGACACTTGTAGTCTGGAAATTATAATCGTTTTTTTAGGACTGCAAATACAAAGAAAAAACATGGACTGCTTGAGCAACTGATGCACGGAACTGGGAAATGTTTTCAAAATGGGGTCTCTGGTTGTTATCACTGAACCCTCACCTTGCTGTCATTCTCTTTGATGTCACATGGAAGGGCTTGGTGGAGAGCTACTGTGTGGTTCATACTTATCATAAAGAATCCCCATGCTTTATTTTGTTGCCTTTTATATAGAGGATGTTTTAAGATAGTGGCAGCTTTACTAAATGCATAGGCTTACCAGAGGCCAATATGTACCAAGATTACTGACCCATCAGCTTATGGACAGATGGAGGCGGGTGCTGTGAGCGGTAGCATAACACAGAATTGAGCCTCCAAGCAAAATGTGCCGAGGGGCTCCTCTGGTTCCAGCATCGGATTGATCTCTAGAGGCTGAAAGTTCAATGATAGGTCCAGGAAGTGTTGGAGCACCCCTGGATCGTAGGGGCTGGAAGGGTCAACATTATGACATTTGCTGTGGGCAGTGGTGCAAGGCACATTAAGGGGGCGTCAGTGTAAAATGTGGAGGGGGCCTGTGGTTACCGCATAGGACCTTGTAGCTGGGCACCTATCAGCGCTGAGAACTCAAGCTACAAGAACCCTCGACCCGACAGAAGCTTGCTTCGGGCATATCAACTGGCCAGCACCAGGGGCGGCTTCTCCGCTATGGCGGAGGAGCGTAGCCCCACTTCTTTTGAGCAATGAAGTAAAGGAAATATAAAATGATAATAACTAAGTTATTATCATTTTATGTTTCCTTTGCGGGCGGGTGGGGCTGCTCTGCTCTTAGAGCAGGGTAGGAGAGGAGTGGTTTACCCACTCCTAAGTGCACAATGACTGTTTGGCCGGCCCTCTCGGGCCGTCCAAACCAGTCATGGGCACTTTCTCTGTTCTCCATGCAAGCTGCATTACAGCCTGCATGGAGAACAAGCCCAGGCCCCCATTCCCTGGTTGAGCATCAAACCAGAACACTCAAAACCAATCACAGCGCTGCATTGCAGCGTTGTGATTGGTCAGGGGAGCCTTAACTGTGCTTCCTGTGCCACGGTCTTTTATTTTATTATTTTTTACCGATTAACCCCCCAGCGCGCCCGCACCCACCCCGCCACCCGCAAATAATGCCAGCCGCCACTGGTCAGCGTCATAAAGACCCATGGTGCCCTTTTTGCTACACAAACTCTTAAGTCTGGGGGTTAGTCTCCGAATACTAGGATTACCCAGGAATACTAATGTATGACTTGAGACCCCAGGAGTGTCCTTTGCCCCACTGGCTCTTTGTGATAAACACAGCTTATAAGAAACCACCTCCAAACTGCTCAATATATCCAAACCCTTCTTCAGAAGATAAGACTGGCCTCAAGGCCCTCAGCCATGTGTTTAGTGACCGCCTTGCTGCACCACTGCTACACCAGCACTTAGGGTTGCATCTCAGCCCCACAAGGTATTAGAAACTTCTGTTTTTCTGTTGGTCTGAGTTTTACCTTCCTTGCCTTCCTGTCTGTAAATAAGATATGTATTCTTTTCAAATATATAGCTCTGACTGTACAATGAGAATACTGAATATAATAAGTTGTGTCATACAGTATCTGAGTTCCAAGCCCTCTACCACCTCCTGGAGCAAGTGCTGATCGCTCGATTGCTAACTTTGGAGAGCCAAGAATTCAAAGGGAGACACTTACAGAGCAATGATACTGTAGGCCCTCAGGCACTGGCGGGAACTGACAGAACCCCAGAACGAGCATTGCCAAGCAACCACTGAGTGGCCAAGGGCCCAGAGAAAAGACCTCTCAACATGTGGGTATGCATTTGCATGTTTGTGTGCACATTACGTTAGCACTTGTGGCTAGTCACTTCCACATAGGGCTTAAATGTGTGCAGCTAGGTGTACATTTAAATGTGGGGTAGCAAATGTTGTTATTGAGGGTGTTCATTGGGATACGCACTTGCACTTCGGCATGTAGATTTTCCCTCGTGCACGTATATTTGCGAACGCAGGAGTACATATCCATGCATGGGGATACATTTACACATGTTCAGTCATCACATGGCACATTAAAGTCAGGGTGCCCCCCACACGCCCTTTCCTACCTTTGCTGATGACTTTGGTGAGCCCTTGTTCTCAGGCAATGGCAGGGTGTCGTGTTCGCTCCATTGTGCAGTGTGAGCTTTGTCCGGTGCACCGGCCCTGCGGGACGAAAACAGGGAGAAATTATACAAAATACTTTCCAGAACCCACCATGCTTTTGTAGGCACTAAACTGAGACAGAAGAGCTTTCACTCTCCAAATTACATGCCAGTGATTGAACCAGATCTCTAGTTTAAATGTTATAGTTCTCACCTCACACCAGTGCCATTTCAAGGATTTTGGGGGCCTCCCGGCAAGGCAGATTTTGGGGGCTACTGTACAGAAAATCTTTGAATTTTATTACCAATTTCCTGATAATTCAAGCCTACATAATGCCACCAATATTGAATTATATGTTAAACTTTTTGAAATATGTTTTGCGTAAGGCTCCCAAAAGTCCTTAAGATGACAATAGGTAGAGAGGCTCAGAATCAAATGTAAAGACAGACAGAGAAGTTAAGAGAGTAAAATGGAATAGACAGATTTCAAATATAGAGAAAGTTAACTTTTCAAGAGGGTCTTTGGAGGGGAATTATACATTCTCATTCCTCAGACAGCAGAGCTATCCCTACAGAAGATTATGCCATCACCTCAGCGGATATAGCCTTTCATATTTAACAAACACTCACTTCAAACAGCAGAACTACACTGCTGGGCTAGCCCTTTAGATGATAGATGATTACACTCCAGACAGCAGAGCTATCCCTGTGGAGCACCCATACAGATCTGCTATTTTTAGGTCGAGCCTAGAGCCAGCGCGCATGCGCTGCTCTGCGAGACTTGTTGTAGTGGAGTAGGGAATAGAAGCCCCGCCCACTCTCCGCCCATATTTGCCATTGGATTGTGTCATTGTCCGTCCTAAATGCTGGTTTCTGATTCATAAATAGGCTTCTTAGTCACTCCTTAGTACCTCCTCCTCTTCATTTGTCACCTCCCATGGCGACTGGCCCTTTTACTTCGTTGTTACACGGTACCTGTTATTTAGTCTTTAAGCACTATTTTCTTTATCCAGTTTCTCTTACTGCAGGCACGATGTGTTTTGGTGCCTTCTTTACAACCCTGCCCTCCCTCCCATTGTCTGTGCCTTCTTCACCCCCCCCTCCCTCCTGTTGTCCTGCCTTCTTTAACCCCCCTCCCTCCCGCTGTCCGTGCCTCCCCCCTCTCTCCCTTCCTCCTGTTGTCCGTGATGCCTGCCATTTGCAATGCAATAGGTCTCGCATTTACGCGAGTTTGAGCTATTGGCATTGTAAATGACAATGCCATTTTATTTATGTTTTGCTTTTTAAAACATAAATAAAACGTATTGTCATTTACAATGCCAATAGCTTAAACTCGGGTAAATGCGAGACCTATTGCATTGCAAATGCTTGTTAGAATAATTGTCACCATGTGATTGTATGGGGAATGAGGGGGTGGTGTCTTGGAGAGGGAGGGGCTACAAAGAGGAGGTGGTGCATGGACCTGCCGCTGACCGAGCAATCACACTTATCTGTTGCCTCATTCACTCCCTTGCTCCTCCCCGGCCCCCCCTCCCACATTCCCCAGCAAAAATGAAGCCCTCTGCAGCAGCTGCCCAGGCCCTAGAGCGGATATACAAACCTAAATAGATTACTGCAGTGCTTTCCGACAAAGGAAATGAGCCTTTGTATACACATAAACTATGACCAAACTGGATGCCCAGCAAAGTTTAAAGGGGGGACAGTATGTTTTCACAGAAAGACCAAGGGGGTGGCCCAGACTCTTTCATGCTCTTATGGGTGCAGATGGGTCCGCTCATCGCCTGGCCATGCCCGGGCGGTGTCCCGCGCTGCGCAGTATAACAGCACACTTTATAGCACTCGTGCAAGTAGCCCCTCCTGGACCACCAGGGCAGTCTGGGATAGGCAGTCCCCACTCCAGTGTGGGCAATGAGATGCTGGTGTCCCGCAGGGCGCAGTATAACACCGCGCTTTATAGCACTCGTGCAAGTAGCCCCTCCTGGACCACCAGGGCAGTCTGGGATATGCAGTCCCCACTCCAGTGTGGGCAACGAGATGCTGGTATCCCGCAGTGCGCAGTATAACACCGCGCTTTATAGCACTCGTGCAAGTAGCCCCTCCTGGACCACCAAGGCAGTCTGGGATATGCAGTCCCCACTCGAGCATCAATGATCACCCTTCCTAGGCTGCCATTTTGAGAAGTACTCTGGCATACAAGAGCAGCCCCAGTCAGGCTGTCATATTTAGCATCATATTATTAGCAGCACAAAACATTTTGATGGACTGTCAATTAGCACGCGTCCTTGACACAATGGCCTAGATTTATTAAGGGTTGCGTGGGCCCCTGTGCAGAGCTACATAAAGGTGGGCTGCGTCTGCAGGCCTTTTAAATGGTAAGTAAATTGCAGCAATGCTTTGCGTAATTTTGTACTACACCAACGACCGTGCTAAATGTCTATAAACAACCCCCAAAAATGTAAAACCGGCGTAGTTTACCTCTGTAGAGAACTTTCAGAGGGGCTTAGTGTTCCAGGCGGCACTGCATCTCCAGAGGCACAAATATTTGTCCGCAATGCACACAAATGTTAACCCCAGGCACATAATTTCTTAGTAGACATCATACATTATTTTAATCTGTAAGGAAAATTGTGCTACAAAATGCACGGTGTGGGCCCACATACTTTCATATTTGCGTTTATGGGCACAATACCCCCCCCCCGCTCCCCTTAAAGAGTTTAAGACTCAATCCCCCCGGCATGCTCGGTGAAGGGATGGTTTGTAATGTTTTGCCAGGACTGATTTATTTTGGGTTTCCAGTCTGGTATCCAATAGGCCAGTCCAGCCCCGCCAGCCAGTGGCAAGGGCCTGCTACCCCTCCATGCGTGCTCTATGTTTGTATGTCAGAATATCGACTACCATACTATTGTGAAGGTAAGTTAATATAGGTAAGTGTTGACTTACTATTCTTAACTGAACATCTACGTACCTTAAAGATATGTACATCTTCATTCTACACATATGCGGAGTAAAGTATCGTAAACCTACACTTATATATACTTACCTTCACAATATTGTGGGAGTCAATTGGGTGGCTATGACATTTACTAAATAATATTGTGGAACAATACTCACTTATTACATACCCTCACTCACCTCTCCACGGGATTGGGGAAGTAACTTCCCTCTTACATGTTTATTTATCAACCGTGAAATGAATGCATGTTTTAAAGATCAGTAAATAGATGTTATCTCTGCCCGCTGGTTCTTTGTGCTCACCAGCTGTCGGTACCCGGGGCTTGCTTTATGTTTCATTTGTTCCTCCTGACTAATCGCTAAATAAACAGCATGTGAAGAAATAGAGGAAAGAAACCCTGGAGGTAACGTCTGTTGCCCTTCAAAGGGCCTCCTGGCCACCAGCGTTCCACTGGGCCCTCAGCAGGGCCGACTTTAGCTGTGGCGCCACCTGGTGCCAGAATCTTTTTTGGCGCCCACCCCATGACCTCCTTCTCCACGGATTCCCTCACTACCACCCTTCAACAGTGCCCCTCATTTCTAAATAGCCCCTATTTTACATGCATTTCATTTGGTTTATAGCGCTACTCGTACCAGTATATGGTGTCAGAGCACTTTACATCACACACATTATACGAAGACAAAGAATCATACATGTGTAATTCAGTCTATAGAAAATGTTATATACGACAATGAGGATTACAAGGTGAAGGAATCACATGTCCTCCATACTGGCAGGCAGTATATTTTAAGAGTATTTGGTTTGGATAAGCACAAACTAAGGATTTACAATGCATCAAAGTGGTTGACTTTACTAATAAGAAAGTATTTCTACCCAAACTAACCCATTCTAGCAATATTAGGATAATGAAAGACACTCTAACCTACACCATGCCGTTTGCATGCAGCTCTTCGATGACAGTTCATAGGTCACTGTGCTCTATTAGGATTGTAACTTATGAACTGCAAGTAACAAAAGGATCTCGTGCTTTGCAGCAGGCGTATTAACCCTCAGCGCTACCTTGTGAAGAGTCAAAACTGCCACTAGACAAATCTCCTATCTCTCTCCAGCAGGAACATTAATCACTAGAGTCATCTTGATATTTTTACTGTTGGCTGAAAACTGCTGGGCACACAAGGAACTCTGCAGCGGGTGCTTTAAAACGCATGTTATTTCTATACACAGTGCCCCCGAGGTCGGCTACACCGATCGCACCTCCCTAAAGCTGGCCCTGGCCCTAAGAATATGTATTTACTTCATGGAGAGGCGGGGAAGGTAGCACCGATTTGAAAAGAGTTGGGGTCAGTGAAGGTGCTGATGGAGCAAGGGCTCGTAAACGAGACTTGCTCGGAAGCAATCCTTTCGTTTTAACTCGATAACGACTTACTAACAACGTGTTTGTAATTAATAATTCGCATTTAGAAAGAGACACGCGGGACAATGAAGCTTGCCTATGTGTTTACTAACTGCATTAACATGAACAAAGGACTAAACGCACTTTAACAAGGGAATCTTTACTGCGCATGCGCCTACTGTATCTACGTAGTATGACGTACTAATGCTTGGAGGGAAATTCTGGCGCTTGCGCAAAGAACCATAAAATGGCCGCTTGAAAACTCACATGCATGGCACCTGCTTGCTGGAATTAGAAAATAAGTTTTATACTAACGCAAATGCAGAAAGGATAATAATAAATGGAATGGGTTAGAGTAGAGGTTGGTGGTATACAGTGAAATCATTTATTTTTGAGAATAACATTTCTTCTTTTGACTTTATTATTAGTGCGCATTTGGGCCTGTTAAACCTGTCTGAATCGAGCCGACTGACGTATCACCACGCATGCGTACTGGCGAGAAAATACGAAAGGATGAGTAAGGACTTGTCACGCGTCCAAGGCCAGCGAAGACGTGCCCTGGGAACATGAGGGTGAAGAGTTCATATGAAGGAGCTTTATTCAGGAAATCGCTACATTTTGTATTAATAAAGTTTGGAGATGTATGGGAAAGGAAATGATTTAATAAAGTTTGAGGGGAGGAGTTTGAAACAATGGTTTAATGGAATAAGCGAAATGTAAGCATGGTGTGATGATCATCCCCCCCTTGCCTGTCCAATCAGAGTTAGTATTTTACGAAACTGAAACATTAATGGGTGGTACATGGTTATGGAAGGGTATAATTGAGGTAGTTTTAGTTAGTTAGGTTGAACTGGGTTTGCTGATGGTGCGGAGCTTTACGGGAGCACAGAAGCAGAGCTCAGGATGCTGTCGGTGCTGTGGGTGGTGTTGAAGTTGTGAGACGCTGATGAAGAAAATCGAATGCAGAACCATCTATTTAACTTAATTGGGTTAGAAAGAAGATCGCGGAAGAACCACAAGGAGGAAGTGAGTGTCAGAGAGGGGTGCGACGCAGTCGTCGGTATCTAGAGAGGTGAAGTATCCTGTCCTGATTCCTGTCTTGAAGTCTTTGTCTCCTGATCTGTCCCGGGGACCCTTACCAGCCCTTTGGCCAAGGGGTTGGTCTTCACACCATACTTGGTAATTATAAATTCATCGTCTTGATAGATGTTCTTCTCTCTCTGTCCTCTTCTTTCTGAGCATAGTTGTTGTGTGGATCTGAATTGTTATACCTATTGAATTTTTGATTGAATTGGCACTCTTGCGAATGAGGGTGTTTGTACTGAAACGTTGAGATGGTTCACACTCACATAATTTAGATAAAGATTTTAAAACTTCCAGAGTCTGTGATTATTTCATTGTAATCGAGAAATTGTTTGATAAGTTATGTTAATTATCACCATCAACTAGTTCCACCTAATGGTCCATTGACCAGAGGAAAGAACTATTTGATCGGTGAAAGGTTTAGTTAGGGAAAGAAATAACTAGATCTTGAAGTATGAAAATCATAAACTAAAAGTTCCAGCGGTCTACTTGGTATTTTGTGGAAGTAAGTTGTATGGGCCCAGGTGAATATATGGTAGTGGAGTATCTGCTGCTAGTACGCCGCTGGATCAGTTTTCTGGTAGCAGAGCTATGGTTATTAGTGACTAGTTTGGTGATAAGCATAGATTATTGATTTTTTGATTTATGTTTTTAAAAAAAAAAAGAGAGTTAGCGTCCTTGTTTTATGTTGTCTGGAAAATTCCCGGGGAATGAATAGCGGGTGGCGATAGAAACCATACTGCAGTGAGGTTACTCGTCTGTTGGAATAACACTGAGAAGCTAGGTAAGGCTGGCATGTTAAAATAGGGACTATTTTCTGTGTAAAAGTGAGAGTGATTGTTAGCAAAGAAGTTCGCTAGTGAAACTTTAGGCGTTATATCACCTAGAAAGGGTAACCCTGAAGGAATAGCAGGTCTTTCCAAGCTAGATTGGCAGCAAAAGGAGTTTGCTGGTGAAACTTTGGTCTCAAATTTCCCAAACGGTTGATACCGGAGGAGTAACAGGTTCTCTGGAGCTTATATGAAGAGTAAGCGGAAGGTTTTACTCGCAGTAGAAAGAAATAAACTATCCTTTGATTTAGTGGAACAGACAGAGTAGCGAATGTTTTTTACGTCGTTAATAACAAGGAAGTTTAAAGAAAATTATTGAGAAATAAAGTTTCGTATTACCTTGTAAAGGGAGGGTCAGTTGCCGGAGTGGTACTGACGTCACAGTGAGCCGCGCTGGGATTGGTAGACACAGCGGGCGTGTGACAGGAACAGCCTTGTAAAGGAGGGGTCAGTAGCAAGGAGCAGAACTGACGTCAGGAAAAGGCCGCGCTGGCATTGGTTGGATCACGGGTGTGAGCCTGATCTGATTGGATAGCTAGTTAGAAGCCGCGCTAGGATTGGTGGAGAGAAGATTGTATGCGGGATTTTGATTTGACTGTTAGTGCAAGGCGTACAGGCAGAAGATTTCAAGGGTTTGCAGAATATAATTTCTTACATCGTTCTTCAAGAATGTATGGAGAGAAAAGAAAAATGTCATTTTTTAAGAGGATTAAGAATTTCTTTGTGAAGGTAAACCTGTGTTGACTAGAGAGGGAATTCCTATTCCGCCACCAAAGACACCAGCATCTTTTATGATGATGGAAAGAGGATATCATACCTGCGTGTGGTTGGAAAACTGGATAGAATACACGAAGGATGATGGTGTGTTAGCGTTTCCTAAGGATGGTACGTTTAATGGGAGGATTCTTCAGAATTTGAGATTGAAAATTAATGATTTAGAACCTAGACCTAGGTTAACTCAATATGAGGCTTTGGAAGAATGGGAGACTGAGTCATATGAACGAGAGAAATGCAGAGGTGGAAGATATAGAGGATTCTTTCCGAGACACCTGCATGAGTCACGCGAAGGGCAGATGAAACAGTGGAGGAGAGCAATGGTATCAGAAGGGTTATATCCAGTGTTGATGGCTGAGGAACAATCTGGAGGAAAATGTAAGGAGAAAACGAAACATCTGAACACAGCAGGATATGGTGAATCAGATGACGAGTTAGAGGATATTTTAATTAAAAATCCACCACCGTATCAAGAAGCAGCTAGTAAGGTTGTCCCAAGGGCGCCAATAATGGGAATACCATTAACTCCACAGATTTTACATGAGACATCATACAACAGAGTAATGCAGGATAATGAAAGAGATGCTTTGAATAAAACTAGAGAAGAATTAGTTCAAAAGATAAGTCAATTAAATTTGAATACTGAAGCTTTGACAGTACCAGTGACCATTGGTCCAGTAATCCCATTGTATGGAGATAATAAGATTTGCCAGAAACCACAATCTGTGACAATTCCATTAAATAGTCCTAGAAAAGAAATAATAATTACAGAAGATCAGTTTAGCGAAAGTGAGTCAGTTATTTCACTAATGGATCTCCCTAATGTGGAACCTTTAACAGAAACCCCAAAGAGAGTTGCGCCCATGAATTTGAGAGAAAGAAGACCTTTAGTTCCTGCTGGAACTGGGGGCACAGCAGTAGTCACCTCTGAAGAAATAGAAAGATGGGCACAGGAAAGAGATAATCAGAACCCAATACCAAGGATTTTAGACATTAGCAGATTGAAAGTGGAATTGGAAGAGATGATGACAGGATGTGTGGGTACAGAAAGATTGAACGCTTACAATGATGAGGAATTATTATTTTTATGTAAGAGTATAACCAGGAGAGCAAGAGTATTTCATGAGAGACTGACTGAAGTTGCTTCAGAAATTGGAATAGACATAGGGAAATCGAAATTGTTGCAAACACCATATCGAGTGGACTTTACTGATAAAGATTTAGAAAGTGTAAATGCTTCTGGAAAGAGATTACAGATAAAGGAATTAATGAATATCTTGCGAAAATGGGGAGACATTGATGAATGGAGAATTAGATGGATAAGAAAGAAAGAGGAAGTACAAGCGAGAGAAGTAGCAGCTGCATTTCCAGTAAGAGAATCAAGCAAAGTGGAAAAATTGTGTCCAATGAGAGAGGTTCCTGGAGGTGGATATGTTCATGTCACTTGGAGTAGACAAGATATTCTGTCATTTACAAATGATTTCCCAAAGTTGAGAGAAAAACCAGTTGAGTGGTACAAACAGGTAGAGAGGTTTGTAAAGGTCTCAAAGGTTTTGTTGAAGGATTTGGATGGTCTGTTTGATATAGTGGTACCTGCTGATTTATGGACAGAATGCAAAATTACAATTGACTGGCCGAATGAGGAGTATACAAGAGATGCAAAGACAGGGGCACCCTCGGGAGAGGTGATGAAAAAGTATCACCAAGTGATTACGTATTTGAAAGGGAAATTCCTCCTAAAGAAACAGACTGGGTAAAAATAGATAGAACAACACAAGAACCAAATGAATCTGTACATGCATATTATGAAAGGCTATTACAGGTGTTTAGTACATAAGAACAGTGGTCCCAGAAAACGACCATACAATTCAAAGTCCAAAATTACAACGTAAATATAAAAAACTGAGACACAAGGTATTTGTTGCTCCTAGTGTTTAATTCACACTGGGCATTAGTCTGTTATTGACATAATTAATATATTATTATATACAGTGATATCCCTAGGTGGGAAAAGGGGAAAGTGGAGTGAAGGTGATTCAGGTGAGGTAAGGGTAGTGACTTCAAGAGTGTAGTTTGCATCAAAACAAAACAATATAATACTCAAAAGACATGTGGCTCCTTGATCGAGCCTATTAATCACAATATACACAAAAAACTTGTATCGCCATGGTAATAGTTAACACAGTACTAAATCTCTGGTGTTAGAACTGGCTTGATAAAAAAATGTGTCGACGTTTCGACCCCAATATATCAGTAGGCTATTCAAATCCTTATGCCGGGGTCTTCATCAGGACTGTGGTGTGAGGGTGGGTGAGGGGATCATAAGACGCCTCTGATGAGAGGCTGAAGTTATGCGGGGGCCTATGTGGCTCCTAATGACACATTTTTTTATCAAGCCAGTTCTAACACCAGAGATTTAGTACTGTGTTAACTATTACCATGGCGATACAAGTTTTTTTGTGTATATTGTGATTAATAGGCTCGATCAAGGAGCCACATGTCTTTTGAGTATTATATTGTTTTGTTTTGATGCAAACTACACTCTTGAAGTCACTACCCTTACCTCACCTGAATCACCTTCACTCCACTTTCCCCTTTCCCCTTTCCCCTTTTCCCACCTAGGGATATCACTGTATATAATAATATATGAATTATGTCAATAACAGACTAATGCTCAGTGTGAATTAAACACTAGGAGCAACAAATACCTTGTGTCTCAGTTTTTTATATTTACGTTGTAATTTTGGACTTTGAATTGTATGGTCATTTTCTGGGACCACTGTTCTTATGTACTGTCCTTTACCCAGGTCCCAGAGACTAGTATTGGGTTTACCCTTCTTAGGTAACTATTACAGGTGTTTAAGCAGTATAGTGGTTTTGAGAATATAGGTGACAAGGATATGGGACATTTTGTGTATCGGTTTGTATATGGTTTGAGACCAGAAATCAGTCAGATGATACAGCAGCACATGTTGTGTTGGCAAAGCAAGACAGTGGATGAGATTTTGAAGTATGCAAAATATTGCGGAGATGACATTGAAGCCAGGCGTAGGAAGCTAAAAGAGAAAATGATGTGGGCACAAGTTAAATTGGAAGAACAAAAAGAAGAGAAGACAAATGACCAAAGTAATAATCAAATGAAAGAACAGAGTCAGAATAATCAAGGAGTGAATGGTAATAAATAGAGGACGGATGGACAGAGAAGAAGCGAAAAAGAAGTTCCCTTGTCATGCGTGCGGAAAGCTTGGACACTGGAAGAACGAGTGTAAGAGTACTCAGATTAATAAGAATAATAATGGGCCAAATCAAAATGTAATCCCACAGATGCAGAATGAAGTACTTATGAATCAGCAGCAGCAGGTAGTTACACCACAATATCAGGTGCCACCAGCTCCTATGCCAAATTTTGTGAATCATCAGAGATTCAGTGCGAACACCGGATTTCAAGGAGAAAGTGCTAAGAACAATAGAACAATTACACAATATTTTTTACAGAATGATGAAGAGCGTTCAGATGACGCACAATGACGGTGCCTGAGGGGGGAGGAAGAGGAGTGCGTGCTTGGCGCATCCGTGCCGGTAGATCAGTCAGGTCCATTTGTTGATGGGAAAGTAGAAGGTAAAAACATTACTTTTCTATTGGATACTGGTGCTACCAGGTCTACTGTGAGAACAGCAGACATCCCAAACCTACCCCTCTCGGGAGAGTCAATCCAAGTTGTGGGCGTGTCAAACCAACAGATTAGAACCCCAATTACTAAACCAATGGAGGTGCACATTGGAAATTTTAAAGAAATGCATCAGTTTGTAGTTTGTGATTCCAGTCCTGTAAATCTGTTGGGAAGAGATCTTTTGTGCAAGATGAATTGCACGATCTATTGTACACCGGATGGTGTCGCTTTCCAAACCCCAGATGAAGACGTGGTGTACAAGATGATGTTAGCCAAACAGGGAACAGAAGTAGATGAAATGTTTTCCCTAATAACTGAGAATGAATTACCAGAAGAGTTGAGAGCCACAGTTAATCCAGAAGTGTGGGATTTTACAGGAAAAGACATTGGGCTAATGACAAATATAGACCCAGTTAAAGTGACAGTGAAAGAAGGTGCAGTGTATCCAAACGCCCGACAGTACAAGATGAGTCCAGAAGTAAAGGCAGGAATTATTCCAGAAATTGAACGAATGGTGAAACAAGGTATTTTAAAAGAAGTGATGGGTAGTCCCTGTAATTCGCCAATAATGGGACTGAAAAAGCCTAGCGGAAAGTACAGAATAGTGCAAGATCTACGGAAAATAATTAAAATTGTAATTTCCTGTTGTCCAATAGTGCCAAATCCAGCAGTGATCCTTTATCAGATACCTTGGAATGCAGGTTGGTTTACAGTAATTGATTTATGTCAAGCTTTCTTTTCAATTCCTTTGCACCCAGACAGCCAGTATCTTTTTACGTTTAAATTTGAGGATCGTATTTACGCATGGTGTCGAGTTCCTCAAGGGTACACAGAGAGTCCTTCAATTTTTAATCAGATTTTGAAAAAGTGGTTAGAATCGTTGGTTATGCCTGGAAAATCTGTTTTGGTACAGTATATTGATGACCTACTGGTGGCATCAAAAACAAGAGAAGATTGTGTCACAGACACAATTGCATTACTGAACCATTTGGCAGAAGGAGGACACAAGGTGTCTCCAGAAAAATTACAGTTCTGTCAACAAGAAGTTGGATATTTAGGGCATAAAATAGAAAGAGGAGTTAGAAAAGTGACACCGGAAAGAATAAAAATAATCAAAGAAATGCAACTGCCACAGACACAGAGAGAAATGAGAATGTTTTTGGGAGTGGTTCGGTACTGTAGGCAATGGATTAATGGCTTTCCTATGTTAGCGAAACCATTAATACAAATGATCCGGAAAAGAGCAAAAGATCTGATTGATTGGAATGATGATTGCATAGAGGCATTTGTAAAATTGCGAAATTGTTTGTGTGAGGCTCCTGCTTTGGGTATGCCTGACTATTCAAAAGACTTTGTTCTGTTTTGCTGTGAGAGAGAGAATTGTGCACTTTCAGTCTTAACACAGAGACATGGATTGAGTCGACGTCCAGTGGCATATTTTTCAGCTACATTGGACCCGGTGGCTTCAGCATTGCCTGGCTGCTTAAAAGCAGTAGCTGCTACTTGTATGAGTCTGGAGCAAAGTGAGTCAATAGTGAAGGGACATCCGGTAAAGGTTTTCGTTCCACACTCAGTTGAGATTCTTTTGACAAGAACAAGAACACAGCATCCCACCCCTAGTCGATTGACTAAGTATGAAAGAGTGATTTTGGGAGCTGAGAACGTGACTGTGATAAGGTGTGCGATCATGAACCCAGCTACCCTATTGCTAGACCCCTGCGATGAAGAAGTGAGAAATGAGAGTCATCATGATTGTTTGGACGTGACTGAGTTATGCACGAAGCCCCGCCCGACATAAAAGAGACACCGTTGAAAGAGGCGGACCATGAGTTATTTGTAGATGGTTCCTGCCTCAGGACACAAGAAGGAGGACTAAGTGCTGCATATGCTGTTTGTAAAATATCTGGGGTAATTGAAGCATCCTGTTTACCTGGGGTCAAGTCTGCACAAGTAGCCGAATTGGTTGCCTTAACAATGGCATGCAAAAAGGGGAGAAATTGGAGAGTAACCATATTTACGGACAGTAAATATGGGTTCGGGGTTGTGCATGACTTCGGCCAGCTTTGGATGCAGAGGGGATTTCTGACTTCTTCAGGATCTCCTATCAGAAACAGCAAAAATGTGAAAGATTTGTTGGAAGCATTACAATTGCCCAAAGAGATAGCAGTTGTAAAATGCGCTGCACATCGGTCAGGAAATGACTATGTGACTGCTGGCAATAATTATGCTGATCAAGTGGCCAAATACTGTGCTAAAAATGCAGTGGCCATAAACAGAAAAATCGAATCGGGTGAAACCAGATGCCAACTTATGCTTTTCTCAGTACCAGAAACATGGGACGAGATTAGACAATTGCAGGAAGAAGTTGAGGAAAAGGAAAAAGAAATTTGGATAAAGGCAGGCTGTACAAAGAGTCCACATGATGAGGTATGGGTATATTTAGATGGAAGACCAGTCATGCCAGATTGTTTGCTTTAAAAAATGGCAAGAGTGCATCATGGAGCAACACACATAGGGAGAGACTCAATGATCAGGCTATTTAGACAGAGTTGGTACAATCCGAAGTTCAGGGTAATCGCAGAGAGCCTTTGCCAAAGATGCTTAACCTGTCAGCAGCAGAACCCAGGTAGAAAGACAGTGGTAAGCTGGGGAAAGATCGGAAAGGCAGAAGGGCCCTTCACCAGACTACAGTTAGATTTTATTGAATTGCCCCCGTGCAATGGACTGAAATATATACTTGTCATAGTATGCCTTTTCTCAAGATGGGTGGAAGCCTATCCCACTCGAAGAAATGACAGTCTTACAGTTGCAAAATTGTAGTTGAGGGAGTTAGTTCCGCGATTTGGTTTTCCAGTCACTTTGGAATCAGATAGAGGCCCTCATTTTAATAATGAAATAATTCGACTAATCTGTGCTGCATTTAACATTGAACAAAACTGCACTGTGCTTATCGTCCAGAGGCTTCTGGGATTGTTGAGCAAATGAATGGCACAATCAAGTCAAGATTGGGAAAGGTGTGTGCATCCACAAAGCTGAAATGGCCAGATGCATGACCTCTTGTATTGATGGGTCTCAGAAGTATTCCAGACAGAAAAACAGGAATGAGCCCACATGAGATTCTCATGGCGAGAGCCATGAGTCAGGCATTTATTCCTGGAAATAAACTAATGAGTATAACTGATGATCTGGTATTGGACTATTGCAAAGGATTGGCTGAAATGATGCGTTCTATCTCTCACCAGGTTGGAGAAGACGCAGTTGAAAGACAGCCAGACCAAGCACATGATTTGAATCCTGGAGATTGGGTGCTAGTGAAGAAACACGCAAGAAAGTCGTGCTTAGCACCAAGGTGGGACAAACCGCGGCAAGTCATACTGGTCACTACCACAGCAGTGAAGTGTGCAGGTTTGCCCAATTGGATTCATGCCAGCCATACCAGAAGAGTTCCGAGCCCATCAGAACAACAAGAGCAACCACTGACTGAACAGGCTGAAGCGTCAGGAGTTGTAAACTGTGAAATTGAAGAATCTAGAGTAATAGATTCTGAAAGACAACCATATGACGAACAGCCAGGTATAAGTCAGGAAGAATGGATACCAGTGATTGAAATAATTGATGATGTTATTGAAACAAGAAGAAAAACAGAACTGAAAAGACAGGAAAGTAGACAGGAAGAGACAGGGGAAGAAGAACACACTCAGGTGAAAGTTGAAAAAGACACAAACGAACCTGAGGAGGGAAAAATAGAAGAACACGTTCAGGCGGAAGAAGAAAGATTTGAATTAAGACCTGAACAGGACCAGATAGAATTAGAAGAACAAGCTCAGGAAGAAGAAGAACAAAATACGGTAGAACCTGAGCAGGTGGAAGTAAAAGAAGGTGAAAGCACAGAAAACAGAGAAACAGAACAGATTGTGCCTAAAATAAATGAAATAAAAAGAACTTTACAAGGAGATAAAGAAGGTGAAACTGCAGTACAAATCAAGAGAGTCAGAAAGGGAGACAATTGGCCAACTGGAGTAAAGAAACTAAAATATCACTTGAGAAAATCTGAAAAGAAACCGAACAAGTAAATGAAATCACAAGTCAAACTAGACCTAAACAAACCTTAGCAAAGATAACTCGAAGAAGTCCAAGATTGAGAAACTTAAACAGGAGATACAAGGCTCCTGAGTGGACTTACGTTATACTCGAGGAATTTGAGTCCCTGGATCTGTCTGATGAAACAGAAGAGGTCCATATTGCACAGATTGATGAAAGCAAATTGAAGCCTCCTTAAGAACGAAAAAGGAAGTTAAAACTGAAAAAGGATAAGAGAAAAGACATTTTTCTCAGGAGTAAAATGGCAGAAACTGAAGTTATCGGAAAACCAAAATGTGGATTAAAAAGTAAGTGTTTTAGATTTTGTTTTTGTAGTATTTTATCAGTAGCATTAGTATGATTATTCCTAACAGTAGGAGTACCTTTGTTAATGAAAACAAGTAACAAGAATAACACAGATACTAATGTTAAGTTGGATAGAATAAAAGAGACTGAAATAGAAATAGGGGTAGAAGATGAAGCAAACTTTCATAATGAATCAGATTATAATACTTCTTCTAATGTGTTTATTAAATTGTTATTTCAATATGTTAGTACTATGGAAATTAACAACTGTTACATGTGTATGAAGTTACCCACATCAGTATCAGAAGGGGTGACGTATCACCAAATACCTTTAACGTATGGTGTGTCATGTAGTATTTTATCAAGTTTATTTTATGCTACAGGGAAACTTCAGTATTTTTATTCAAATCTAGATGTAGTATTTTCTGACTTACCTATTAGAAAGAATATGAATCCAGTAGTTACTAGTAAAAATGCACAGTTTATGGGTGAATTTTTCTTAACAATGAGTTCAATAGATTTAGTTCAGGCACGTAAAGATAATCTAACATGTACATTAAGAAAAGAAGAAAAAGATTTTTTAGACTTGGTAGAAGAAAGGAGACAGGATTTAAAAAGGAAGACAACTAAACAGAAAACCCATGTACCTTCATGGGTTGGGAAGGAGGGAATCTATGCAAGTAGCAAGGCTCATGCTGCGATGTCCCTGGACTTTGTGAAAAAGGGAAAATTCTGCCTCCATAGATTAAAGACAGATTATAACAATAATTACATTGGTTCCAGTGAATGTGAACACAACTTCCTAATTTTAGGAGGGTGGGGACTAAAAGGGGGAACTGATCCTGTGTTTCCAGGAGTGTATTACGTTTATGGGAGTAATGCCTATTATAGGTTACCTGCAAGATGGTACGGGAGCTGCTATTTTGGAATCGTTTTTCCAAAGATTTATCTTGTAAATAAAATCAGTGGAACCAATGGAAGATCTAATGGACTAACACGTAGAAAAAGAGCTAGTTTTTCTGAAATTGTAGGAGACATTTTTAGTGCATTGATACCCTCAGTTGGAGTCATTCTTAATTCGCAGAAAATTTGTAAGTTATCAACCATAGTTGATCGTCTTTCTACAGATACTGCAGGAGGATTCTTAATGATTAACACAGAAATGGTTGCAATCAGGTCTGTGGTTTTACAGAACCGTCTTGCTCTTGACATATTATTAGCAAAAGAAGGTGGAGTTTGTGGCATGTTGAAGATTTAACATTGCTGCACTTACATTCCGGACAAGAGCAGAGAAATTAAAGGATATATTGAAAACATTACGAGAATGCATAAAGACTTGACTCAACTGGAGGTTGACAGTGTGTGGGGAAGACTAACAAAAAGTATAACATCAATAGGGAAATGGTTTGCTAATTTTGGGAAAGGTTTCCTAGGTCAAATAATAATACCATTAGTCATGATAGTAACGGTAGTGATGTTAATAATAATTACATATAAGTGTTGTAGAAAAGGAAGGAAGGGGAAAGTACATTTTGAAAGAGAAGGAAAGGGACAGAAACGAAAGAGAAAACATGATGAAATACAGTTGGAAGAAATGAAAGGCAGATTATATAAGAAGATGCGGGATTTAAAAGGAAATGAGTTGATTGATGAGAAATTGAGAGGAGAAATAGAGAAAAACTGTGAATTGCTGAAGTTGGTATCTGGGATGGGATGGGTAATTTTGTGATGGCTTAAGATGCCATCAGAGAGGGGATTGATGGAGCAAGGGCTCGTAAACGAGACTTGCTCGGAAGCAATCCTTTCGTTTTAACTCGACAACGACTTACTAACAACGTGTTTGTAATTAATAATTTGCATTTAGAAAGAGACACGCGGGACAATGAAGCTTGCCTATGTGTTTACTAACTGCATTAACATGAATGAATGACTAAACGCACTTTAACAAGGGAATCTTTACGGCGCATGCGTCTACTGCATCTACGTAGTATGACGTACTAATGCTTGGAGGGAAATTCTGGCGCTTGCGCAAAGAACCATAAAATTGCCGCTTGAAAACTCACATGCATAGCACCTGCTTGCTGGAATTATAAAATAAATTTTATACTAACGCAAATGCAGAAAGGATAATAATAAATGGAATGGGTTAGAGTAGAGGTTGGTGGTATACAGTGAAATCATTTATTTTTGAGAATAACATTTCTTCTTTTGACTTTATTATTAGTGCGCATTTGGGCCTGTTAAACCTGTCTGAATCGAGCCGACTGACGTAACACCACGCATGCGTACTGGCGAGAAAATACGAAAGGATGAGTAAGGACTTGTCACGCGTCCAAGGCCAGCGAAGGTGTGCCCTGGGAACATGAGGGTGAAGAGTTCATATGAAGGAGCTTTATTCAGGAGATCGCTACATTTTGTATTCATAAAGTTTGGAGATGTATGGGAAAGGAAATGATTTAATAAAGTTTGAGGGGAGGAGTTTGAAACAATGGTTTAATGGAATAAGCGAAATGTAAGCATGGTGTGATGATCATCCCCCCCTTGCCTGTCCAATCAGAGTTAGTATTTTGCAAAACTGAAACATTAATGGGTGGTACATGGTTATGGAAGGGTATAATTGAGGTAGTTTTAGTTAGTTAGGTAGAACTGGGTGTGCTGATGGTGCGGAGCTTTACGGGAGCACAGAAGCAGAGCTCAGGATGCTGTCGGTGCTGTGGGTGGTGTTGAAGCTGTGAAACACTGATGAAGAAAATCGAATGCAGAACCATCTATTTAACTTAATTGGGTTAGAAAGAAGATCGCGGAAGAACAACGAGGAGGAAGTGAGTGTCAGAGAGGGGTGTGACGCAGTCGTCGGTATCTAGAGAGGTGAAGTATCCTGTCCTGATTCCTGTCCTGAAGTCTTTGTCTCCTGATCTGTCCCGGGGACCCTTACCAGCCCTTTGGCCACGGGGTTGGTCTTCACACCATACTTGGTAATTATAAATTCATCGTCTTGATAGATGTTCTTCTCTCTCTGTCCTCTTCTTTCTGAGCATAGTTGTTGTGTGGATCTGAATTGTTATACCTATTGAATTTTTGATTGAATTGGCACTCTTGCAAATGAGGGTGTTTGTACTGAAACGTTGAGATGGTTCACACTCACATAATTTAGATAAAGATTTTAAAACTTCCCGAGTCTGTGATTATTTCATTGTAATCGAGAAATTGTTTGATAAGTTATGTTAATTATCACCATCAACTAGTTCCACCTAATGGTCCATTGACCAGAGGAAAGAACTATTTGATCAGTGAAAGGTTTAGTTAGGGAAAGAAATAACTAGATCTTGAAGTATGAAAATCATAAACTAAAAGTTCCAGCGGTCTACTTGGTATTTTGTGGAAGTAAGTTGTATGGGCCCAGGTGAGTGTATGGTAGTGGAGGAGTATCTGCTGCTAATACGCCGCTGGATCAGTTCTCTCCAAAAGGCAGAGAGACTTGCTGGAGTTCAGGGAGACTGCAGCATTAGATCAGAGTCTGACTGCTGTTCACGAGGGAGGAGTAAACTGGAGGTGGAAGGGCCTCTGCTGCTCCAGGGCCTGTGCCCTCTGCTGCTTCAGTGCCTGTGCCCTCTGCTGATCCAGGGCCTGTGCCCTCTGCTTCAGCAGAGTCTTTGCCCGTTTCTGCTCCAGGGCCTGTGCCATCTGCTGCTCCAGGGTCTGTGCCATCTACTGCTTCAGGGGCCTGTGCCCCCTGCTTTTCCAGGGTGTTTGTCCTCTGCTTCTCCAGGGTCTTTGCCCTCTGCTGCTACAGGGTCTGTGCCATCTGCTGCTCCAGCACCTGTGCCTGCTGCTGCTCCAGGGCCTGTGCCCCCTGCTTTTCCAGGGTGTTTGCCCTCTGCTTCTACAGGGTCTGTGTCCTCTGCTGCTCCAGAGCTTGTGCCATCTGCTGCTCCAGGGGCTTGTGCCATATGCTGATTCAGGGCATGTGCCCTTTGCTTCTCTAGAGTCTTTGCCCTCTGCCGCTCCAGGGCCTGGGTCCTCTGCTGCTCCAGGGCCCTGTGCCCATTGTTTCTCCAGGGTCTTTGCCCTCTGCCGCTCCAGGGCCTGTGCCTTCTGCTTCTCCAGGGTCTGTGCCCTCTGCTGCTCCAGGGCCTGTGCCCATTGCTTCTCCAGGATCTTTGCCCTCTGCCGCTCCAGGGCCTGTGCCTTCTGCTTCTCCAGGGTCTGTGCCCTCTGCTGCTCCAGGGTGCTGGAGAAGCTCACTCTGCTTCTGGGGTTGGGGGAGAGGAAAGAAAGGATGCTTGAAGGTATAATGTCTGCTGTTGGTGGGCTGTAAGTGGACCTGAACTCTCTAATGCCTGTGACTCGCACTGTACTTGCACCATCTCATGAGAGGTGTGTGGGCAGTGGTGAAATGCAAAATGATGGAGCCTCCCTGCCGAATATGAGGAGGGGCACCTGGGTCTCCTATATATCACATATATTCATTGGTCTGGGGCTCAATGTGGGCTCCTTGAAGGACTGGGTTGGGGGCCCCAGGGCCTGCGTTATGCCCCTGTATGTGAAAGAGTCCTTGTGGTCGTCCTCATTTAGGGGAGGTGGCTGTTTAGAGGCGTGGTGTACAATCAGCCAAAAATCTGTTGGAACCCATAGTAATACTGGATCCGGAAACTTTTTTCCCTCTTGCCAAAAACGATGGGGTTCAGAGTTCTCTAGGCCAATGCTTGGTGGATTCGTCATCTATTACTAGTAGTTTTTAAACTTGTTTTTGGTCTAACAGATAGCTTTTGGCTGCTGGTTGTCGAAGACCTGTTGAGTACAATACTGACACTTACAGTGGGATTTGAGTCAGACAATTCCTTACCACTGGCTGGCTTTCATGTCAATCTCATTTGTTTGTTCCTTATTCAATGGCTTTTCTTCCACTCCTTGTGCTTGTCCCTCCTCTGGAGCATAACTTCTTTAAGATCCTTTCAACAAGATGTTTTGTATCCTTTCACACCTCCACATCAGGGAACTACTTTTTTCTTTTTCTTTCATCACTCCACTGGAGTACATGTTATTTCTTGGTCTCTCTCCTTGTGTGCTTCCCCAGTTACACCCCTGCACCCCTGTACTCTCCTTATGGCCTCCCAAGCTTGCCATTGCTTCCTATTCCCCCTACCCCCCCACTTCCAGCTCCTCTGTTGCTCCCCCACCCCTCCCAGCTCCCTGTTGATCCTAACACTCAACTGCATTTACTGGTTCCCCTGTGTATTCCACCATTGCTCCCCTGCACATCACATTCATTAAAACATTTTTTTATCTTCTTTGTGTTTTTTAGAGGGCCCGATAGCTGCAATCTGCTGCTATGCCACTCCTTTCTAAATAAGGCAATATCATGCACAATTTATATTTTTGTAAATTTACCACTCCAAGATGGGCGTCCGCATTACAACTAAAAGCAATACAACTTTGATATTCCGACAGTGCACAATTTGTTATTTTCCAACAATGTGGGGTTCAATACTACGGCGGCCATGCTTTTCCAGAATATCTGGAAGCAAGGACGATGGTGTACGTCATTGGGACATCACTGGCCTTTTGCTGTGCTTTCTGCGAAGTTTGAATAAATGCTCCTCTATGAGAGATCCTCCTTCGAAGCATCCATGAAGCTTCTCTAAAGGCAGTTGAATAAAAGATGGCCCATGCTTTAGAGCAGTGATACTCAAAGTACGGCCCGGGGCCGCCTGCGACCCTCTTGACCTTCACATGAAGCCCCCAGGTTAACAGCACTGGGCCTTCACTGAGCACTAACATTCAGCAAGATGTTAAATAAATGGGGAAGCTTTTATTTACAAGCTAACTGAACTTAAGTAAAATATTCTAAAGAAGTATCCTGCAACATTTAACCACCTACAAAGCCCCGCTCTCATCCTGCTACCATCAATCTAGCCCTTGGGCTCACCACAGACCACACTTTGGGGCCCCTAGGAAAATGTTTGAGAGTATCTATGCTTTAGAGTGTTAATTCCACTCATCTAACTGAGAGGAGTCTTTTCTCTCCTTGCAGTGCAGCTTGTGCAAGCTTTCTGACTCGGAGGTACAAAGGTTACTGTGGAACCAGCGGCCTGCAAATCATGGTTGACCACATCTAGCAATATTGGTTCTCCTAAAGGTTGAGAACTCCAAATTCTGCAGCAGGATGGTGGCAAATATCTTATCCACAACATCAGAGTTAAGTTCCTGTTCGTGACCGACAGATCCAATCGCATTGAGGATGTCCACTCTAAGAATGTCCACTCTGACGTTGTCCAACCCCCACTAGATGCAGAGCCGGCTTCACAGCATTAACCAGCAAAGCAGTGCTCTGGGCCCTGCCTACGTAACCACTCACAGGAATAAAAATGTTTAACAGAAAATTAGTGTTGAATTCTGGTCTGCATGGGGCCGCTATGCCCATGCATTAAGACGGCACTGACTAGATGAGTTGCTGACCATCTATTTCTTTTGTCTATGGCCAGAACACATAATGTAAAGGCTTTGCTGCATAGTGCTCTTCTAGAATGCATAGATTTACTGTTGGCTATCAAGAAAGGTCTGCGTCAAAGGGACTGGTATTATCAAGAGGAAGGTCAACAACACTAGTCGTAGCCCTCCCCACCCCCCCTCCATACCCCAGCTGCAGCACCTATGCGTAAAGTTTAATTTATTGCAGGTTCCATATGCCACAGATTAATGTGTCGTTTGGGTGAACAACCAACCAGAGGTGCATCTGTCGTGCTCACCAGTTGAGGCCAAGCAGGCCTCAATTCCTCCCCTTTCTCCTGAGTAGGAGTTTGCATTGATCCACCACCAGCAACGCTTTTGTTCATTTGAAACATCAGAAGGCTGAACTTTTCAAGTAGGCTTCCAACTAAGCCTAACATTGAAGAAATCTCAATATTCTGATATGACTTAACTCTTCCTCCTGTGATCGTAAGGCTCATTAATATGTTACTTCTCGTTATTCCAGTGCTCCGAAGAGACCCAGGACATATGCAGCACTGTACAAAACTCCTAAATATATAAATTGAGGAGAAACATATGCTCGGGTGTGTAACAATGGCAGCTGAATTGGCCCCACTGCGGCCTGGGGTTCAGCTGAATTGCTCTCATATGAGATATGGCCTTTCAAATCAGAAAAATGCAAGTCATCAGACCTAACAGTCTCAGAAAAAAAACACCTTCGGGCAAATATTTGGATGAAATGGTGGTATAATTTAAAGATTAAACCCCATCCATTCTGGATGGGAAGCCTTCTCCACTAATGTATAGCGGGAACTGCTATAAAAATACAAAACACATTTGAGGAATTTTTGCAGAGCATGCATTAGCCCTGAGGGGTCTGTTGGTGCTGGTGACAGACTAACAGATGTTTATTCTTACCCAGTTCAATCATGCTCCTTTTTGACAACCTGAGAAGGATGAAAAGTTGAATGAACTTGACGGTGTTCGACTGTGAGACCATGATGTCAAACACAGATCAATACATCAGTCCAATGAGCCACCACTAGCTGCTCCATGAAATAATTTTGATAAATAAAAAGCCGTACATGAAATGGATATTTTACACCTATTTTAAAATACCAAGCTTGAGTGGAGACCTAGTGAATTTAGTACATTTATTAATTTACTGAGCAGTAGTACAATGTATTAATTAGTTGATCTCACAGGCTTTGTATTGACAATTCTGGATAGATTGTTCTAGTGGATGTTGTCTGAAGTAAGACAAAGACGGGTTAGCTCCACCTTTTGTAACTCAGTAACAAAGGTAATTTAGTATTTTACGTGTTTCTAGCTGAGATTGCAATACCGATGATTGACTTTAGACTATTTTAAATGAATTTATCATTGTTTATAGTGATTTACACTATACTTGACTCTGCAACCAAGTAGCTTATTACTTGTTAAAATAGGTAGTACAACAGACTTGGAGAAAAACTCCCCCAAACTTTGCCTTGTACTCCGAGTAGTTAATACTAAGTTATAACTAGCATATATATTAACATGCTCCTTTTTTGGAGGTACAAACTTCGAGAACCACTAACAACCTACTATTAGAGGCCTCCCTTGGGAGTGTTTTGCCACTCAATTTACAAGACTCGACAATGCATTTGAACTTTTTTGCCGTCTCCGTACGTACTTTTATTGTTATGTCTTCCATAATCAATTCTTCCAAGAGTCATCTGTGCCTTGAAAACGTCCCTTGAAGGGATGAAACGCGTGTTGGGTGTCTCACTCTAGCTGAATATGTTTTAACATCTTTAAAAACATTTGTCAATAATAATACATCATAATATATGGAAAGCTGTTTACAAGAGCGAGTAAAACTGCGTATTTACACATTAATTTTCTATTGATTCGCAAATACAGTGGTGTGTCCCCATTGGTAATATTGATTTATAGAACGTTTCCGCAGCTTCTGGTTGATTCCAAATATAGATCTTGGTAGCGAACCATTTTAATCCCTATGAGTAAAAGCAGAGAGTTGTGACTTCTTAGAGCAGGTTTTCTCCATCACTGCACAGATTAGGAATGAATACATATATCTTCCAGGGTTTGAAGCTGGACTGGGGAGGGGAATTGGTGAGAGATTGATTAGCTATACTAATTACTACCCAGGACAGCTTCATTATGACCCGCACACTGAATAAATATTTTCAAGACCATTCACGTAAGTCAACGGTTTAATACCAATTTTCATCTAATGTTTTTGGGTCAACCCCTTTTCAAAGACATTATATTATTTTATGCAACCCCACTGAACACATTGCAAATTGAAATGATTGGGCCATTTATGCAGCAATTGCTTTTCCTCAGTGTAACACTTTTGGTCTCCTAGTGAGCCATTTCTGCTGTCCATAGGCCTGAATAGCATGTTAGGCTGCGTAAGGGCACCTTTTCGAATACATGATTTTATGAAAGATTGTTCTAATATTTCTGTATGTTTGCCTAATACATGCCATCATCTTTAGATTTTAGATGTATGCACGAGGGCTGGCATAACTGCGATATAGCACTGTTTTAATGTAATACTAACAGTTGACATATACAAATTGCATGCTCTTTCCTTATGTTTGAAGCCAGATTGTGAAGGACTTGAACTGTATATGCGTACATACATTTGTGTATATTCTTTTTTTTGGGATCGTATAGAAAGTTCTGAGGAAGCCTTTGCTAAATAGGCTGAAACATTACAACTTTTTCCTTTTGAGGATTTCACTTTAGAGGTTTCATCATACCTATCAATTGAATTGATTGCACTTTACAAAAAGACAGAGGCAGTTTAAAGAGATTGGCGGCCATTGCTTTTTGACTATGAACTACCTCAGGGTATAAAAATGGACACTTGAAATATGTGTGCACACCCCAACTAATGTTTACAAAGATTGTGCATTATGTTATGCACTTGAACCTGTTTTTTGCATGCATGCATGTTGTAGGAGAGTAGGATCTGCTTCACATGGGTACCCCCACTTTTTGCTGATGCGTCACTGTTTTTCGACTTTAGTCTGGCTGGGGCCCTGCTAATCAGAACCCCAGCCTAGCTGCTTCCTCTCTAAAATGGTTTCCATGTGCCTTAGGCACATCTCTGATTGGAATCTGGAGTGCCCTTATAAGTCCCTAGTATATGGTATACTATGTACCCAGGGCATAGGTACCTCAGAGGCCTACCAGCGGCTGCAGCATGTATTGTGCCACTCTGGATGGCCATCCAAAATGACACCACAGGTCTGCTACTGCAGCCTGGGTAAGGTGGTGCATGCACCCCTTACTGTGATATAGGCTACCTATATCACTACAATTGCACACACATATAAACCTATAACTCACTCCTATGGCAGGCCTTAACAATCCTGAAGGCAGAGTGCTTGGTTTTTATGTGAGAGGGTGCCCTGCATGAGCAGGGCCCTCTGCAGCGTTCGGAGTCAATCCTCTGATGCTGTTTGTGGTGCAGCCTGACCATATACTCTTAAGTACATTATATCCTCGCGGTAAATGCTAACTTTGGGATGGCTGCACAGAAACATGTCGTGTTTGGTGTCAAACATCTTGGAATACTACCCCCCGCCAATTCTGGCGGCGGGGGTAGCATTCCACCCTTCTAGAGGAGAGACATGTACACACCGGGCTACCCGGTAACTTCTTTCCAGAGCCCTGGCATCACAAAATGGATGCCGCTGCCACAGACACGGGTCTGGCCTCCTGCTGCTGACTGAAACTCCGGCAGGGGAGGCCGGGACAATAGGTTTCCTATCCCAAGGAGGTGTAACCACCACCCCAGACAGGATAATGTGTATTGGGGCTGGGCGGGAGCACCCTCTGGTGCTTTGAAGTCCTGCACTGGGGGCACATTTGGTGTCACTGTGCATATGCCAGTTCAAACCGGTTGCAGGGGCTACCTGCCCCTGCTCTGGCCCAAAACTGGACAAAGGGAAGGGGTGTAACCACCCTTCTTCCCTGACCCTCCCATAGGTGGGTCCCCAGAGTATGTCCAACCCCCTAACTTTGTATAAGTATGGGACCCCAGTCCTTAGGACTTTAGATTACCCTGGACGAAACTCTGACACTGAATCCTGGACCTTCGACGCTCTACCTGAAGATTAGAGGACTGAAGAATCTCCCTTGGGGTCAAGGAGTGACTCCCCTGCTTGGCAGGCACCTAAGAAGCAATTGTCCGGTCCGCATCGCTGAAGCTCCCGCCGGACGCCGAAGTCTTTGCATCACCAGAGGTAGACTTCCAGACTTCGCCAAGGCTGCTCTGAGTCCCCAGCAAAGCTGAGGCCCGTAGCTATCGTGGGTAACGTGGAACCGTGACCCCTTGACACCGAGCACATTTGCAAGTGCATCATCTTCCTGGTCTCCCACGAAGTTGTGCTTTGGGCTCCGAGTAGCCCCCGCCTCCAGCACCAACTGCACCGAAGATCACTGGCCTCCACTCCATGAGTGTCCTGCAAGCCAGCTCCAAGTGCATCCACTCGAGGCTCCTTTGCGGTTGCTAGTCCGTTGGCTAGTGGGCCCTCCCGAAGGCAACTCTACTTCTGCTTGGGCTTCCCTGGTTGCTCCAGACGTGCCCTGACTTACCCTCGCTGGGTGAGTCCCTCAGACCTTGCTGGTCTGTACCACCGTCCTTCTTCTATTTCCACGTGACTTGCCGTTGCCAAGGCTTGTTGGGTCCAATCCGGTCGCCGACACCCCTGCAATTGACAAACGTTGTGGGACAGCTTGAATCCAGCTCCTGGGTGTCATCGACGCCTCCTGGACCTCGTGGCTGAAGAGTCAAGACGACCGTCAACCTACCTGAAGCACCCGACATCGGTGGGCATCTGCTCATCGCCTTCCTGGTCACTGGCTAGTGACCCAGACTCTGTCCCCTCTGCTTTCAGGTTCTTCAGATCTTCGATCCAACCTTGGATCCACCCGAACACTTTCAACTTGGCCGCCAGCAGCACTTTGCAGCAGATCGCCATTGAAAACGACGACGAAACCCGACCCCGAAAGACACCTATGCACCCGGCTTCCCTGGGTGAGGTAACTCGAGTACTCCGGTGCTCCCGTGGGTATTGACTCTAGAACGACCTAGTTCTAAAGGGGTTTGCTCCAAGTCCTCCTCTAAGTGTCCTTTTTCTTTAAAACTCAAACCGCGACATTCCCCATAGAAGTCAACGGCGGCTCGCGGCTGTGTTCTCACACTGCACGCGTCCCCCGCGGGTCCCCTGTGTCACTACCTTGGGTGGTTCCTTGAGGGCCAAGCACTTCTACAAGGCTCTAGGCCCTGTGTCTAGCTCAGTTGTGGTTCTTATACCACTTTATTGGTATATGGTTTGGTACGCCCCTAGGGCTCAAACGTGTATTTGTGCTATTACTGTTGATATTCGACTTGTAACTTATGTACTTCGAACTCTAGCCTCATAAAGAGACTAGAGGGGTGTGTTTAAGACTAAATACATATATTTTAAATATATACCTGGTGTGGTCCTCTTTCATTTGGTCACTCAAGAGATTATAGACTGGTAAAACAAGCTGCTTTACATTCCTTCAAGACTTAGCCTGAAGGCTGCTCTCCATAGCTACCACTAGGATAGCTTTCAATAAAGGTTGTCTTTAACCTATCTCCAATAAGGGGTTGTTTGGACTGGTGCAAGGTGCCCACTATAATTAGTGGACAGCATATACCAGGCCAACTTCTCACACATGTTTTTATCAAAACAATCATGCTGCACTTCAAATAAATCACGCATGAAATATGAACATTTCAAGAAAGTGTATTTTGTCTTTATCAGAAATTATACTGACTTGATTCTGTCCATCAAGGGTTGAAATGTGTGTTTCATAAATTAACTACTTTTTAAATAATTAAGCTGCATTCACTAATAATGACATATATTATAGTGACACAAGTGCCTCAAGGCTTACTTTTTCCCTCAGGGTACCTTTTACACAACATTCATGCAGTGTAACTAGACAGCCATGAGGGATCTGCTGCCTGGCCTGATGAGGTAACCAAGGCATCATGGGGGATCTGCTGCCTGGCCTCGTGAGGTAACCAGGGCATCATGGGGGATCTGCTGCCTGCCCTCATGAGGTAACCAGGGCATCACGGGGGATCTGCTGCCTGCCCTCATGAGGTAACCATGGCAACACGAGGACGGTTGCCTGGCCTCCTGACGTAAGTACATCACTTTGTGGGCTGCCACGTGTGACTGGCCAGTCATTCAGACAGTGGACCTCTCTCTCATTACTAACCATGATGCAGCTGGCAGAAGCCAGTCCCCGAGATCAACAACGCAGTTGCTTTGACATCAGGAAATCGAGATAACCAGATGCTCGCCGGCCTGTAACGCCACATACCAATTGTCTAAACTTCTATGGAAGCCATTTTCTGCTGATATCCCAGTATTCTGCAGCGGCTGCCGAAATGGACTGAACTGAACGGAATAGGGGAGATTTTCAGACATAATGGCAGTGCTTTAAATGGGCCGGTACTCACCGGTACTGAGTACCGGCACTTCTCTACTGCCGAGGAGACTACCGGTACTCATGAAAAGGTAGGCTCATTGGCTGTGCTGGTGAGCAGGAGTGGAACGTGTCTCTGGCAGTCAAGGCGCCGCTTCTGTAGCCCCGATCTGAGCCCCAGCTGAGCTATTCAGCAGAGTTCATTTGAATAATGTCCTGGTGCTCACCATCACGCTGTGCTTGACAGAGCAGGGTCCATTCAGGCCCTGTGCTGTTAATCCCATTCACACTATCCTGTGCATTTGTGCAAACACAGGAATCATGGCAGTCCCCTGACAGTGGCAACCAGGCTACAGCCAGTCCGGCCCTGGTGGCAATTAAAAAAGCCATGGTAGGTGAAGAGTATAACATGGCTTTTATCATACCAGAGTCTTTTGTGTGTCTGCTTATGTTTGTGTGTTTGCCTGCATTTGTATGCCTGGTTTTTGTAAGACAAAAATGAGAGAAAGAAGAGAGAATCAAGACAACCTCAGGAGGTATTTTAAAGAAAATGGGTGGCACTTTGTGTGTACATGTCTGCTCGGCGACTAAGATTCATAAATAACGTAAAAGGGAGTGTTGGTGGGTGGGTGACTGAGTGAGTGGATGGATGAGTGCGCAAGGGTGGATGTATAGATGGATGGATGGATGAATAGATGGATGGATGAGTGAAAGCATGGATGGATGGGTGAAAGAGGGTGGATGATTGGATAAAAGGGCAGATGATGGGTGGATAAGTGAAAGATTGGATGCATGAATGAAAGGGAGGGAGGATGGATGAAAGGGTGGATGATAGATGAGTGAATGGAGGGATTGAGTGAAAGGGTGGATGGAATGAAAGGGTGGATGGAATAAAGGAGTGAAAGAGTTGATGGATAGATGAGCGAAAGGATTGGTGGATGAGCGAAAGGGTGGATAAAGAGATGGATGAGTGAAAGGATAAATGGATAGGTTTGGAGATGGATAGGTTTGGATCTGAAGGGTGGACAGACGGAATGGTGAAAAACTGAATGATGGATGAAAGACTGAATAGACGACAGAATGTAAAGGTTAAATGGTGGACATCAGCAGGTAAATGGTAGGATGAAAGGATGAATGAATAGATCGATGGAAGAGACAAGAGATATTTTCTGGGGAGTGTCATGATGATTTGCTTCATTTGCTTGGTGCCATAAGAGCTTTGGTTCGAAGTAGGGGTATGTTCAGTTTCTTCCTACTCACGTGCTCAAAAATATATAGTATTGTGCCAAACAACAGCAATTAACAGTATGGCATTAAGAAGGTGCAACTATTGCAACAAAAAAAAAAAAAAAGGAAATGTTAACCTATTATCGCATTTCTCTTTCATTTTGTGTAATGAGTTAAGCTGCTTTGTTTATATAAACACATTTCTCATGTGTTCTGGTATGTGCTGCAACTAATATAGAAGTCGTTAAGTATCATCATGTCTTGCCCTTAGCCCCACCCCCTCACTACACCTCTAGCTCATTTTAATGAGTACCTGCACTTATGTTTCCCATTTAAAGCACTGCATAATGGTGACTCTGAAAGCAAGTGGAGCTGGGAAGGGTTAGCCATTAGCCAGGCATTAGTCAAACACATGACTGACTCTTCCCCAGCTCCACCGGAGGTAGCAGTGTTTCCTGAATATCTCCTTTCTTAAATCTCCTTAAAACCAGTCCACCGCTGCGCAGGTGCTCATAACAAATGCAGGCGCGCACTTCCTCTTTCTCGACACCAGAGCTCTTCACTAGGAGCCCTGGGGCATTATTTTGTAAGCATTAGTACCTGTCATGAATACACCGAGATCACAGCTACTGCCGCAGGAGCTTCGAGTATCAACAGACTCTTTTATCTCGGGCAAGAGTAGTGCCGGAATTTGAAAAACTTTACTCCAGGAACCATATACTGAGGGGTCAAGGTTTGGCAACAAAAAGGGGGTGGGGCCACCAGAAACTGAGCCATGAAATGCAGCCTGACAGTCACATACCTGCCAGCTCATACATACCTGCCAACTCACACGATGCCACCGTGTGACACACATATCGGCTCCCACACGGTCTACCGGTGAGGAGGAGATATCACCTGGTGGCAGGGAAAACGAGTTGAAAACCACTGTAATTAGTGGTTTTCCAGCTCGTATTTCGAGACTTTGAACTGCCAACGTCCATTAATGGGTGTGAAAACACCACGTGACCTCGGCACCAGCCTCAGCAAGCTTTTATTTTGGGGGGGGGGGGGGGTTCAAAAGTGGCTCGTAGGTACTTCTCTGCACGGGTCCCGCCCCCTTCAAGGCCCCGACCCCTCCTCACACAGTGAGATTATTGTTCAAATTGGCAGGTATGCAGTCAGTTTATGCATCTATTTTTTAAACGCTGCCACAAAGAAACTAACAACAAGGAGAAACGCGTCAGAAAATCTGTTCTGGCGTATTGTATCTCCTGCAAAGCACATCGTGTAACATGCAGATCAAAGATGTAGATGGGTGAGTGGGTTAGTGCTTTGGACACGAAGATCATTTTAGTACTTGCAGTTCATAAATTGGAATCCTTATATAGCACAGCGAGCTATGAACCAGCATCAAGACCCTCGATGCAAATAGCAAAGCATTGGTTTAGAACCTTAATGTTTTTTCTCAATCTGTTGTTATTATTAGTCTGCCTTAGTGCTTTATGTGGGTACTAATAAAGTCTTATTTGTACAGACAACCCCAAACACTGCTTTGGTTTTAAATCCCGACTGTTTCTCCGGGCCATGCTCTCTTACCATGCCAAGTAAAGACGATGTGTGACTCATACGCCTTGAAACCCTCATTGTTTTATGTAGCATCCTGTATATTGATTAACACCCTTGTATGATTTATTGTCAATGAATAATGTGGGTGTGTGATGTAAAGCAATCAGTTACCCTACATTGGAATGAGTAGCGCTATAAAATGAATTATATTAAAAAAATTATGAAAACTATTTAAATTGTTATTCATGTAAAGTACAGACCAATATATCTGAAATTTTTACAGTGCATGTATATCTCTTATATACAGGGACTGAACAAAGTCAAAAGCTTGTCTCCAAATCGTAGTCTCTCTTAAGTACTTGTGAGGTGATAACAAGCTGTGTACCTTTGTTTCCCCTCAATTGCATTGGTGTGTAGGTGTTAGCTCCAGATAGCCCCCAGCCAGAATTATACTCAAACAAAAGAAGGGCTGATGGCCCTATAAATTAAGCCTTTGTTTTCAGCCCAGCTGGAATTTAAAGTAAGAAGTCCTCTGCCGCCTATCCCGAGGAAACTCCAGGCGGCCATTATGGCACTTCATACCGTGCACAGGTCCGTACCAAGCTCACGCAGACACATGCAACTGCTAAAATCTATACGAACAAAGGGTTAAAACAGGGCTGCGTAATTGCTCCCACTCTGTTTAATTTGTACACCGCGGACTTAGGAGAGGCACTATTGAAAGCTAACATCTTTCCGCCCAACTAGGCCACTTCAGACCTCCCCATCATGCAGTACGCGGATGATCTGGTATTATTAGACCAAACCAGAATTGGTATGAAAAGGGCCCTGGAAATATTACATCTATACAACTCAGAGAACAACCTCCAAGCTAACGCCACAAAAACAAAGGTTCTGGTATTTGGCCATAAACCAAAAAAGCAACTGCTGGAATGGCAACTTGGCCTGTTAAGGATAGCCACAGCCAACAAATATAACTATCTGGTTATACAATTCTGAGATAGCGGCAGACCAACATTGCAGGCCAAGGAACTGGGAGTCAAGGCGGCGAAGGTCACACATGCACTATGCAACCTACACAAGCTCCAAAGCCATTCTGCAGAGGGCATTTGATGAGTCCTGCGTGCAAAACTAATTCCAACAATAAGCTATGGGCCTTTTGCCTTTCCAGGACTGTTAACTGAAAAATTTGAGTGCCAGCATATAGCGGCTTTCAGAAAGTTATTCAATCTCCCAAATATAACACAGCGCACACTGATTCGGTTGGAATTTAATATCTTAACGATGGACACTGAATGTAAAAAAGACATAGTCAAATTTCACCACTGTGTGACCAATGCGGGTCCTGGCACAATCAGG
The DNA here is from genome assembly GCA_963921515.1 of Calotriton arnoldi. NCBI lineage: Eukaryota > Metazoa > Chordata > Amphibia > Caudata > Salamandridae > Calotriton > Calotriton arnoldi. The sequence goes on from CAWUFW010001137.1 coordinate 1,698,790, forward strand.
GAAGCATTAAAAGCAATATTCCAGGACAATAAAAGTCATTGGGCCAGGTACCTGACAAGGGCCAATGAGACACTCGGCCTGCCCCTAGAAATTATAGCTGATACACTTTTAACAATGGTTAGCCTAAAAAGACTGCTAAACATACAGGGCAAGTGCATTTCAAGGGATCAGGACCTCAAAAGGATCAGAAACATCCCCGGTGCAGAGGGCCTAGCTCACTAACACAAAGTTACAGCGTGCCAACCATATTTGAAGCCAGGTTTAGGGAGGCAAGCCTTACAGAACATTCTGAGAACCAGGATCCTAACACTGCCAATATGGGATTATAGGGGCCTCTGGAAAAATACATCGCCAGTAAAAAAGGAATGTTGCTTGTGCCAATACCACACAGAATCAGCCGAGCACATTGCTGCTGCCCAGCCTTGTCACACCAGAGGCGATTATACCTCAGAACGATGTTGTTGCAAAATGGCACGAGAACTTGCAAAGAGACCCTAACAGTGGCGGTGCGCCCATTGGGGGCGTTGGGGCGTTGCCCCACTAATGCCACGGCCCCATCGTTCTACTTCTGACGCTAATTGCAGCAATCTTGCAATTATCGTCAGAAGTAGTACACGGACGGACGCTGAAGGGGGTGGGGCTGCGGCAGCACTATCCGGGTTGAGTGACAGCGGACAACGCAATAGTGCGCATGTTCGTTTTTGGGCTGATCATTTTTACGATCAGCCCGAACATGCGCACTAGCCTTCCCCTTAAGAGACCGAGGGTTGCTTCATGCGCAGCCCCCGGTCTCCTAATGGGCAGGGAGTATCCCTGCCCTCAGCCAATCCTGGCGCTGCAGGAGCAGCGCCTGGATTGGCTGAGAGTCAGGGGTTGCCAGCCACTCACGCAAGATGTTGAGAAGGCGCCATTCCAATGCACCGGACCCCGGCCCAGGAGCAGACAGCAGAGGCGTCGCGGACCCGCCCGGTCAGGTAAGTTTGTTTTCTTTTTTTTTAAACTTTATTATTAAACCCCCTTACGGCAACCCCCTCCCCCTCCCCCCGACCATTGCGAGCCGCGACTGGTGATTGCCCCAGGCAGCTTTTCACTAGGTGCTGAGTCGTAAGCTGGGAAATCGCGATAGGGGAATGATAATACGATGGATATTGGAATGTAGCATGTCTCAAACTGACATGTCTACCAGAGCTTTATTCTCCCACAACCCTCGGGTGCGTGACGGGTGCAGTGTTCCCATTCAATCTCAGGCGTCCGACAATACAGTCTCAAGTATGTAAATATTGTGGCAATAGTGTTGGCGTTTGGGCTAGTTAGTAGAACAGAATATGTATGCTGTATTTCAAGGTTAACGTTTGAGGGGCAGTAATCCCAACGTAGTGGTTTGACGGGAATACAGTTGAAAAATGTTGTACTTCATTTTTAAAAACAAATTTACCACTTCTTGACTCTGCTGTACGCCTAGGACCTCGATCGTTACAGTTTAGCTGCATTTCTAAAGTGTACCATTCTTCCAACACGAAAACAAAAACCCGGGGTGGAGATGAATGTACCCCGAGTTTTTGTTTTCGTGTTGGTATCTGTTTCCGGTAAATTGACCACTTGTGAGGAAGAACTTGTTCAACCTCGCGCTTCTAATCTAGATTGCATGTGAATTTTGGGCATTGGAGCCAGAGGCTAAATGTAATTCATTTAATTGTACAATTAATAAGTGGAATTGGGGCGTATTTGACTGGGCTGCTGTGTGTGCCAGGAAGCTGGATGAATCTCTGTTGCGTCAGCTTCCAAGCACGCCCCTTTCACCGCTGCCTGTTACGGGAGGGAGTCTGGTAGTTTGCGCACAGAAGTGACTTTGGAAATGTAGATATCCTATCAAACTTAGAGTCAGAGGCAGAGGGTGTCCCTGGGCGGAGCTCCTAGCAGCATTAGAGCACGCACAAAAATGTGCATTTGTAGGTATTCACTTACTCCTTGCAGGTAGTTTCTCACCATGGAAATGCCTGTAAATGTACTGTTTCCTTAAAGTTTGGCACGCGACCCACCAGCCTGCCAAGGCAGCCGAGGAATGTCCTTCCTCCCCTTGCAGAAGACCAACCACCATCCTTAGAGTTAGACTCTAACACTAACCACACTTCATCATGTCTGTAAGTGTGCACGGAGTGCTGCGGGGCACACGCCTGCAGCCAACTAGCTAGCATTTCAAAATCAATGGAGTTGTATTTCAATATCACAGTGAGGCTCAAGCAAATGTCCCTTTCGACAGCTGCAGATTTCTGTTTGTAAAGGTGAACACAAAGGAGTTGCTTTACGGATAGGAAGAGGACAATCATATTGCTAAGTGCGCTCCTAGTCTCAACGATATGCTGTGGGAGGTGAATGTTTTTTTTACCTGACAGTACCGCTCCAACTGTTTTTCTTGTTTTGGTTTGAGTTGACCTCAGAACGCTGGCACTAAGTGATACGATTAAAGATCTGTATTTCTTTCCACCTGCCCTTATTGCCAGACACTATTACCACGGCGCTATCTAGCGTTATGCAACAGACCAATATAGCTGGCAGTGGGAAATGGAATTGTACTTAACAATACGCAATATTATGCTATAGAATCCATTCAATACAACTCTGCTAGTAGAGCTGCGATGTGTTGTTTGGTTGTAAAACAATACAAAGGTTAAAAAATAAATATATATATATATATATTGCTGTGTCTGCCTCTGTGTCAGATGCTGAGACTGTCGGAACACCACATATGGCCTATAGGAAATTGCCTGTCAGTGTCCGAACTAATGTTTGGTCAAAAGCGTCTATCTAGATTGCCTTAGGTGAGGAATCAATCACCTTTAGAACATAAAGACTTGGCTCAGTGAGAAAAAGCAAAGACGTTATGAAAGTGCAGACTGACCAAGAGAAGGAGAGGTCAGTAGCTACCATGAAAATATGAAAGTTAGTGTTGGCCAAACAATGTACGACAAAGCTGTTAACCCCGCCGTTTCAAGTTACTCTAATCAGAGTTAGGCAAGTAAAAGAAACCATGGTCAATCATTTTTTAAAGGTGTACTTTTGTTATGGTGTGGGAAGTGTTAGACTCACTCAGTCACTGGACCTGCTCTGTGAAAAGTGTATGCAATGTTCATTTTCTTACAATTTTTCAAACATTAGATTAAATTCCGGATTTGTATTTAGCGAGTGACAGTGTATTTAAAGAAAACACGCACTTCTGTTCATGGATCTTTATTTCCGAACCGCTCGTTGTTTATAGTTAAGGGATTTGAATACCACAAACCGGAAGTGCCCAGATATTTCAGCAGGTTGAAGCAAAAATACCTGTTATTACCAATTCTTTTTCTTCCTGGATGGTTGAATTGTCTTTTCTGCGCTGGGAACGAGGTCTTTCCCGTTTCATGCACGAAATAAATGAATTTATGTACCTATTCATATCCTGTCGGCAGCATGCTTAATTAAATTTATTTGAAAACCACTACTAAGAGCTGACAGCAGGCAAGGTGCACCCCAAGAAAGATTATAGGGCGAAGGGGTCAAGAGTAACAAGTAGGGAGCACAGGCATGAAACCCGCCCCGGCAGTAATGAAGCCGAATGTCTGGCAGCATATTCACTTATACGCTAGACCTACTGACTTTGCCAATGCTGAGGCCTAAATACATATCCTGTGTGTACCTATAGATCTGGTAGCTGAGTATGAGGAAGGAGGGCAAAGGGTTGGGTGCAGGAGGGAGAGGCGTCAGCACAGAGAGAGGTGCAGATTGGAAGAGATGCGGTAGGGAGAGATGCAGACAGGGAGAGGTGCAGACGGAGGGATGCAGACAGGGAGAGATGTGTACATGGAAAGATGCAGACAGGGAGAGATGTATACAGGGAGAGGTGCAGACTGGGAGAGGTGCAGACTGGGAGAGGTGCAGATAGGGAGAGAGGTGTACAGGGAGAGGTGCAGACTGGGAGAGATGCATATATGGAGAGAGGTGTACAGGGAAAGGTGCAGACTTGGGAGAGATGCAGACATGGAGAGATGTGTACAGCGAGAGACGCAGACTGGAAGAGAGGGAGCAGGGAGAGATGTCATGTGTACAAGGAGAAATACAGGCTGGGAGAGATGCAGACTAGAAGAGAGGCGGTAAGGAGAGATTTAGGTAAAAGTTTAATAACTTTTCATGCTCTGCTCTTGCAAATTGCTTTTTGTAACAGGAAGTCAGCGTTTTGAGTGCGAGCTAGGCATGAGTCAGGGCCTCTGCTCTCCAGCTCTCTTAATCTTAAATTCCACCTGCTCCTTTACAGCACATGTGAACAGTCAGCCGGTTATTTTGGGGCACCATTTGCCCACTCTTTTTTCAAAACACCCCCCCCCCCGTAGGTGGTTCAGGCTCGCTCGCTACGCTCGCTCGCCGCAGTGAAGTTCGACAATTGTTTTACGCCTCACCACTTTCAAATGTCACCATCCGCCACTGGACCCTGACATTCATCTACATGACTGGGGTGCCAATGGACCTCACACAAATTGGCAAGATTTACACTGAAGCAGGAAGGATTCTACAAACATCTCATGAATTGAAGACAAAAGGCAGCAAAGCACATGCCGCCGATCATCCATTGTTGTAGAAACTTTTCATGGGGGGCATTTTATATGAGGCACTGAATGGCTTCACACATGTACCTCGCACTCCAGGACTTGGAAGCGCACATTCGTATGCATGAAGCTTGCACCTCAAGGGACCTGTGCATGGGTCTGACTTTACATTCTGTGCCTTATTCACCTCTTGCCCACTCCCTCTGGTGGGGTCTTTTGCACGAATGGGCGTCACACAGATTTATGCATTTTTCCTGCACCTTAGGATTCAGCACCTTATTGTAAATCGTTTCAGGAGGTGCCCTGCGTTTGACCTGGCATCACATGTATTTTTGCACTAATCCAGCACTTTAGGATCGTGGAAGCGTATGGTTGCATGCATACACTCTGCACTTTACTGCCCCTTGGATGTACCAGCATTACTCAGTTCTTTGCCCAGGCATGTCCGCGAACCTTAGAGCCTTAGGCACGCCTGGCCATGATGCAAAACGTTGAGTGCCACAATGTAATAATGGAGTAATCTACTGTAATTAGCCGATGCACGCCCATGCACTTTACAGCCCTATGCATGTCTGTCCATGGCTTAAAATTGCACGCCCATGCACCTCACAGCCTTATGCATGCCTGGTTATGCCTTAAAATGCCTACCCATATAACACAACTTTTGGAGCTATCTGTTCTTGGCCCTTGCGCATCCTAATGCTGCTAATCTTGTTTGGGCTTCAAATGTTGTGCTTTTTATATTTTTCTACATTGATTTTATAATCCTGATTTTTGTTTTATGTTGCATACACATATGCTGCCAGTTTCGTTTGCACCTTAAAAATCATGGTTTTAATATAGTCTTAATAAGATTTTATAAATTACTTTCGTATAGGTTTTAACTACCTAGTTTTACATTTGATTCCTGCTTTTATGTCATAATATAGATCGTTCTTTGTAAATGGTTTTAGGTAATCATACAATAAAGATCTACAAGTCCTCTGCCGCGTGAATATTGATGCTCCTAACAGAAAGCAGACAACTTGTAGACACTGCTGAATTGTGCCCCAGTGTTGGTAAATTATATTGTGACACATTCGCCATATTTCACTTGGGCCAGGCAGATCCCCCATCTGGCTCAATATTAGCTGCTTGATGGGGAGGCGTGGCCTGATGCGAAAGGAAATGGCTGCTTGAGCGCGAGCTTTGTCTCCTCGGTGAGCAATCTCGGCCCGGCCGAGAGCCTAATGCGCTGACATTGCTCCTGACACAGAGGAGAGGCTCCGGAACCACTGGGGAATGGATTGAGGGGCTCTTGCCTGCAAATCACCTTGAGGAGATGCGCCACTGACGAGGACTGCTCGCAGCCTCCACCGCGCCCGATCCCAGCCCCGGAATGCAGCGAGGCCGTAGGTAACGATCCAGATGGATAGCAACAAATGCTTGCCCGAATAGTGGATACAGCACTGATTTCCTCCCTCCCCTCAATCCTGAGTGACATTTTCCACCTTATGTGGTGTATTTAACAGCCGTAACAGGCCTAATTTAGCAGCAACTTCTTCATCTGGATTACCCTGCATGACTCCCTGAGACAGACCTCACATTCACTTTACGGCCTTCGTATACTTGTCTCAGCAGACCGCGCCTCATTCTTTCGGGTGAAACAGTGGTGTGTAATTTGCAATTTCAACCGGTCTGACCAGCCTAATCCTACATCGAGACTCTCTCAGATAACCCCGCACAGCCCCCTGACTCTCGCCTTTTTTCTTTTCTTCTCAATCACCTGCTCTCATTTACTTGGCCCAACAGGTCTTGCTTCGATGTCCTAAATTAAATGAAACTCCCTCCTCTTGGCGAGTCTAGTGGAAGGGAATCAGAATTGTGAGACGCATTGAAAGACACACTTCTTAGTATACATGGCTGTTACAGGGGAGGTGATAGTGCTTCATTACTGGAACATAATGCCGTAGATACCTGGAAACTAACTGCAATACCTGGTATTGGGGTTCCTTGACCCCCTGAGTTCCCTCCCTACCATCGGATAACAAAAGAAGGGGATTGCAAAATATACCTCAACCAATCTGTCGCTGTCGTAACACCTAATACTTACCTGCTCAACAATCCTATGTGAGCGGTCCCTGATTACTGCTCGCAACCCTGAATAAACGCTGCTGGGCCTTCCTCCTTCTATGCAGCCCATTCCTCACTTTGGGGATCACATAGTGACAGTATGGCGGAAAAAGACTCCAAGCAAGGCATGAAACTGGCCAAACCAGAACCTCCTGCCCCAGAATTCCCAATCAAAGGCAAAACCGATTTGAAAGAAACAATGGATACCATTCTTAAAAAGCAGTCGGTGTACTACAACTGGCTTGGATGACCAAAATCAGCATGGACATTACACTACAAAATGTGGCTGGAATGAGATCTGACATAAAAAAAATAACGGACAAATTATCTGTAGTGGAACAACGCATCAGAGATCTTGAGGACAAGTCTCTCGCCACAAAAAAATACCTCAGCTCATTGCACAAACTATCGGCCTCCATGCAACTTGACATTGATGAACTTGAAGACATAAACAGGAGGGGTAACATCAGATTCTCTGGTTTCCCTGAAGGCAATGAGGGAAAATATGGCTCGTGCATCACCTTTTTAGAAGACTGGCTTCCTAACCACATGAATATTTACTTTAACAAACATTTCGAACTTGAGAGAGCTCATCACAGCCCCACACAACAAAATGACTGCTCCGCCACCTCTAGCCCACCAAGATCGATCATTTGCAAACCCTTGTGCTGCCAACACGTGGAACCAATCCTGGAATTCATACAAAAACAGAGATTCATCACTAGGGAAGGACATCTGATCACTATCTCGTAGGACCACTGACCAAGCTAAGCCCCTGGTACTAACTCAATCGGTCTAAGCATCGACACCAAACGTTTCAAAATGGCACCGTATGCTGATGACATCTTGATCATAACCAATCCTGCTGATATAGCCATCCCTGAAATTATGGCCAGGATTGAGGACTATTCCTTAGTATCGGGCTGTACTCTTAATATGGACAAATCTGTGGTCCAACCCCTTAACATAGCTTGTACCAAAGAAGCTCTGGGCTCTTTAGGCTTATAATGGCAACCTAACTTTCTCAAATATCCAGGACTTGAATTCAATGATGACTTGGTTGAATCGATAAGACATAACGAGTCTTTAGTCATCCAAAAAGTTGCGAAGTTCCTCGAAGACTGGTCACCAAAGTTTCTTACATAATGGGGTAAACTTGAATCGATCATAATGGTCATCACCCCGATCATCAACTATTTACTAAACATGTCCCCCATCCTTTGCTTGGATTAGTGTTTTGGTAGTATAGATCTCCTACTTAACAAATTCATTTGGAACTCTAAAAACCTTGCATCTCCTGAAAAACTGTTTACCTAAGCATCCAGGTGGAGCCAATCTAGCTGATTTTTAAAAATGCCAAATTGTCTTCTTAACAACTCAAGGTGCAAAATGGCTTGATAGAGCTCTAGACTTTATACACTGTGGCTATCCTTGAAAGGTCACTAATAGAGAATCTCTCCCTGCCATCCTTCTTAACTGTATCCAAGAATCGCCATATCCTTAATAACCCTATTCTGATTCATACCAGGAATGTTCTGTAATACCGGGACTCCCGCTTCTCTGAGGTGAAATTTAGGCACTCCCTAGGGGCCTCCATTTGGTATAATAAAGACATCAAAATCGACCCTAATCTTTCCATAGGAGCTCCTTGGAGGGCAAAGGCTCAAAACACCACCCCATCTCATTCTCCGACATCAAACAAATATATAACGTCACACCCATCAAATTCTACAATTTTCTTAAACTGAAAGCAGCCATTACCCAGCATAAAGCCTTCTCATTTGAAGATGCCTAGCTGCAGATGCCTCTCTCAGTAATTAAGAAAGGCGGACATGTGGCTTCCAAAATGTATGCTAAACTTAGACTCCTAACTACCTCGTTGTGCAACTCTGTTCAGCAGAGGTGGAATTTAGACTGGTCTCAAGACGGACTGTCCAAAGCACAGTCTATCGACTGGACAAAAGTTTGGGATTCCCCAGTTCATAAACAGATAACACCAAATCTTGCCCAAATCCAACTATATATCCTACACAGAACTTTCTGGACCTCACACCGTTTGGCCTCCCTGGCTCTTATGGCTAATCGTAACTGTTAAAGTTGCAACTCCGACGTACACCATATGCTATATGAATGCCCCTAGCTGTGTACGTTCCAGACTAACATACACAACATTCTTGACAACACCTTTCACACTAAACTTCCTAGGACCTTCTCGTTTTCAGTTTGTGGTACTTCATTCCCCTACACACTACTGGCCTTCAGAGGGATGATTCTCTGCTCCTGGACCTGATGTTCACTCTTGCCCATAAAACTATCTTTTCATCCTGGAAATCACTAGGCAATGTCTCAAGTAATGCGTGGTGGGAATGGCTATGATATATCAGGGGTGCTCACTCGATTTGTCTACCCAGAATCCCTGAATTTCAGCCAACAAGGCTCTATGGAATAACCTGGACCGATACCGAGAGTTAGTCACCCCCCTTAAGGCCTTTAAACCTGTGGTCTTTTCCAACAACACCCAAGATAATCTAGAACGTGCGGCTGTCACCAGGACTGTGATTGATACCCCATCTGTAAATTGACATCGATCACTCCACTCCGATTGGACTTACATACTCATTAACTATTCATTGCAGCACCCCCTCCCTACCTCCCTCCCCTCCCCTTCTTTTTCTTTTGTTTCCCACCTTGCGTTCGATCAACCCAAGACATATTTGCCTCAACGGGCTATTTGTTAATCATTCACATTCATTTTTACTATGGCTATGTAATACTTGTTCAAGAGTACCATTGATAATGCTCTTATATCATGTACGTTTGCCAACCACTTGTTTGGTATTCAAATGCCAATAAAAACTTTTGAAATGAAAAAATAATAGCTGCTGGATCCAGAACCCGCCTGCATCCCTCTTCATTCCAGAACTGGAGCCAGAACAATTTTCAGAAATATTTTACATTTGAGGTGAGATGCACAAGGTGTTGATACAGGAACTTTAACTTGGCAAAACAGTCATATAAATAGCCTAATCTGTGCACTGTGTTGATAGCAGGACCTGACTTGTCTATTGTGTCAAGATCAAGTCTGACTTGTTCAGGGTGCTAAAGCTGACGGTTACCAGAGCTAAGTGTTAATTAAAGAACTTGACCCCGCCTTCTTTTGTGTGACTTTGACTCTACATATTCATAAAGTTCAGGAGTTCCTCTGACTCTTTGTGTGAGTACAAGCAAGACCCAACCTTGATGTCTGGGTCAATCAATCAATAAACTTTATTTGTTACTTTTCAGTAACATAAAAGTACATAAAAACAATCATCATAAATTTTCACATTAAAATTCATAAACAACAAAACTCATAATCCTGCAGAGATACAATGTGGTTAAAAAGAGTCCACCCGCAAATGTTTCCTTATTTAAAAACTGCCATAGGTATGAACATCTTGCACAGCAGACCAATTGTTTTTTTAATTGTTGCAGATATAACAAAAGTACATAAAAAACAATCTTCATAGAAATTTCGCATTAAAATTCATGAACAATAAGACTCATATTCATGAAAAGGTTCGATTCTGTTAAAATGAGTCCACCCGCAAATGTTTTCTTATTTTTTAAATCTGCCATAGATAAGAACTCATTGCAGAGCAGACAATTGAGTTGTTTAGTTGTTGCAGAAATAGCAGAGCTGGTCTGCACTGTTTAATGTTATATATTTTAAAAAGAGGTAGGACATTTTTTTTTCTGGGGAGCTCATAATACTGGCAAAGGAATACAATGTGCAAACTCGTTAGGGGGGGCACACTATCACAGGGGTATGGAGAAAGATCTGACTAGGAATATCAATTAGCAAGGAACCCCACCATCAGTGGCAACAAATTAGCCCTAAATCTAGTCAGTATAAACTGGTGCTGTGCATTTTACACTAAGGTCAGGTAAGCTTGTATACCCTCCTGAGGGGACATCATACTATAGGCAACAACAGAGGTCTTTGATTTTTCCACCTCCAATCTTTTCCTCATGGCCTTATTCTGATCATAGAGTTTCAACTTGCCCTTAGCAAACATTCTGCAAAAATCTGGTTTGTTGAAAATATCTGCAAATCCGATCTCCTCACAGCAAAACTTGACATATATCCACCACGGCATCTCCACAGCATGGTCTAAGGTCAAGCTATCCCTAATGATCAATTTGTTCAGACCCATTTCCTCTTGCGACCATATAGAGTGCCACAACAGAATCGGAGCCATCTTAATCCTATCTGTTATATATGGGGCTCCCATTTCAGAATGAGAAATGAAGTTTGAACAGCTTGAGGTAAGAGCTAAAAGATTTTTTTTAAAACATTTTTTCCACCCTTTGGATGCTCTGTGTATTAGCCATTCCCCATACCCCAGCGCTTTATGAAGCCACTGCCACACTTTGCTCTCGTCATATATGATGTGGAGTTCTCTGATCACCTTAATACCCAAGTCTTTTATAAAGGAAAGCACCCCATTAATAGATTTCTCCATCAGGGCACACCCATGCGCTATCATGGGGATCCAGGAGTGATTACTATCAAAAAGGATCCCCAAGTAGGAAAAGGCTGGGGTTTCACTCAATTTGAGCCCTTCAGCATAGAAGGCTGGTTTTTCCTGGGTTTAACCCTGCAGGTCATGGTATAGGTTTTGGTACCATTAACTTTCAAATCTAAATCGGACATAAAAAACGATATAATCATCAATTAAGCTTTGCAACCTCCTCCCTATTCTAGCAATCAATACTGCATCATCTATGTAAAGTAAAATAGGGAGGGGGCGCGATCCAATATTCGCCGTGTCCCTCGCTCGTGACCTTAAAACTGATTCCACCCGGTTCGTATACAGGGAAAACAGGAAGGGGGCTAAAATGCACCTCTGCCCAGCCCTCTCCTGATGTTGACGCTACCTGAGCATTCGCCATCTCTGCTGAATCGCACTCGGGCGTTTGCATCACATAACAGCTGCCTAATACAAGGGATGTTTCCAATCTCTACCCCTAGATCCTCCATAATTATCCACAGTTTTGAGTGTGAAACACAGTCAAACGCTGCTGAGAGGTCCATAAATGTTAGGCATATTGTACCCTTTTTTAGCCACTGTGTATTTCCCTATAATAATTCTCAAATTCAGACATTGGTGGACTGTCCCCAACCCCTTTTTAAAACCATATTGTGTGTCAACTAATATATTATTGGTGCTTTCCCAGTCTACGAAGTAAAATACGTCCCATAACCTTTGCAGTAGCATCCAAGAGTGATATGGGCCGATAACTTTGTTGTAGGGCTTTATCGCCTTTTTTATAGATCGGAATTATAATGGAGGATTTCCATGAAGTACTAAGTCCCGTCCCCACAATAGCATTAAAAACAATCATAAGCAGCAGCGCCCATTGATCTTGCTGCTCACGAAACATATCCAGGTGGATCTCATCTGGGCCTAGAGCCTTCCCTTTGCTGCTTTCGTCCAAGTCCCTTTTGACCTCAGACAAATTAACCGACTCTAGGATGCACTGTGAATTATTTGTCCTCTGTGCCACTTGAGATCCGGGAATACTCTGGTACCATGATCTACACTCAAGATGGAGTAATTATCATAGATAGAAATAAAATGGTCGACCCATGCCTCCTCTGCTATGTGTACCTCTGTTGAGGGTTCGTTAGACTCCCTGAAATAATTATTATTGATCACCTTCCAAAAAGGCCTACTATCTCTGAGAGTGCTGGCTTGTACCAGAGCCTCCCATGCTGCATCTTTTATGAGTTTCATTCTACGGGCAATAGTCTGTGTAAAGTGCACACGTGCTAGCCTTATTGGTGCCATGTCCCTTGGTCGCTGCTGAAGAGCTATATGCAGCTTGTTCCTGGCTGTCGTGCAATCGGAGTCAAAGCAACCCCTCGCTTGGGCACGCGGTGCCTGTGGCCTAAGGCTCAGGGTTTGTTTTATACTGATGTTTGGGTCATTATACCCAGCTACATCATTTTTATTTCTGTTTTTAACCTTGCCAAAGGTACTCAGATTAAAGACACAAACAGTGGAACCTGCAGGCAATTCTAAATAGCATAATCCCCGTTTAGAAAGTGCTCCGCTTACAAAGTGCATCCAGTCCACCCACTCACATTAGGTGTAGTGGGTGAGGGTCCAATGGTGAAGCATGCCATGGGTGGCACCTGTGGGTAAGGATCCTAATGACAAATCCTAGAGATTTCTAGGTCTCACCATCTACCACCTTTAGGATTAAGAGTGTACAGGAGATAGGATAACCCTCTAATATTTGTTGTAGTTCATACCACTTGGGAGGCTGAGGGCATCCTTGTGTCGTACCTTCTTACTCCTCATGATTGTGATATACATGAGTACAAGCAAGTCATTTCAAAAACCTGTGTTTCGTTCTGACCTTTCTTTGGTTCTCCGCAGTACATTTGGCTCTACAGCAGTGCACACATATGACACTGGTGTACCTGCAGCCTGAGTGTATGTACATGTTGACTTACAGGGTGTTTGCACAACACGTGCACCTGCCGCCAATGTTTCCATTCAACGTGTGACTACAGGCACCGGAGCCTATTCACAAACTGTGGTCCATATTTAGCACACTGTTGCATCGCCCTTGCACCACGCAAGGGGTGCAAGGGTTACATAACACTAAAGTCATATTTATCAAGCCACGCAAGGCCACCTTGTGTAGCCCTGCATGGATGATAAATCTGGAGTAGCACAGGCAGCGCAAGTCGCTGTCTTGTGTTACTCTGCCCAGGGAGGCGCTCCATGGGTGGAGCGTGGGTGTCCCCACGCATCCACCCATGGATTCTGGTGAATTCCCAGATATACCATTAGTGGGAAAGCTGGGAAAGCGTCAAAATGCTACACCTCCCCTGGGGAGGCGTAACGAGGAGAAATATTTTCAGTTCTCCTCTTTCTACGTGTGCTGCATTCTGCAGCACACGTAGAAAGAGGAAAATGCCTCTGAGGGTTTTTTTTTTGGTGCAGGAAGGTGTACCTTCCTGCACAAAAACAATCCTGCCTACAATGCAGGCCCCCTTGCACCATGGTGCAAGGGTTTCTGCATTGGCACAAGGCAGCACATTGGGCGCTAGCACAAGGAAAGGACAGGAATGTGCCATATAATGTTAAATATGGCTCATTCCTGCCCTTTCCCTTTCATGCAGTGCAGGAAGATGGCTTGCGGCACTGCACTGTATGAAAATATGATAAATCTGGGCCTGCATTTTGTGATATGTAAAGTAGTATTACAGTAGCACTACTCCTGTACTACAAAATGCTATTCACAAACCTACGTGGGGAGACCTCCGCCTCGCCTTTCTTGTCTGTGCAGAAATCTTCGCCAACGTAGGTAGACGTTTTTGACGTAAATATGGGGGGACAAGGAGAGCGGGTGGAAAATGTAGAATACTTACTAAAAAATGGGCAAGGTTTATAAAATTGAAGGAGGAGTCTAGGGAGAAATTTAGGGAGGGACATGCCAGTACAAACCCCACCCACAAAAGTGTAAGACCATTGCTATTCACAAACTAAACTGATGTTACTACAGCCCTAAAGGTCACAAAGCAGAAGTAAATGCAATCCAGCACAGCCTTGGGGTAGGTCTAGCACCACACATGGACACTGTTAGATGTCTATATTATATATATAAATATGTAAAATAGGGGGACTGAGTAAAAAAATGTTTATTTGCAAATGATCTTGGTGTTGCTTAATGGAAAACCATGATATATGATAGGCTGCTAGCAAATTGAGCCCAATACATGAATGTCAAGTTTCAGGGAGATTTGATGAAGTGGCAAAGTTAAAGCTTGGGTCAAAATGTTTTTATTTGCTAATATCTTTGGTGCAGTACCATGGACTGGTAGGAAATTTGGCAGAACCTTAGCATGTTTACCTTACCCTTAGCGTATGGAGTATCATACAGATCCTTCAACAGGGGCACAGTTCAGGGGAGAAAGTGGCAAAACAGTGTTTATTTGTTAATAATTTGCTAACCTGCTGCAGACTGCTAACCCCTGATGTGCATGGCCTTCAAACATACGTAGCATGGGTTGACCTTCGGGCCAGGCCTGTAACTAGGCCGGACATTTTATTTCTTGGTACCAAAAACTCAAAAAATGGACAAAAGGAGCTAAAAGATTCTTTGTGCAATAGGGCCTTTTATTTTTAAATAGAGGTCCCTGCAAAGTCTGCAAACCTGGGTTTTGAGGACTGTCCACATGCTGATGGTCAAGCTATCTCACTCTTTTACACTTTCAAGCCCAGGGACACATTATTGTAATGCTAATTTATGGAGAATTACTGAATGGGTTTTCTCCAAATCAAGTGTCAGGAACTTGAGACTAAGGTTGGCAAAAAAGACAAGGCTAACTTAACAGCAGAAGACATCAGAGAAATGAATTCCAATATGAAGCATATGTAGAAGGTGGAGACTGGACCTGGGGAGGCAGAACAAGGCTAGGAGTCATATCAAAGGCAGGTGGCTGACCAGTACAAGAAGAGGAAGAGAAGAGTCAGCTTTTCCAGGTAAGGTTAAGTAGAATCAGTTGGATGGAAGAAGTTACCTCCTAGTATGGTAAGGAACCCCATTGCCGAAAAAAGTTAATACACAGTTAGCATCCCTTTGTACATCTGTTGTGTTTCCCTTCTCTCTTACCAGTTCCTGTCCCTTTTCACTGTCTTATCCAAAGTTTCTTTTGATTATGGTTTACCTGTTAGTACCTCCATGTCTGTTGGCATTGTGCACATGTGTCCTCTACTGGAGATCGTGAGTCTGGTGAGGTTTCCTGGAACTCAATTACTGCAGCATAAGAGCCCCACTTGTGAGAAGCTATAGTGAAGCCATGGGTTGGGGGAGGGGTAGATTGCATGCGCACAAATATAAGTTCAGACGGGTGGAACCAGCTCCAGTCTCTCTCCCTCTCTCTGTCTCTCTGTCTCTCTCTCTCTCTCTCTCTCTGTCTCACTCTCTCCCTCCCTCCCTCACCCCATTTTTCTAAGGGGTGAGAGCGAACGAGGCAGTTACCCAACCAAATGCACGCTTTCCTTTCAGTCAGGAGAGGGATGGATTGGTGTCGGTGATCAGTGCCATCATCTCAGTCCAAAATAGACAACTCATGACAGATTGTGAAGTGCAACAATTATTGTGGCATGGATTTTGTCATTAATGCTCTACAATCTATGGCTCAAGCAATTACCAAAAGTGGAGAGGATTTAGAAATCGCTCTGCAAGAGTATGTTTTTCTTAAATAAGGTAACAGAATTAGGAAATACTCGAGATACTAAGAGGGTTGCCACACCAGTCATGCCAGTTGTCACTAGGGTAGCAGGGGAAACTAGTACAGCTCTTACAAATACTAAGGTATCTGCTAACTTGATTTCTGGCCTAGGATTGGTATCTTTGAAAAGTTTTCGGGTGATCCTCAGCCATTTCAGGAGCTCACAGGCCAATGTTGCTCACATTTCATAAATCGCCCACAAGAATTTTTAACCGATACCAAGAAGATAGTGTTTTAATTATTGAACCTCACCAAGGATGCTCTTCTGTGGGCCACACCTTCAGTTAACAAAGCAAATCTGATTCTGTCGAATTGGGTGGATTTTTTTAAAGAACTTCTCAGGTGTGTTTAATAAGAGGCATATGTTACAATCAACCCATGTGGGATTGTTATCCCTAAGACAAGAGAGTAAGGGCCTGCTGAGGTATATTAGCTGGTTCCAACAACTCCAGTCAGAGTGCACTGATGGATCAGCAGCTGCTGCCTTTTACAAAGTCTTAATGGAGGTAATCAAAGATGCAATCACTAGTAGTTAACAAACCAACAGCTAAGTAGAAGCACAACAGAGAGCCAGAAAGAATTAATGACGCTGGTCTAGTAGACAACTCAAATCAAATCAAATCAAAACCAGCTTTATTCGGTGTAGTATTTACATCCATAAAAGCATACTATAACACAATAAAATCAACACTCCTAATAAAATGGCAAAGTTAATCATACTCTCATTATCATCAAATACAGACAAAAATTACTTAAAACTGTTGTGCAAAAAATTTCACATGTGCAAAGTTAATGCATAATTGTGCAAAACTACAAAGATCTCCGTAATACAATTGTTTGTCGCGTTGTATAAATCTAATTCAAATTTCACAGCTTTCATCGGTTTACAGTCAAAAGAACCTTTAAAAACATAAAAAGTTTCAATTTCCATAGAACCATATAAAACTTTTAAAAAACATCTAAAAAAAAAAAAAAAATCTTATAAGTCAGCTATAAAAAGAATACAGTGCCAAAGCAGTGGCAGTGTCAGTTACAATTAACAACTTCCATAATCATTGTACAAAGGCTCTAAATCTCATTTTACTATCCGTAAACGAACCGTTTTATTACAATTCGATTTCTTCATATAAGAGGGCTTCTAAATGCGACAGGCTCTTTCGTACTTTTATAGCTTTTTGGATATAAAGTGCCACTGCGTTACAGACTTTCACATCCTTCAATGCGCACATGTATTCAAAGGCAGATTTATAAGAGTATAGCCTTTCTTTTTGAAACAGAGGGCGTAAAAAATGTTTCCTAATCTGTTTATAAAAATCACAAAAAAGGATCAAATGCAAAGATGATTGTTTCATAATGCCGTTGCATGGGCATTTTGGCAAGTTTCGATTCCACTTTCCTGCAATCGGGAAAGCTATTAAAAAATGAGCCAAGCCCATGCGCACTCTTGTAAGATAAAATCTGTGGGTAATATTGGTGACTTGTAATAAATAAGATTGAGTACCCAGCCCTATAGTTATATCCAAATATTCCCTAGTAAGTGGTTTTGAGATGGCTTCTACTTCGCGCCGCTGTGTGCGTAGTTCATTCAAGTCAGTCTTGATTTTCCTTTTTCCATACCACTGTATTTGGGACGGGTCTTCTAAATCAGAATTTAAACCACATTCTTTTAGTAGATTTTTTATGTATATTAACCAGGGAATATTTTTCCCATAATCTAATGCAATTACATCTCTAATTACATCCTGTGTGAATTTTGTACCTTCCTTGCTCCATATGCCGTACCAAGTATTTAGGCCTGCAATACTAATAGAATCGCCCATATAAGCGACCCCCAATTCTCGATGTATACTATAAGTGGGGGTTGAGCTTGGTACTGCCAAGAGTCTCCGAAGGAATACATTTTCCTGTGACAAAATACTAGTACAATTTCCGCCCCCCACAAAGCAGAACCATAACTGGTGCTTCCTATACATTTGGTTCTGTATAAGGTCAGGATTTCTTTTATCGGTTTATTTCCCATTTTTTTTGAGAATCTAAAGAGTGCCTCGATTGTTTTAATGAGCTTTTTCCACAGTGCTCAATGTGGGCTCTCCAACTTCCGTTGGCTCGAAAACTAACCCTAAATATACAAAGGATTTTGTCGAATTAATGGGAACATTTTTCACATAGTGCGTCTTTGTTTTTGCTTTTCTATTACCGCACACCATTGTAAAAGTTTTTTTCAAATTTAAAACCAAATCTTTATTAACCATAAAATCTGCAAATGTTTCTATTAAAAGCTGTAAACCATTTGATGTTCTTGATAAAAGTACTGCGTCATCTGCATACAATAAGATCGGTACACTACGCTTTCCCACTTTAGGGGAATCGGCTTTCAGCTTTTGCAGTTCCGTGTCGACCCCGTTTATATATAATGAAAAAGCAGCGGGGCCAACACGCAACCCTGGCGAATCCCCTAGTTACTTTAAAGCTTTCAGTGCATTCTCCGTCTATACCATAGCGGACTTTCGCACTTAGATGCCTATAAATTTGTGAAAGGAGTATAACAATATCCTTTGGGGCACCCATAAGAGATAATGTCTGCCACAACTTAGAGTGGTTTACTAAGTCAAAAGCACTCGTTAAATCCAGGAAACATAAATGCAAGTGGCCACTTTTTATAATAGTATATTTACTAATTTAAACATGTAGTTCAATAGTTCAATAGTTCCAATTTCTCTACGGAACCCATATTGTGTCTCAGTGAGAACATTTTGTTCCCCTACCCATAATTCCATCCTCTCGAGTAATATTCTGCCCAACAATTTGGAGCTAGTATCAAGGAGTGAGATCGGGCGGTAGCATCTCACATTGCCCCTATCTCCCTTTTTAAATATCGGGACAATAATACTTTCCGTCCACGACTGTGGAATCATGCCCTTAATAATAGAGTTAAGAACTCTATGGAGAATCGGGACCCAAAAATCTGATATAAATTTAAAAATATCTAGGGGCACCCCGTCTACCCCAGGTGCTTTCCCATTTGCACTCTTTTCCAAAGACGATTTTACTTCTTCACTACTGATGGGTGACATATTAGGGTTTTCTATTATTATAGTTCTTCCATCACCAGCTTTATCATTTGGGCGATTTAGACCACCAGTCAATGTATCATTTTTTAATTCCTTTCCGGGGTTAAAAACGTCAGAGAAATAGCTTATCCACTCCTGGGGCTGTATTAGACATTCTATTTTCGCAGTGCCACATTCTTTAAAATAAGCATGATTTAAAACTTTCCAAAAAAGGGTTGAGTCTTTAGTGTCTGCGGCCCGTTTCAATTTCTCCCAGGCCTCAGATTGGATCTCCCTCCTCCTCTTGGTTATAACGTGCTTATATATCTGCCTGCGACTTTGAACCAGCTCCCTATCTTTTGGACTGGCATTAACAGCCTCCCTTAGAAGTTTATTTGCTAATGTACAATCAGCATCAAACCAGCCCACTGATTTCTGTCTATTCTTCCTACTATTTTTCTTTCTTAAACCATGTGAGATTTCCATAGTAATGTTATGGAAGGCTTTTAAAACCTCGCTATCTACTACCTCCTGATTGATACATCTTTCAAAATCCATTTTACAATCAACCATTAGTTTTTCTGTAAAACCATCAGGATTTATTCCGGTCCATTTAATTGATATACCGTTTTCTCCCTGCGTCGCGATTTGGGGGGCTAGACATAATCCGATCTGTTTAATGGAATGTAGTCTAAAGGTTAAAAGAAGTGGATTATGGTCACTTATAATACTCTCTTTAACCTCCATTTTCAAGACTTGCTGTTGGCCTTGTCCCGAAATCAGAATATGGTCTATAGTGGATACCGATCTTGGTCTAACAAAAGTAGGCAGTACTGAATTACCCTTCACTGTTGCCTGGTCAACCATCTCCAAGTTATATTTATGCATCAATGTGTTAATTGATTCACCATAAGTATTATGGTAAAAATGACTGTGGTTACTTGCCCCACCATTACCATATCCACAGAACTTCCCTTCATCGTCATCACATTTCCCAATATTAAAATCCCCTGCCCAGATTAACATGTATTCAGACTTAATTACTCCTAGAAAATTTCCGAGCTCATTATCTAGTGTTGTAATTACTTGGTCCTTGGTGCTATCAAAAACATTATTGTAAAAGTTGATAATAACAAAACAATCTAAATCACTTGACAGGTGTAACAATTGAAAATAAGGAGAATTAATACATTTTCTTAATAGAGTCAGGGGAGAAGTGGTGGAAAGAAGGGTAGCTAGCCCACCCTTAGCCCTACCATTAGTTGATGGTGTTGCTTTTGTATCTATTATAGAAAACCCATCAATATAAAATGATTCTGTGAGCCACGTTTCTTGAACACATATTATATGCGGTTTAGTAAAAGAATCCAACCATATATTATTATCTAATTTTGCCTTAATACCAGCAATATTCCAGGAGACCAGGTTTAAATTGTGCGGACTTTCTCAATTGGAGGGCTACTCTGTGTAAGTCAATCTCAATCATCCAAATTTGTAAGTGGGGCAAAACGATTTGATAACTCTGAATTTAAGGGGGCAAATGGAAAAATGTCCTGGGTCATGTAGGTATCATTTTCTACCAGAGGTATAATTTGTAATCCAGATGCCTCATGAAGCCTTCGTGATCTAAACAGTGTACTATCATGGGCATCAGAAGAATTCACCAGACGTTTTCCTGCTCCGTTATACGGCTTATAAAAAAAACCCAGAGGGAGTGCCATCACTTTTGACTTATGAGTGCAATTTCTTGACGCAAAAAGAATTCTTTCAACAAGTTGCGATTGATTGAAATTAATTATAACACAATCCCCAGTGAAGGATTTCCTCTGACTTCCCACCCAACTAACCCTTCGGACCATATTTATATATCTGTCTACTCCTATCGCCAAGTCTGTATTGCCTACTAGCCAGTGTAATACCTTGTTTTTCAATTGGGAATAGTCCTCAGAATTCCCCTTTGTAAGGGGTGGGACATTTCCCAAAATCCCCACATAAGGAGTAGATTCTGGGGGTAAATGTATATCTGGTAAATTGGATCCAGAATACACAGTGGTTACATTTGGTATGTTGGATTGTGGTTTCTGTGTCTGCTGAGGACCTTTTTCACCATCATTATTGGTGTGCACACTATTCTCTTGCCTTAAAATGGTATAGGGCTCTCTTACAGGGGGCTTTATAGATGAAGATGCAGAGTTTCCTTGGGGGTTAGTTAAATTCGATATAGACTTTTGTTTTGTGGGATGGGGAGGGGAACCCATCGAGAGTTCTAGTGATGATTTCCCGTTTCTGGTTGTTCGTACCTGTCCCTGCTTCATATTTCTTTGTGTCATAATTGCAGGGGTACTTCCCTCAAATCCTTTATTGATATATTTATTATATTCAATAAAATTTTTCTCAATTGAAGTTAGTCTCTTGATAATTGGACTTAACTTCATGTCCATAACTTCATTTAGGACTGACCGTTTTAGCTCATGTAATGGGCTCCCATCCTGACTCGTTATTTTAATATTTGTCGGTATAACCCTAGGTATATGGTCTGCTTTTTGCCTTTTGGCTTTGCCCCCTGTTAGGTGACTTTTCCTTTTTGTCCCTATCCCAGTCCCTGTCCCCTGTTTAAGACTCTCTGCCCCACCCAAACAACCCCGAGTGACTGGTCTATTAAAGGGTGTGATATCATTCCCTTTATCCGTATTTAACTCGATAGCTGCGACGATACCTCCTCCCTTCGTTACACAAATTGTGGGGGTAAGTGGTAAATGATTTCTAGACACATTTATCTCAGCTGTATTTCCTTCTAGACTACCTTGTTCAGATTGTACCACTATCCTGGGACATTCTAAAGCATTTGACAGGTTTTCATCCATTATTTGTACAGTTGGAGACTCCAGGATGTGGCCGTTTGTTGGTGATCTTGATAAACGCCTATTTACTAATTCGATTTCTTTATCTAATACGGAAGCTGCCCGTTTTAAAAAGGAATCCATCGTAACTATTGTGCCTGCAGAACTTACTGAGGTACCTATAGTACCAGCCGTTCTCCGCTTCCCCATTTCTTAATACAAAACTATATTACACACTGTTAATTCTCTAAACAGAGACCCAAAATTTGATAATTAGCATACGGGCACAATACTAGGTTTTTTCCTTCTAAAACCTATACAACATACACTTTCATACTCTTTCACTGTTCATTAATTAACAGGTTACGAGGGGGCACTAGAAAGCCCACCCCCCTTTACCTTTACCGTCCTTATTTCCGATTCCCAGTCTCTAGCAGGCAAAACACGGAACCAAGGGGGGGGGGGCCCAGCCCGGCCTCGATCGTCCTCGGACGGGCTCAGACGGGCCCGTCTTGGCCCGGTCTTCGCCCCGAGCTGTGTCCCCGCGCCCGTCCCGCGCTGCGGGCTCTCTCCGCGTTCTTGTAGCGCTCCTGCGCTCTTGACTCCTCCTCGGTGGGGACTGCAGGGAGAGAGGCTAAAGTGCTGGTGCAAAGTGCAAGGGTTCTGCGGTAAGGGCTCCCGCTCCGCCGGCTCTCTCTGCGTTCTTGTAGCGCTCCTGCGCTCGTGACTCCTCCTCGGTGGGGACTGCAGGGAGAGAGGCTAAAGTGCTGGTGCAAAGTGCAAGGGTTCTGCGGTAAGGGCTCCCGCTCCGCCGGCTCTCTCCGCGTTCTTGTAGCGCTCCTGCGCTCGTGACTCCTCCTCGGTGGGGACTGCAGGGAGAGAGGCTAAAGTGCTGGTGCAAAGTGCAAGGGTTCTGCGGTAAGGGCTCCCGCTCCGCCGGCTCTCTCCGCGTTCTTGTAGCGCTCCTGCGCTCGTGACTCCTCCTCGGTGGGGACTGCAGGGAGAGAGGCTAAAGTGCTGGTGCAAATTGCAAGGGTTCTGCGGTAAGGGCTCCCGCTCCGCCGGCTCTCTCCGCGTTCTTGTAGCGCTCCTGCGCTCGTGACTCCTCCTCGGTGGGGACTGCAGGGAGAGAGGCTAAAGTGCTGGTGCAAAGTGCAAGGGTTCTGCGGTAAGGGCTCCCGCTCCGCCCGGCTCTCTCCGCGTTCTTGTAGCGCTCCTGCGCTCGTGACTCCTCCTCGGTGGAGACTGCAGGGAGAGAGGCTAAAGTGCTGGTGCAAAGTGCAAGGGTTCTGCGGTAGGGCTCCCGCTCCGCCGGCTCTCTCTGCGTTCTTGTAGCGCTCCTGCGCTCGTGACTCCTCCTCGGTGGGGACTGCAGGGAGAGAGGCTAAAGTGCTGGTGCAAAGTGCAAGGGTTCTGCGGTAAGGGCTCCCGCTCCGCCGGCTCTCTCCGCGCTCTTGTAGCGCTCCTGCGCTCGTGACTCCTCCTCGGTGGGGACTGCAGGGAGAGAGGCTAAAGTGCTGGTGCAAAGTGCAAGGGTTCTGCGGTAAGGGCTCCCGCTCCGCCGGCTCTCTCCGCGTTCTTGTAGCGCTCCTGCGCTCGTGACTCCTCCTCAGTGGGGACTGCAGGGAGAGAGGCTAAAGTGCTGGTGCAAAGTGCAAGGGTTCTGCGGTAAGGGCTCATATTTAAATCTATTGCCAAAATGAGTAAAATTGAAACTGGTATAGAAGAACCAACACAGATAGGTTCTACAAGAAAGACTGCAAGCCCAACAGCTCTGGCTCCTTCTGCATTCCATGAGAACATTCTCATGGAATGTAGGAACCAGAGAAAAGTAAACATTGCACTTGCATGGAAATGAAGGCAGAATACAACACATCTCCCTTCCTAAACAAAAAGAAGAAAAGAAAAAAAAGAAAAGACAAGAAAGAAGGAACCAAGAAAATGAAACAAGGGGAGGAAGAAAAGGCAAGAAAAAAAATAGGCAAAATAGATGTAAATCACCTAATAAAGTCAGCAAACCGTTTGGGAGCAGTGCGATTCCTAAGAGTTTCCTTGACACGGGAAGCAATAGTGTTTTCACACAAATCAGGTACCACCGGGGAATCCAAATGAACATCTGCCGGAAGACTGGTGACACCCAGACCCTTGAAATTCTCCAAGAAATCACTACCACACCCATTACCATTTACACCTTCCGGGACATGATCTGCTGGTTTATTACACTTGGAAACCTTCCTATCATTCCATACCTTGCCATCCTGAGTTATAACGGAATTGGAGAAAACCTTCTGTACCTTCATGGCTTTACCAAATCTAGGCACATTCTTGCCTTCGTAGGTGGGTTTACGCACTCACACCCAATCTCCAATAACAATCCCATGGGGTTTAAATCTCCAATTCTTGTCATACCACTCCTTGGTCTTGTTTTGCTTCCTCTTGACTCTCTCAGCTACATCTGTCACATTACACTCCTCACCAAGACAACTCCATTTCTTCTTGAACCACCAAGGACACAAGCGAGAAGCAGGATTCCTACCCTTTAACAGTTTGAAAGGGCTAACTTCTGTGCTGGTGTTCGGGGTAATCCTATACATCCACAGCTTCTTTCTCAAGACACCCCTCCATTCACTTCCAGAAGCATGTGCTTCCACCACAAAACCCTTGAGAACATGATTAAACCTTTCCACTTGACCATTTTCATGAGGTTCGTACAAAGACGTGGTAACATGCTTTATGTCATAGTGTTTGAGAAAATCTTCCATATCATTGGACGTCAACTGAACCCCGTTATCAGTCACAAGAGTGGAGGGACAGCCCTCCATAGCAAACACCTCCTTGAGAAACTCAATTACAGCACTGGTAGTGGCATGTGGAACAAATTTGACTTCCGGACATTTAGAATGATAATCCACTAAAACCAAAGCAAAACGAAGGTCCACTGGTAGAAAATTAAAAGGCCCAGATACAGCAAAAGCCAATTTCTGCCATGGCAACACTAGCCATTATACAAATTTTTAAAGGGGGAACGTTAACTTTCATCATCTTTTCACTCGATGCACACACTTCACATTCCCTCACCACCCGATCAACCATACTGTCCATGCCTGGACACCACAAATGGACCCTCACCAACCGCTCCATAGCTGACATGCCCGGATGTTCCATATGAGCTAATTTAAGAATGACTTCATGAATTCCACTGGGAGGGACACATTTACCACCTTTGAATAATACATTACCCTCTAGTTCAAACTCCTCAGCCACTTTGTACATTGCGTCCAACTCAGGTTTGACCTCATTTTTCTTGGGCCACCCTTCAACCACAAATCTCTTCACATCCTTCAACAACTCGTAAGACTTCTCGCACTGTTCCCACAATTCCTCTGAGATACCAGCAATCTCACCATCGAAAACATCCTTAATACTGGCAATCATATCCACCTCACCAATTCCGAAAGCATCACCAAACTGACACTGCAAACGCAACAGGCAGTCCGCTGTCACATTCTTCTTACCAGGCACAAGTTCGGCACTAAAAGTGTACTCTTGGAGCTTTGAGGACAGCCTGGTGATAGGTGCTGTGGAATTCCACCCACCACCAGGAGCTAAAATGTTGACTAATTGCTTATGGTCAGTCCTAAGCACAAACTTACTGCCCCACACATAGTTCCTGAAGTGTTCAACTGCCCACACACAGGCAAGCAACTCCCTTTCAATGACCGCATACCTGCGCACAGTCTCGTTCAAAGTACGAGAAGCAAAGGACACATTCCATTCCTCCATACCAGATTTCTGAGATAACACTGCACCAACACCATACAAACTGGCATCTACAGTGATCACACACAACTTCCCCATGCAGAACGGTTTTAGGGTGGGAGCCTTTACAATATCACTCTTTATGTTGTCGAAAGCCCTTTGTTGAATCTCGGCCCACTCAAATGAGACATTGCGTCTCAACAACGCCCTCAAAGGGTTCATTTTGGTAGCAAAGTTGTCTATAAATTTGCTGTAATATTCACAGATCCCAGCGAAAAACAATAGCTGTTCTTTGTTGGTAGGATCAGGAGCACCAACAATAGCTTCCACATTAGATTCTTTTGGCACTACTCCATTCCCCGAAAGTGTGTGACCCAAATATTCCACAGATCTTTTAAACAATTTGAACTTATGCTCTTTGAGTGTCAGACTACAATGTTCTAACCTACAACACACTTTTATAAGCTGGTCCATGTGTTCTTCTTCATTTTTCGAAAATATCAGAATGTCATCTCGAAAACATTTGACAAAATCATCAACATCCCTAAAAATATGAAACATAGGCCTTTGGAATACCGAAGCGGCAGAAGCCAAACCAAACGGCATCCTGGTAAACAGGTACAAGCCTTGTGGAGTGATGAAAGCGGTAAGCTGTTTGGACTCCTCCGCTAGTTCGATCTGGTGATAAGCCGATCTGAGGTCCAATGTTGAAAAAATGTAAGCACCCTCTAATACAATCTCAATTTTTGATCCGCCTTGCGTGCTAAAACAATGGGAGAAACCCATTCGGCAGACTCAATAGCCTCAATTATACCTTCATTAACAAGACCATCAGCATCTCTTTCAGTTCTCCCCTGACATTAATGGGAACTCTACGCAATTTTTGCTTCACTGGAACGGCATTGTCCTTAAGTTTAATCTTATGGGTAAAATCACGTAACTTTCCCAAACTTTCCGTGAACACACTCTTGACACGTTGTATGACTTTATCTCCACATTCACACTCATCAACAGACAAAACGTGCAAAGTTTCAGTTTCCTGGCACAATTGGACGGGATCATCAGAGCGTGGATTAAGTATAATCCCTAAACTCCACTGATCCCTCCAACCCAAAACATTCACCCCTTTCACAGCCACATATAACTTGACCTGGGCGCTCCTGCTTTTAAACACTAAAGAGACTCTCACGAAACCATCCAATTCAATGACAGAATCATCGAAACCCTCAGCTACCACGTCCGGAGGTTCCAATTGTCCTAAACTAAAGACATTTTGGAATCTCTCAACAAAATATTCATGAGTCACGATGGTCCAAGGGGGACCCAGAGTCAATCATGAGAATCAAATCTATACCAGATACTGTTTCCACACTTTTGGGAGAGGACTTAATGCACTGTTCTAAGGATACAACCACACCACCACTTTGCTGAATGGATAACAAAATCCCTTTGTTGGTATTACCACCATTACCGCACACACATCCAGACTTACATATAGTGGACTCCATGGTGTACGAAACCCTACCAGCAACCTGGTTGGCATTCCTCCTAGTATTTTTACATACACGCGCAAAATGACCAATGCGACCACATTTAACACATTCTTTGTTAATCGCGGTTCAACTAGCATATGAAGCCAAATGGGAACTACTACCACACCTGTAACACACATGAGGGCTGAACCTATCAGTTCTATCCCCTCTCCTGGCACTGCCCCCGCCATTAGCCCGCATACCACTGGCATTCGTACTCCATCTGTCGGAACGGGACTCATCCAACCACCTCCCAATCTCAGCACTCTTAAGCGCACACACATCTTCCTCCTCCTTTACATGTTGACTAACATTTTTTACAGTAGACATCCACTTTTCTGATTGCTCCAACGCCTTTGCAGTAGAGATAGCCTCTTCAAATTTAGGATCACCCATAATTCACAGTTGCTCTTGCGTTTTCTTATTCTTTACATGTACAATTATTTGATCCCTTATCATTTCATCTGACATAAGACTAAAATTACAGTGCATAGATAAACCCCTCAACGCTGTAAGAAACTCATCAAAAGACTCTTCCTCCTTTTGAACTCTGGTGTAAAACTTGAATCGGTTAAGCGCAACACTTGTAGTAGGTTTAAACCTCACTTCCATCCTTAATATGGCCTCCTTGTACACGTCCATATCACCTTGCCCACTAGTAAGTGAAGCTTGAGGTAAAGTTCTGAAAACCACCTGCCCCTCTGATCCTAAACAGTGCAAAAATATGCTCTTCTTGCATTCTGCACCCATCCGTTCTCCGTCTATGGCCTTCATATATTTGGAAAACTCTTCCTTCCATCTTGTCCATGGCACAGGAGGTTCCCCTTTACTTTGAAGAAATTTTGCAGGAGGTTCAAATTGCATTACTGCAGAGTCACACTCAGAACTCCCCCTGAGTGAATTTGAATGGAAAATATGGAACTCAATGTTTTTAAATGAGGAGGCACAAACTGTTACTAGGCAAATTGGGAAGTAAACAAAAATCAACGCCTAGACATATGATCCTCAAAACAGACTTTCTGGCAATACTGGCATACGCCGGCTAGGTAGTGCAGATAACAAAGGTACAGCCGTGTGCCGTTAGAACAGGTTGGTCTGCTGAGGTGGCAGCCAATACGAGGTGAAATCCAAACAGCTGAGTCGGCGTGAAATCAGGAAACAAGTAACAGCATTGTCACAAGGTGTAAAACCTTTACCAAAATGGCCACCAAGTCGTGTTCACGCAGCATGAACACATACGCTACGGTGGCCCATGTGGAACACACGGTACACAAAGAGAATGGTCACAGTGGGGTTCAATGGCAAACCAACTTGGAAGACATAAATTCTTGCATACATAAAAATAATTTAGACATCACAAAAGAAGTCAATAAGTACTTGTGATTTAATTTGCATCACAAACTAATGAATAAATCAAACAAATAATGATTGTATGAATCAAAGGATCATAAAATTTGGTGCTCAGAAGAAAAAGGGGGAGGGGGTGAGTGTTTAGGAAGGGTTGAGTGATGGTGTAGAGGAAGGGGAAGGACGGTGTTTTACATACATCCAAGGATTGTAGAACCTATCCCGCCAGTTACTTGGCAAATGCATATAGAGAAAAACATAACATAATTGGTACAGATACACAAATCTCTGTCACCTATGTTTGATACACAATAAAATCTGTCGACGTTTCGACCCCTGTAATCATAAAGGTGATTGCAGCCTTATTGGGGGGTCTTCATCAGGACCTTGGGGACTCGTGACGAGGGGGGGGACGGAAGCACCTGGAATTAATTTAAGCAAGCATTAATTGGGTGATTTGGACGAAGAGGCAGTAAAGTTGTTAGCAAAATTAAAGGGGCAATTACCAATGTGATACAGCTCGAAGAATCCGGCTGTGTTTTAGATGTGGGGCCCGTAAGCTCCTAAAGGGTCAGAGGCGAAAATCAGGAGTAGTCTACCAGAGGATCCAATAACATAATCACAAATGATAAACACTGCAACCTTGCAGAAAACTCACTGTAAATGAATAGAAGTAACCACAGTCCAATAATGGAGGTGGTTGGCGCCTGGATTGCACCAGGGTGCCCGAACAAGGTTGGTTAGTAACCTGCAACAAGAATGAATGAGGGCTTAAATTAATGGGACAAGAGACTGCGTTCATATTTAAGATATAACTCAATGTCATCGTGAACTAAAGGAGCACCACATTTTATGATCCTTTGATTCATACAATCATTATTTGTTTGATTTATTCATTAGTTTGTGATGCAAACTAAATCACAAGTACTTATTGACTTCTTTTGTGATGTCTAAATTATTTTTATGTATGCAAGAATTTATGTCTTCCAAGTTGGTTTGCAATTGAACTCCACTGTGACCATTCTCTTTGTGTACCATATGAATACCCGGGACCAGTGGTCTAACGGGTCACCCCATTTATATATAACCCCATCTGGAACACACAGCAGGAAACAAGCAGAGTTCACGCAGCGTTGCAGCGGTGACGAAAAAACCAGCAGCACAGCAGCAGAACTGTGGGAGATCCTCCGCGTCACAGCCTGCCGAGAAGAATCCGAAAGCAGCCTGGATTCCCATTCCACTAATGACGGTAGGTGCTAAGCAACCAAACCAGCTTCTTTTGAAAATTAGATCCAACGGCTGACATGGAGGAGAACGGGGAAAAATCGCACTTCCATGTGAAATCCAAAATAAATCCAAATAAATTCCAAAAGTAGATGACCTCCTCCACAGGAAAAACGCCATGGCAGGAGAAAATAAATAACAGGACAATCCTTCACGGCGTAAATACGTGGGTAAAGGAAACGATCCGTTCCTGAGTTGCCGCGATGACAGGAAGTTTCCTTAGCAACTTGTCGCCATTGTAAAAAACTCTGAGGCAGGCGTAGTGCAGAAATTAGATTTATTATAGCGACTCAGCAAAGCGCAGCCACGCAGGACGTGACTGCAAGCCCAACAGCTCTGGCTCCATCTGCATTCCATATGAACATTCTCTTGGAATGTAGGAACCAGAGAAAGTAAACATTGCACATGCATGGAAATGAAGGCACAATACAACAAAGACATTAACAAGAGAAACGAGAGAACAGCAGGGAAGGGAAGGGCCTTACCCGTACTGTGGGAAAAAGGACACTGTGTGTGCCAATGCCCTTCATTAAAGGAAAACTAGAAGGCTTGCCAATGCCCAACAAATCCCCGGCGAGCCTTCCCTCGCATTTTGTGTTTTCATATACACTATTTCTTACTACACTGCAAGGCCCTCAAAGCACAGTGGCTATGATTTATTGTGGAGCATCTGGTTTTTCAGTAACTCCTAATTCTGCCACCAGCTTGGCCTTCCCTTAGAGGAAGGACTCTGACAGAATCCAGTCTGGTAACAGACAGAACTCCCTTAAGTTCTGGGGATGAACGTTGGGAAACTCAGCCTGTTATTATTGTATTTTACAATGCACATGTCATTGCAACACCAATGTTTCCCATTATGATGGGTACTAATTGGCTTCATAATCACAATCCTGAGATTAATGGGTAGGAAGAAATGATGACCTTTTCAACTGAATTTTGTCAAAAACATTGCTTACCAAGAAACAATTTGAAGATCCAGCAACCTTTACTGCGTTTTTCTACCAGAACAAGCTGGTGAGATTTAAATCCTTTCAAGATGTTTTCAGAAAAAGAAGCACTGAGATGCCACCTCATAGGATTTATCATTGTTCTGATGCAAAGATTCCACATAGCAGAAAATACCCTCTTACTCTCGAGGTATACCTGGTGTTGAAGAATTATCTGGAAAACCCTTAAGCCAAAGGATTTATTAGCCATTTGGAATTGCAGGCAGATGGACTTATAGTCTTCATTCCTTAACCAGATGGGGAGAGCATGCCTTGTGAGGGCTATCGAGAATTTAATGCTTTAAGAATCTGCAATAGACACCCTCTACCATTAAAATAAGTTCAGTTGGATCAAGTCAAGACGGCAAAGATTTTTTCAAAATTAGACTTAAGAGGTGCATACAATCTAGTCCATATTAAAGAAAGCGATTAATGGAAGGCTGATTTTAAAAGCATGTGCATAATGAGTATGTAGTGAAGAACGACACGTTGTAAGTGGAAACTGTAGTTTATTCTTGTGCAATCGACCAGACAACACTGCGACTGGACTGTCAGGAACAGATGCAACTGTCAACTGCCAGTCCAGCGCACCAAGAAAAGGTTTAAATATAAACCATTGTGACATAGAGAATATTCCAAACTTCCCTCGTGGCACCCTCACGAGGGCCTCCAGGAGGGAAAAGAGAAAAAGAAGAAACACTACACATCTCCTCCTTTGCAAACAAAACAAAAAAAAACTAAAATACAGAAAGGAGAAAATTAGTCACAGATAAAATCCTTTAAAGCCATATGACGTTTGATGATCCTTTTTCCCAAGGTGCTGGCATCCTCCTTCTGGGAAACATCTTGCGAAATGAAGACTTTTCTTTAGGCTTGGCGAGGGAATCCTGCAGGTTAACAGAGTTGTCATCAGGAACAAGAACATCATGACAAGCAAATTTGTCACCCAAAACAAACTGCTTACATAAAGCAACTCTTTTGAGACTCCAACACTTGCCATTATCTAAAATAACAGCATTCTTCCTCAATTCAGCAATGCGTTGCGGCTCAAAAAACTTGCTTTCATTCTTGGGAACAAAACCAGGTTTCTTAATTCTAACCCACTGACCAACATAAAGCTTAGTCTGTTGGGTATTCTGCTTGCGGTCATAAAACTCCTTGTACTTGTCATGTTTGTAAGACAAATTGTTCTTTACCTCAGAAGAAGACCAATTCAACTCACCAAGGCACTTAATCCAACCAGGGTACCACTTGGCTCTAGGATTCCTCCCTCTCATGAGCTCAAAGGGGGAAAATTTAGTGGAATCAACCACTGAAACTCTGTAGGACCAGAGTGTTTTGAATTCTTGTGTTTCCCAAGGAATGCTGTTTCTAAAAGCCAACTGAATAGCCCTCTTCAAAACCCTATTGTACCTCTCCACAAGACTATTGCCACTAGGGTTGTACAAAGAGTTAGTCTTATGTTGTATACCACACTTCAACAAATACTGTGTCATAACATCCGAAGTAAATTGTACACCATTATCACTGATGAGGAGTGCAGGAGTGCCTTCACTGAGGAAAACTCCATCAAAGAAATTGATAACAGTGTCAGTGTCCAATTTCTTAATAACGTTGAGCACCGGCCACTTTGAAAACATATCCATCAACGAGATTACATACTTACCAGAACTACCAAGGGGACCCATGATGTCCACAGCAACATAAACACATAAAAACAGCCATGGGGGTCTCAAAGTTTTGAGAGTTTTGTCAGCCGATAAACATAAACCACACTCTCTAACTACTCTCTCTACCTCAATATCCAAACCAGGCCACCAGAATCTACTTTTAACAATACATTTGGTTTTAGTGATACCCAAATATCCATTGTGACATAAAGAAATTATTTTACCTCTGAGACTTACCGGGGAACCAATTTTTCACCTCTTACTACGTTACCATCCAAAATCGTTAACTCATCTCTGACCTCCCAGAACGCCTTAAAATCTTTCACATCCATTTTGCGAGGTCAACCATTTCTCAAAGATTCTATAACTTTCAGCAAACACACATCTTTGACCAAAGCTTCATTCCATTCCTCCTTGGAGAAAGATTCCAAACCATGGTCCCACAACCAAGCAACTTGAACACTATCCATGAGGTCGTCCTGGTTCTCAACCATTTGGACAGGCAAACGAGAAAGAAAATTAGCAACTGCATTTTTCTTACCTGGTAAGTATTCAACCTTATAGAGGAAGTCTAATAACCGCATAGAGATGTGTGCTAATCTAGCAGAAACATTAATCATACCAACATTAGACAAAACTTTGACCAGGGGTTTATGATCACATTTGATGGTGACTTCGCTGCCCCAGACAAAAGTGCGAAAATGCTCGAGAGCCCAAGCACAGGCAAGGGCTTTCCTGCTCAATAACCTGGAAGCATAAGCAACAATGGATTCACAACCATGTTCACCCACCTGAGAGAGTATGGCATCTATCCCAGTACCACTAGCATCAGTGGTGATAATATTCTTACCAGAAGGATCAAAACCCTGGAAGGCAGGAGCTGAAGAGATGGCATTTTTAATGTCTAAAAATTCCTTTTGACACATGGAAGACCATTCAAAATTCGATCTGAGTTTAAGTAATTGTCTAATATGAAAAGTTCTGCTAGAAAATATTTGCACAAACTTAGAAAAAAACTCAACAAGACCCAAAAAACATTTGACCTCATCCTTATTATTGGGACTGGGGGCATCCGAAATAGCAGAAACAGGTTTAGATTTGAGATAAATGCCCACAGCACTGATCTCGTGACCTAGATAAGTTACACTTTTGGCAGCAAACTAGCACTTAGAGAATTCCACCGTTAAGCCAAATTTGCTCAGAAGAGATAACACATGGAAGAGTTTGGTTCTATGATCATTGATGTCCTTCCCCATAACAAGGATGTCATCTTGGAAGATGAGAACATAATCCAAATGACCAAAAATGTTGTGCATTAAACGCTGGAAAACAGCAGCAGCCGAGGCTAAACCAAATGGCATTCTAGTGAATTGGAAGCACCCTATGTGAGAGATGAACGCAGTGAGGTTTTTACATTCATCAGACAGGGGAATCTGGCGGTAGGCTTGGGACAAATCAATAGTGGAAAAAACCTCCATTCCCCTAGTTTTGGTCAACATCTCACTGATTTTAGGAAGGAGAAACTGGTCCACCCCAAATGTTATCATTTAGGTGGCGCACGTCAATGCATAATCTGATTTTTCCGTTGGCCTTCCTAGCGACGACCAACGGAGAAATCCATTCGGCAGACTCGATAGGCTCTATGAAGCCATCCTTGACCAACCTGCTCAATTCCTTCTCCACTTCATCTCTAACAGAAAAGGGGATATTACGCAATTTGTGAATTTTGGGAGAAGCATTAGGTTTAAGGTGGATATGGTGTTCAAAGCCATCCAATCTGCCTAAGGTACCCGAAAAAATGCCAGGAAAATCATTACAAACAGTTTTGCCTAAACACTCACCTTCATCTAAGACTAGAACTTGTTCAACGCCATTGGGATCCAGAATGATATTAAGTTTTCTTTGATTCTTCCACCCCAGCACAGAAGGACCTTTCTTGGAAACATACAGTTTGCAAAAAGCATGCCTGTTCTTGAACCTAAAGATGATATTCCTATAACCAAGTAAGTCAATGGATTCACTGGTGTAACTTTCTGGAGCAATGTCAGCTTGTAATAAATTGGGACCAAGTTTTTCAACAAATTTGTTGGTCTAAACCGCTTCCTTAACAATAGTGAATGGAGAACCAGAATCAGCAGCAATGCGTACATTAACCCCACCCATTGACATCAAACACATGAGCTTGCTGGAGTCATCTCTGTAAGAAATGTTAAGAACCACTTTACCATTAGGACTTGTTACATTACAATCATCATCATCACTACCCTCATTAGAGGAAGAAATGGGACCCTCCTCAATGCATTTGACTCTATCCTTATTGGACTTTTTAGCATTGCAAACTCGACTGAAATGACCAATTTTCCCACAAATCGTACATTTTTGTTTGATAGCTGGACATTTCCTATCATTTGCAAGATGGTACATGCTATCACACCGAAAACATCTGAGAACTTTTTTGCTAGAGCTTGCATCTTTTTTAACAGACGATTTACTTGAAGAAGTGACTTTGGTTTTGTTAGAGAGAACCCTGGCAACAGTTTCTTGATGCTCAGGTGCAAGGTTCTCTTTCTTAAGAGCCTTAGCACACCTACCAGACATCTCAGCCTTCCTGGCAACAGCGAGAACATTTTTCAAAGGGTTGTCGCCATTAACCCATAACCTATCTTGGATGGATGAATGAAACGCATGCATAACAACTTGATCTCTAACTAGCTCTTCTTGGATAACACCAAATCTACAATCTAAAGCAAGTTTTTTCAGTGCAGTAACATATTCATCAATAGATTCATTCTTATCTTGTTTCCTTTGAAAGAACTTAAAACGGGTAATACCAATACACACTTTGGGAGAAAAGTAACCGTCTAAATGCCTAATAGCTTCATTAAAAACATTTTCATCACCAACAACAGCATCCTTGTTCAACTGATTGTAAATTCTTAAACCTTCAGGACCTAAACTGTGCAATAACAAACTTTTTTTCCTTTCAGTAGACAACTTGTTAGCATGGTCAATAGTCACTAAATAGTTCATAAAGTATTCCTTCCACTGCAACCAAGGAACAGGTGGATCACTCGGTATGCACAAAAACTCTTTTGGTGGGTTGACAGTTATGTTGGGTGTAGAGGTAGCCATTAGGAAAAAAGAGTTCCAAAAGTCAGAAGAGGATAAAAAGTAGTAGAACAGTTATGATGATTCACCAAAACAATAAAAAGCTGTGTGAATCAGCCAAGAAAAAAGATGAAGGAAACAAACAGAACACAATAAAAATAAAGCTGTGCAAATCAGCGCAGAATGACTCGCAGCAAAAACACTTCAAGCACATATACAGGAAGCAATGACTGAGGAACGAAGGATAAATGCTGAAAATGCGCAAGGTAGATGAAAAACCATGTGAAACTCAGGAAGAGGGAGGCAGAACAAAGCAAACTTCACAAGTCAATAATGGAGGAAAAGCTCACCAGGAGAGACAGTTACCAGTCCTGCACGGAACCATTAAAATTGGAATGCCTGGGCTTCCCTGGAACAGTAGCTTTGAAATAAAGAGCTCACCTTAAGGCTCGGAGGTTACGGCAGAAGGCATAGTACATAGACGAAAGCAACAACTGCTACCATGGCAGCAATGAGGAGATCTCGGTGCAAGCTCTCGGTGTAGCTCTCAGTGCAAACAGACGTGCGAACGGCACGGAGCAATAAAGGGAGAAAAAAAAAACTCACGTGAAGCGGGCTTAAACTGACGAAATCCGGAAGATGCCGGGGTGCGATCTGAAACCCCACGTGACACAAGCGTTGGGGAAGGCGCAGGCAAAACGGAGTGCAGGAAGTTACTACCCACCGCAGCCGTTTGAAAAGGCGAAAGCAGATCCAGGCGGTGAACGAAGAAGAATAAAAATGGATGAATGAGGAAACGTGGGTTCCGTCTGGTCGAGATCAACGCCAATATATTGTAGTGAAGGGGGGGCCTCCACAGGGAAAAAGAAGAAACACTACAGAGTACTTAGTCATGACTTCCGTAATTTTCAATACCCTGGATGCCTTCCAGCACTTAGTAAATTATGGGCCTTGTTTAGATCTTGGTGGACGAGTTACTCTATCACAACTGTGATGGTTATCCTGCCCGCCGAAATATAAAACCTATTATATCCTATGGGATTTATATTTCAGCGTACGGGATATCTGTCACCGTTTGGATGGAGTAACACATCCGCCAAGATCTAAATAAGGCCCTATGTCTTCAGAGACCTTTTGGATACTTTTGGAGTAGTTTATCTGGATGACATTTTGGTGTTTTAAGAGACTGTGGAACAACATTGTCAGCATGTCAAATTCGGAGGATGCTTAGACATTAACTGTACCCCAAGGCAGCGAAATTCATTTTTGATACAAACCAGCTTTCTTTCTAGGGTTTTATTATATCTGATTAGGGAATAGAAATGGATCCCTTCGAAATAAAAGCAGTCTTGAAATGGCCTCAAACTACATTGATTAAGCGGATTAAAAGATGTTGGGATTTGTCAATTGTTATTGCCACTTTAGTCAATATTTCTCTAGTATTGTCAAACTCATTATAGATGTTAACTTAAAAAAGGCCATACTTTGGTATGGGGAATAGAACAAAAAAAAAGGCATTCCAATATCTTAAGGAAGCTTTCACAAGTGCACCCATTATTTGTCATCTAGAATGCTCTAGAATATTTTGTGTAGAGACTGGTGCCTCAGCATTTGCCATTGAAGCTATACTTTCTCAAAGACATCCCAAGACAGAAAATCTTTCATCCAGTTGCTTACATTCCCCATACTTTATCAACCTTTAGAAAAGAATTGTACGATATACAATCAAGAGCTACTGGCAATCAAAGAGGCCTGTGTCCACTGCCTTCACTATTTAGAAGAGTCTGATTTCCCCATTCAGGTATGGACAGATCATAAGAACTTATGTTCTCTAAATAGTATGACTTGGGCAAATACCAGACCTGCAAGATGGTTACTTTTCGTTTCATTATTTATCTATTCAATAATTTATCGTCCAAAGTCTGGCCAAAGCAAGGCAGCTGTATTATCAAGACAGGCAGACTATGAAGACATATAATAAGTGCACCTCCAGCAATATTGACAGTCTGTACTCAGGCAAAAGAACCAGACCAAGTATGTTTGGATCAAATAAAAAGGGCTGTGCAGCGTATCAATCAGGAAGAATGGAGTCAAGAATATGTCACCAAGAGGCAAAAAAACAAGAATGTTTATTACATGACAATAAGATCTTTGTACAAACATCACAATTACAGGAGACTAATTTAAAGATCTGCTATGACACTCCTTGGGCAGATCATCCAGCAATCAAAAAGTCTCAAAAGCTTGTGAAACAATCATTGTGGCTTCCTAGGCTAATGAAGAGTGTAGCAGATTATGTGAGTAAATGTGCAGTGTGTGCACAAAATAATAAAGTTCCTTGGAAAATAGAATGGAGTGCGACAATCTCTTTACACGTCCAATCAGCCTCGGTCCTGCATAAAAATGAAATTCATTGTAGAGTTACCTCCTATGTTATAGGTAGTGGTGGATTATTTGACCAAGATGGTTAATTTTTTCCCTTTACAAAGACTACCTACAGCTGTAGAATTTATAAAGCAATTTTTGAAAGAAATAACACAACTCCATGGTCTCCCAGAAGTCATAATAACATTAGAGGGTCCCAGTTCAAGGCTACATTTGCAATACACTTTTTGAAAATCTTCGTACTATTCAATTCAAGTAGCTATCACTCACAAACTGATGGTCACACAGAAAGCATCAATCAGAGATAATATCTGAGGAGTTTTATTTCAAAACAACAAAATGAATTGAAAGAGTGGATATCGCTGGCTGAATTTGTACACAACAACTCACTGCACAACTCTTTAGGATTTTCACCATTCTATTGCATTTCTGTTTATTACCCAAGAGTCTGGCCTTCCAAATTCCAATCTACAAGTGTCCCCTCCATACAAGCTATATTACCACCCTTCTCTGAAATACACCAAACAGCAGTACATAGTATAGTATAGGCTAAAATTGCATGCACAAAGTTTACAGACCGACATAGAGATCCACCTCCAGACTACAAGAAAAGAGATAAGGACTGGTTATTCATGGCTCACTTGAACATCTCAGTTTCATATCCCAAGTTTAAACTTTACTTGCTGGACATTTATCCATCCATGAGCTAGTCGGTAGAGCAGCCGTAATACTCCAGTTCACTGATAAATTGAACATACACCCAGTTTCCTATGTAATTAAAATCAAACCGCAGTAGAATTACAAGGGACAATCCCTCCTCCAGTAATACGAGTGCAGGAAAATCCAGAGGTTGAGGGGGAAGCAATTTTGGACTCGTGACACAAAAGTGGTTGATTACAATATCTTTTCTCATTGAAGGAGTACCATTTCACAGACAGGCTCTAGAAGCCTGCATCTTTGGTAAATGTGCCATGATTAGTGAAGGTCTTTCACAAATGACTCTCAAATAAGCCAGCACCTGAAGGGGAGATAGATGTTGATAGAGGGGGACAGGAACTTGAATCTAAGACTGGTGAAAAAGGCAAGGCTAAGTAAACAGCAGAAGACAGCAGAGAAACAAATTCTAAAATGGAGCGTATGGAGAAGGTGAAGACTGGACCTGAGAAGGAAGGACTGGATCTGAGGAGGGATCAGGTCAAAGGCAAGTGGCTGACCAATGGGTGAACAGGGTCAGCACTTATGATTTAGGTTAAGTAGAGTCAGGTAGATGGAAGTAGTTGCCTACCTAATTTATTGTAGGGCTCCCCGTTGCAAAAAGTTTGTTCACCGTTTGCATCCCTTTTTTCATGTTTGTAGTGTTCTTCCACCCCCCCCCCCCTCCCCCTTCTTCTCAGATCTCCATGAAATCTGGTATGACTGTATTGGGCTTAAAGTGTAAAGAGCCTGCCAAATTTCATGCTGATTCATTACAAAGCACCAAAGTTATTAGCACATGAAATTATTTTTGTCCCCCTTTCAACTTGCCCTCGCGTTGATGAATCTTCAGAAAAGTTGGCATACTCAGAGGATTATACATGCTAAATATCTTCCAAATCTAATGTAGATTTATCAAATACCAGGTATTAGCAAATTTAGACATTTGCCCCCTCTTCTAAAAAAAAGCCCCTCATTACTGAATCTGCACAATTTAAAAGTACACAAAGTAAGCTAAAAATGGTAAGCATTTATCTGATTTTGTGCCAGTTTGGCAAACAGCGATAACGTTTTGGGAAAATTAAAAATGCAGCTTTCCAACTCTCAAAATATCTCTAAAATTGAATCTACAAGTGCCCAACCTGAGCACCTATTAAAGCACTAATTTCTTACTACTGAATGGATTAGCACTAAAACAACAAAAGCACAATCGTTCAATAAAGTTCTAACTTTGTGGCAAGTTTGGGGTAATTCCGACCAGCCATTTTTATCTGTATACATGGGAATCCTATGGGAATTAAAATGGGAAATTACACTTTGGAGACCCTCTCCACCACTTTTTATTGGCTACCACTTGCTGGATCTGCACAAAACTTGCCATGAAGGACCCAAAGAGGATAAACTTTTTTGGTGTAGACTCTTCAAACAGCCCTAAAGTTATTAAAAAACACACACATAATGTCTGACTCAATCTGAACTACTCTTGCACTATCGCTGCCAGTGTATTATGCATATATATATATATACATACATATATGTATGTGTATATATATATACGTATCTATACGTATATGTAGACACAGACCCAAAGACATTCTGCATCAGGGAGGGAGGAGCTTACTGTAGGAAGGTGGAATCTGACTATATGGTTGCCCCCACTTTTTTTTATGGTGTTTTGCTGGTTTATGACTTAGTTGGACTGGGATCCTGCTATTCAGGGCCCCAGTCTATCTGCTTTCTCTGTAAAGGTTTCCATGTGCCTTAGGCACATCTCTGATTGAATCTGGAGTGCCCTTATAAGTCCCTAGTATATGGTATACTATGTACCAAGGGCATAGGTACCTCAGAGGCCTACCAGGGGCTGCAGCATGTATTATGCCACCCCTGGAAGGCCATCCAAACTGACACCACAGGTCTGCTACTGCAGCCTAGGTAAGGTGGTGCATGCACCCCTTACTGTGATATAGGTTACCCATATCACTAAATACATACACACATATAAACCTATAAGTCACTCCTATGGCAGGCCTTATCAATCCTGAAGGCAGAGTGCATGGTTCCTATGTGAGAGGGTGCCCCTGCATGAGCAGGGCCCCTCTGAAGCGTTCGGAGACCCTTCTCTGATGCTGTTTGTAGTGTAGCCTGACCATATACTCTTAAGCGCATTATAACCTCGCGTTAAATGCTAACTTTGGAATGGCTGCACCGAAACATGTCGTGTTTGGTGTCAAACATCTTGGAATACTACCCCCCCGCCAACTCTGGTGGCGGGGGTAGCATTCCACCCTTCTAGAGGAGAGACATGTTAACCCTGGCCTGGCCGGTAACTTCTTTCTAAAGCCCTGGCATCACAAAATGGATGCTGCTGCCACAGACACAAGTCTTGCCTCCTGCTGCTGGACGCAACTCTGGCAGGGGAGGCCTGGACAATAGGTTTCCTGTCCCAGGGAGGTGTGACCACCTCCCCAGACAGGATAGTGTGTATTGGGGCTGGGCGGGAGCACTTTCGGGTGCTTTGAAGTCCTGCACTAGGGGCACACTTGGTGTCCCTGTGCATACCCCAGTTCAAACTGGATCAGGGGCTTGCAGCCCCTGCTTTGGCGCGAACTGGACAAAGGGAAAGGGGTGTAGCCACCCTCTGCCCTGACCCACCCATAGGTGGGGCCACAGAGTAGTCCAACCCCTAAACTTAGTATAAGTATAGGAACCCAGTCCTTAGGACTTTAGATTATCCCTGGATGAAACTCTGACACTGAATCCTGGACCTTCGACGCTCTACTCAAGACTAGAGGACAGAAGAATCTCCCTTGGGGTCAAGGAGTGACTCCCTGCTTGGCAGGCACCAAAGAAGCAATTGTCCGGTCTGCATCGCCTAAGCTCCCGTCGGACGCCGAAGTCTTTGCATCACCAGAGGTGGATTTCCAGACTTCCCCGAGGCTGCCCTGAGTCCCCAGCAAAGCTGAGGCCCGTAGCTGTCGTGGGTAACGTGGAACCGTGACCCCTGGACACCGCACGTATTTGCTAGTGCATCCTCTTCTGGGTCTCCCACAAAGTCGTGCTTTGGGCTCCGAGTAGCCCTAGCCTCCAGCACCAACTGCACTGAAGATCACTGGCCTCCACTCCACGAGTGTCCTGTGAGCCAGCTCCACGTGCACCGTCTTGAGGCTCCTTCGCGGTCGCTAGCCCGTTGGCTAGTAGCCCTTCACGAAGGCCAATCCTTTTCTTCTTGGGCTCCCTGGTTGCTCCAGGCTTGCCCTCACTTACCCTTGCTGGGTGAGTTCCTCAGACCTTGCTGGTCTGCATCATTGACATTCTTCATCTACATCGAGACTTGCCGTTGCCAAGGCTTGTTGGGTCCAATCCGGTCGCCGACACCTCAGCACTCGACAGACATTGTGTACCAGCCCGAATCCTGCTCCTGGTCGCCGACAACGCCTCCTGGACCTCGTGGCTGAAGAGTCAAGACGACTGTCAACCTACCTGAAGCACTCGACATCGGTGGGCATCCGCTCATCGCCTCCCTGGTCACTGGCTAGTGACCCAGACTCTGTCCCCTCTG
This sequence comes from Calotriton arnoldi, assembly GCA_963921515.1. Classification (NCBI taxonomy): domain Eukaryota; kingdom Metazoa; phylum Chordata; class Amphibia; order Caudata; family Salamandridae; genus Calotriton; species Calotriton arnoldi. The sequence continues at coordinate 1,740,987 of CAWUFW010001137.1, forward strand.
CTTTCAGGTTCTTCAGATCTCCGATCCACTCTTGGATCCACCCGGACACTTTCCACTTGGTCGCCAGCAGCACTTTGCAGCAGATCGCCATTCAAATCGACGACGAAACCCGACCCCGAAAGGCACCTATGCACCCGGCTTCCTGGGTGAGGTAACAAGAGTACTCCGGTGCTCCCGTGGGTAGAGACTCTAGAACGACCTAGTTCTCAAAGGGTTTGCTCCAAGTCCTCCTTTAAGTGTCCCTTTTCTTTAATTTCCTGATCGCGACTTTCTCCATAGAAGTTAACGGCGTCTCGCGGTTGTGTATTTACACTGCACGCGTCCCCCGTGGGTCCCCTGTGTCACTACCTTGGGTGGTTCCTTGTGGTCCAAGCACTTCTAGAGGCTCTAGGCCTAGTGTCTAGCTCAGTCGTGGTTCTTATACCACTTTATTGGTATATGGTTTGGTACGCCCCTAGGGCCCAAACGTGTATTTGTGCTATTACTGTGTTTAAATAACTTATAACTTGTGTACTTGAACTCTAGCCTCATAAAGAGACTAGAGGGGTGTGTTTAGCAATAAATACATATATTTTGAATATATACCTGGTGTGGTGCTCTTTCATTTGATCACTCAAGAGATTATAAACTGGTAAAACAAGCTGCTTTACATTCCTTCAAGACTTAGCCTGAAGGCTGCTCTCCATAGCTACCACTAGGATAGCTTTCAATAAGGTTGTCTTTAACCTATCTCCAATAAGGGGTTGTTTGGACTGGTGCAAGGTGCCCACTATAATTAGTGGACAGCATATGCCAGGCCAACTTCTCACATTGGTGTGCAGCGTGTGGGATTCCAGCTTGCTATTGTTTTACCAGATAATCTCAATTGAATTGATCAACTGAAAACCACTAAAGGTACCTAAGGTACATATAATTTGAGCTTAGAATACAGTAAGTTCTACTGAACTTAGAGTTGTGTGTTAAGGGATAGCACACCCTTTCTACAACTCAAGAGAGTTTAGTAGGCCACACTAGAGTAGGTAGTGCATACACCACACCTCACTAGTGATGTCTTCAAAGCCAGGACCCAGTGAGTCCTTGCCAGAAGCCCCTGGGCTTCTTCCTCCAAGTATGATACCCTCCCATTCTTGGAATTGAGAGCATTATGTAACTTGAGGAAACTGAAGACAGGCCAAAGTCCCACCACCCAACATCTTAGAGAGATGTTGGAGGCTTATGATCTCAGCAGGCCCTTAGGGACTGAAGGGGTAGGAGCAGAGGGTGGGGCAGAAGATGAGGATGGGGCCAGGGGTAGCAATACCCCCAGCCCCCCTCTGGAACTGACCAGGAGGGTGACAATGACCCTGACCTGGATAACCCAATTCCTCCCGTAGATGAGGAGGAGGCTCAAAATGACCTCCACTTTGTCCCCCCAGGAAGGATTGTGAGTGTGCCCAGAAGGTCTAGATCTCCTTCTCAGGAGTCTAACCACTCTGGCACCTCAATAGGGACCTCTGTCTCCTCTCATAGGAGGGAATCCTCTCATGAGAGGAGAAAGAGAGGCTGATTCAATATGAGGAAGCTCAGCTTGAACTCAGAAAACAGCAACTGGCTATAGACAGGGAGTCCCTAGATCTCTACAAAGAGAGAAAAAGTTGGGACTAGAGTCCCATGGTGGCAGCAATATCCCTAAAGATAGGGAAAGGTCTTATGACCATAGAAACCTAAACAAGATTTTCCCTCCCTACCAGAGTGGGGATGACATCCACAAATGGATAACTGCACTGGAGAGGGCCTGTAAAGTTCAGAGGGTCCCCCAGAAGCAGTGGGCAGCAATCTTGTGGCTCTCCTTTGCAGACAAAGGTAGAGACAAGCTCCTCACTGTAAGAGAAGAGGATGCTGACAATTACACAGTCTTGAAGAGTGCTCTGATAGATGGGTTTGGCCTAACCACTGAACAGTATAGGTTGAAGTTCAGAGACACCCAAAAAGCTCAGACTCAAGACTGGGTTGATTTTGTAGATTGTGCTACTAAGGCTCTGGAAGGTTGGATACATGGCAACAAAGTGCAGGACTTTTTAGGATTGTACAATTTGATTATGAGGGAGCAGATCCTTAATAATTGTCAAAACCAGCTTTTGCACCAGTATCTGGTGGACTCTGATCTGACCTCTCCCCAAGAATTGGGAAAGAAGGCAGACAAATGGGTCAGAACCAGAGTAAAAACTAAAAATCAGGGTGGTGACCAGAAGAAAGATTCTACTAAGTCCCAAGAGAAAGGTGGGGATAAATCTAAGGATAAGTCCCCTACAGGGCCCCAAAATTCCTCTTCTGGGGGTGGGTCCCAAACTCCTTCCTCTCCTGAAAAGAAACCATATTGCCATGTCTGTAAAAAGCCTGGGCACTGGAAAACTGATCCCAGTTGCCCCAGGATTGGCAATAAAGAAAATGTTCCTCCCACAACTACTACCACCCCTCCTGGTACTACCAGTAGTAATCCTCCAGTTGGGAGTAGTGTACCCAAAAAGTTGGGTGCTTTTGCAAGAGGAACAGAGGTGGGCCCTAGTTTAGACAGGGACCCCTCAACAGACTCCTCTGACTCTGATGGTGGTATAGGATTTGCCACCTTTACCATGGGTCCCACAGCATTGGGCAGGTACAGATTGGAGCCAATAATTAATGGTCAGAAAGCTGTGGCATTTAGGGACACAGGGGCTAGTGTCACCATGGTGGCAGGGAAACTAGTCCCCCTCACCAGCTTTTACCTGAGTTTAAATACCAGGTGACCAACATTGATGGTGTCAGAACAGATCACCCCATGGCCATAGTCAATCTCAGCTGGGAGGGGGTCACAGGCCCAAAAGAGTGGCAGTGTCCCCAACCCTACCTGTAGATTGCCTGATGGGCAATGATCTGGAAATTTCAGCCTGGGCTGAAGTTGAACACCAAACCCATCTCAGGATGCTGGGCGTCCCTGTAGAGGTTAGTGGGGCTGTGATGGCCACAGCCCCAGCCCAAGATTTTGGAGAGATGGAGCCTGGAAGAATGGCCTACTCTCCCCCAAAAGAGAGCACAAGGGTTGAAGAAAAGTCTTCTTCCCTCCAGACAGTAGGTAAGGGTCAGCCTCCTCAGGGAACTGACCCTACCCCTAGTGAAGGAACTGCCCCAGAGGTAGTCAGCCCTGGCCTGGCCACACCCCTGATGGCAGAGGACCCTTCCAAGGTGGTACCCAGTCTGGAGCAGGTAACCTGCCCCTCTCTACCCTGCCTCAGCCAGCCCAGGGCTGCAGAGGTCAGGGAGGTCAGTGGACCCCCAGGGCCCCCTGTCCAGAGGAACCCCCCATCAGCAGATTAGGGGCACCCAGTCTAGTAGCCCTAGCCAGGTGAAAATTCCTCTACACACTGAGGGATCCCCCATACCTTTATGTAGGGACCTCCCCAGAAGGACTCTGGTAGGCAAGGGCAAACCTGGGACCAGAAGGTTCCAAACCTGCCATGTCCCTCCAGTAGTCCATCCAAAGGGACCCAACCCCCAGCTGTAGGCAGCCAAAGGTTGACCCTTAGAGCAAAGTGAAACTCAGTCATGGAAAGACAGGCATACATGGTGACCAGTGATCTGAGGAAGCTGAGACCAACATTCCTAGGGCCTCACTTCCCTACTCAGACCCCTCCCCAGCCTTGTACTTTACCTAAGCACACCACAGGTAGTGATTCCCCATGGTGGAGACCCTCTCATACCCTTAGGGTGAGGGATTGCTTAGTGGACCATAAGACAGGGGGCAACCCTGCTAGTGCAGGTGCTTCCTTATATGGCCACTTAGTCAATAAAGGCTCAACTGGCCAAGGTTAGCCTTATCTCCTTTCGTTTGGGGGGGGTTATGTAGGAAGGTGGAATCTGACTATATGGTTGCCCCCACTTTTTTTATGGTGTTTTGCTGGTTTATGACTTAGTTGGACTGGAATCCTGCTATTCAGGGCCCCAGTCTATCTGCTTTCTCTGTAAAAGGTTTCCATGTGCCTTAGGCACATCTCTGATTGGAATCTGGAGTGCCCTTATAAGTCCCTAGTATATGGTATACTATGTACCAAGGGCATAGGTACCTCAGAGGCCTACCAGGGGCTGCAGCATGTATTATGCCACCCCTGGAAGGCCATCCAAACTGACACCACAGGTCTGCTACTGCAGCCTGGGTAAGGTGGTGCATGCACTCCTTACTGTGATATAGGTTACCTATATCACTAAATACATACACACATATAAACCTATAAGTCACTCCTATGGCAGGCCTTATCAATCCTGAAGGCAGAGTGCGTGGTTCCTATGTGAGAGGGTGCCCCTGCATGAGCAGGGCCCCTCTGCAGCATTCGGAGACCCTTCTCTGATGCTGTTTGTAGTGCAGCCTGACCATATACTCTTAAGCGCATTATAACCTCGCGTTAAATGCTAACTTTGGAATGGCTGCACCGAAACATGTCGTGTTTGGTGTCAAACATCTTGGAATACTACCCCCCGCCAATTCTGGCGGCGGGGGTAGCATTCCACCCTTCTAGAGGGAGAGACATGTTAACCCTGGCCTGGCCGGTAAATTCTTTCTAAAGCCCTGGCATCACAAAATGGATGCTGCTGCCACAGACACAAGTCTGGCCTCCTGCTGCTGGACGAAACTCCGGCAGGGGAGGCCTGGACAATAGGTTTCCTGTCCCAGGGAGGTGTGACCACCTCCCCAGACAGGATAGTGTGTATTGGGGCTGGGCGGGAGCACTTTCGGGTGCTTTGAAGTCCTGCACTAGGGGCACACTTGGTGTCCCTGTGCATACCCCAGTTCAAACCGGATCAGGGGCTTGCAGCCCCTGCTTTGGCGCGAACTGGACAAAGGGAAAGGGGTGTAGCCACCCCTCTGCCCTGACCCACCCATAGGTGGGGCCACAGAGTAGTCCAACCCCTAAACTTAGTATAAGTATAGGAACCCAGTCCTTAGGACTTTAGATTATCCCTGGATGAAACTCTGACACTGAATCCTGGACCTTTGACGCTCTACTCAAGACTAGAGGACAGAAGAATCTCCCTTGGGGTCAAGGAGTGACTCCCCTGCTTGGCAGGCACCAAAGAAGCAATTGTCCGGTCTGCATCGCCTAAGCTCCCGTCGGAAGCCGAAGTCTTTGCATCACCAGAGGTGGATTTCCAGACTTCCCCGAGGCTGCCCTGAGTCCCCAGCAAAGCTGAGGCCCGTAGCTGTCGTGGGTAACGTGGAACCATGACCCCTGGACACCGCATGCATTTGCTAGTACATCCTCTTCTGGGTCTTCCACGAAGTCATGCTTTGGGCTCCGAGTAGCCCTAGCCTCCAGCACCAACTGCACCGAAGATCACTGGCCTCCACTCCACGAGTGTCCTGTGAGCCAGCTCCACGTGCACCGTCTCGAGGCTCCTTCGCGGTCGCTGGCCCGTTGGCTAGTAGCCCTTCACGAAAGCCAATCCTTTTCTTCTTGGGCTCCCTGGTTGTTCCAGGCTTGCCCTCACTTACCCTTGCTGGGTGAGTTCCTCAGACCTTGCTGGTCTGCATCATCGACATTCTTCATCTACATCGAGACTTGCCGTTGCCAAGGCTTGTTGGGTCCAATCCGGTTGCTGATACCTCAGCACTCGACAAACATCGTGTACCAGCCCGAATCCTGCTCCTGGTCGCCGACAACGCCTCCTGGACCTCGTGGCTGAAGAGTCAAGACAACCGTCAACCTACCTGAAGCACTCGACATCGGTGGGCATCCGCTCATCGCCTCCCTGGTCACTGGCTAGTGACCCAGACTCTGTCCCCTCTGCTTTCAGGTTCTTCAGATCTCCGATCCACTCTTGGATCCACCCGGCCACTTTCCACTTGGTCGCCAGCAGCACTTTGCAGCAGATCGCCATTCAAATCGACGACGAAACCCGACCCCGAAAGGCACCTATGCACCCGGCTTCCCTGGGTGAGGTAACAAGAGTACTCCGGTGCTCCCGTGGGTAGAGACTCTAGAACGACCTAGTTCTCAAAGGGTTTGCTCCAAGTCCTCCTTTAAGTGTCCCTTTTCTTTAATTTCCTGATCGCGACTTTCTCCATAGAAGTTAACGGCGTCTCGCGGTTGTGTATTTACACTGCACGCGTCCCCCGTGGGTCCCCTGTGTCACTACCTTGGGTGGTTCCTTGTGGTCCAAGCACTTCTAGAGGCTCTAGGCCTAGTGTCTAGCTAAGTCGTGGTTCTTATACCACTTTATTGGTATATGGTTTGGTACGCCCCTAGGGCCCAAACGTGTATTTGTGCTATTACTGTGTTTAAATAACTTATAACTTGTGTACTAGACTAGAGGGGTGTGTTTAGCAATAAATACATATATTTTGAATATATACCTGGTGTGGTGCTCTTTCATTTGATCACTCAAGAGATTATAGACTGGTAAAACAAGCTGCTTTACATTCCTTCAAGACTTAGCCTGAAGGCTGCTCTCCATAGCTAGCAGTAGGATAGCTTTCAATAAGGTTGTCTTTAACCTATCTCCAATAAGGGGTTGTTTGGACTGGTGCAAGGTGCCCACTATAATTAGTGGACAGCATATGCCAGGCCAACTTCTCACACTTACCCTGAGGGGATTTAAGCACAATCCACAGGATTTTAAAACTATGTTCTCGCATGGCTAGGTAACCAGTCAATCAAGCTCAAAATTCTGACCCTGGTTGGCACTTATGAGCTGAAATGAGGCAGGCTGACGCAGGCTGTACCCTTTAAAGACAATAAGCTGCCGCCTCTGTAAACCCAGACAGTCTACATTAGTGTAGTCCAGTCTGACGTAAATACTCACCAGAGGAAAATAGAAAGGGATCCCCCAGGGCTTCTTAAACTGATTACTGCTCAGTGCTCTCAGTATCTAATTTCAAAAGCAGCAAAAATAGAGCAAGATCACTTTAGTGAAAGTTGTTTGCTGTACTCTGCACCTTTCATACTTAAGAAGAAGACACACACTCTAGCCCATCAAATACCAAGAACAAGTTGGATAGTGTCTTAGAAAGTTTGGAAGTGTGACGCATAGAAAGAAGTTGTGACTTAATCATGTTGATGATCTGTGTGCTGATACCCCCAACCAACCACCTCATGTCCTCTGATCGGACACATTGCCCAGACTCCCCTTCTAAAAACATGCCACCACCCTGCCTTTATCCAAAGAGGCAAACACAACAACTTTTAGGCAAAAGAACAATGTGGAAAGCCAGCTCACAGATGCTTTGCAAATACCAAGCCAGAGAGGTCAGCATTCCATGTGGTATGCTCATTTCCCCACCCAATTTAGGACCTACTGAGTGGCTTTTCCACAACCGCTACTCAACTTTGTGAGCGTAGGCTTGGGTGGATGATAGCAAATGCCCGTGAGTATTGAATGATTGGGAAAGTTTATAGATGATCACAAGTCATATGCTGTGATCCCACATGTCCATAGACGATATATAGGTCCACAGAGGGCTGAGGAGCAATTTAGAATATCAGAATAATACTGCATCTGACCTAGGGCACATTACTCTTTAGAGCAAGGCTACCTACTTATGCCTGAACAGCATCAAAACTGAGGTCATGGTTACAGAGACCCTCAACAAATCCTATCCCATCCCTGGAATACAGGAACTCGATACAACCCTCTATCCTGAACAGAATATGTGGGGATCTGTTTCGATCTGGATCTCTCCTTAGATTAGATCGCAGCCGTCACAAATAGCACTAACTTCAACCAGTGACACCTAGAAGAGGTCTCCCACTCCTACCGGTGAAGCATCGCGTTGAACACACCAGGACCCATGTACTGTCTTGTCTGGATTACTGCAACACTGTCTATGGCGGGAAGCCTTTGAAGAGATCCAGAGACTGCAAAGGATCCACAAAAAGCAGCCAAACAAGACTTAATTGTACACAAGCTGTACTAAATTAAACAGCCTTAGAACAGCTTAACAGACTGCCATTGAAGCTCTGCTATATCTGTAGCAGCTGGTTATCTACTACATCCCCAGCTGTACCCTCGGATCAGCATCTCTAAACCAGGTATACAAGTCAAATTCTGTCACTCAAAACAGGATCTGAAGTTTTTGAACTACTGAACGCTTTGGAACGTCTGCTTAGAGATTCACCCAGACTGCAATTCTTCAAGACAACACTGCAGACAAACATCTTTAACAAATGCTTTCAGGAACAAACCATTTATCCTCGCAACCATAATCTCAACCCTCCCCCTCAAGAAGAAACCAGACTTCAAGATCCCACTTGAGCTGATCTGACTCTTCCTGGAACAGAAGCATCAGACCTTTGTGATGAACTCTGGGATTATGATTTCTTATCAAGAGGTTATTAACATAAGCACCAGATTGCCACGCATTGAGACATCTAGAAAGCAGTATGCCAGAGCTTTACAACACTTTTAAATACTTTAAATGTTTTGTTTTTCTTGAAAAAATAATATCACAATTACTGTACTAGCAGCACCATGCTGAACAGATTTCTGCTGGGTGTGGGGCAGTGGGACTGTGCACGTCCACCTATAATAACTTGTAAATGGTGATAAATTGGCAACAGAAGAAATCCAGATGAAGCCAGATACTACAGACAATGCAGAAGCGGTCTAAGGAGTTCCATCCGTGTATGTTTTAAAGCACCATATGACTGCTCACCTAACAAGAGTCCATTAATAAACCCATCACCCTGGATCCTTCTTCACCAGTCTTGAGGCAGAACCACTGCTGTTCAGTTAGCTCACTGGGAAATCTTACAGAAGGTCTTTCCCCTCCCATTATTTTTTAACTGTGGATTCCTTGATTCTCTGCCTTCTGTTCTCACCCTATCCAGAGCTCAAAGTACCAAGCGCCAGCAGCTGCCTCATACAAGTGTCCAAGTAGGGTACTGATCCATGAGTCAAGCTACCACTGACATGGTGCTTGGGCTCAACTAACCTGTGCCCATATGCTTTGGGCAAACAGACTACCGTAGTCAATGATTGTGAAAGCAGATCAAAATAGTCTTTGGAACTCTAAAGATAGCTCTAGGAAGCCAATTAATATACTTAAAAGCAGAAGCAATAAAATATTCAAACAAGTCATCAAAGGTCCAACACTAACAGCGGGTCGCATACTTAATGTAATATTCACCCATAACACCGAACATAACAACATTCTTACCAAATCATAGATTTGGTCAGACAAATTCTTTATCTCTTTCCATCCCCTGAACCTCTTCCCCACCTAAAAACCCACCATGGTATCCACCTTGCCACTTAAAAAATCGAGTGAACTCCTATATTTATTCAACCTCTCAAAGATCTCAACAAGAAAGAAATCAATGAGCTCTACATGGCTGTCGGACACATACCAACACACAGCAAGTCACATGCCATAATTGGTAAAATGTACCACAACATCACCACTGTGCTGAAACATTTACCACCACAATGTATGAGGAAACCCAAATACCATGAACCATCATCACTGAAAAGAAAGAGCTGAAACCTTGCATGCGACAGAGAAAGTTGCAGTCCGTTATTGTCAAAACATCGTACAAGATGAGCAGAAAGGATATCACAAAGCTATCTAAAGAACAAAAACCATTCCTTGCCCATCATATTAATGCTTCCACAAACCTAAAAAAAGGGAATTTTCATAATCTTTGACAAACTGACCAAACAAGAAGCTACAAAAACACATTGGGTCTGATTCACAAAGGGCCTCCGCACTCGTGGAGGAGGCCCCTCAGTCGTGGGGTAGTCTCCGCACTCGGAACAGAATCTCTGCAATGAGAATTCTATTGCGGAGATTCCGCACAGAGTGCGAAGACTCCCCCATGACTGAGGGGCCTTTGCCACGAGTGCGGAGGCCCTTTGTGAATCAGACCCATTGTGTTTAACTCCATAACACTGTGAAACCCGCTGCATTATGATTGAAGCATCACAAAGATCTGCAATCCTCAATCATCTACTCATTTACCCATCCTCTCTGAAACATTCCAATCTTACTGTTCCACGTTCAAACCAGCTCTAGAAGAACATATACCCATTCTCGCCTCATAGATCAAAATCATCTAATCTCCCTTACCACGCCTCGTGCATAAAACTAGTATTGCCGTCTCGGGCAATTGACCTGACCACCATGATAAATTCTTCGCTCTTGGCAGCAATAGTACCCAGTCACACAAGACATGCAATGATTTCCCCACTAATAAAGAAACTCACATCAGCCCTTCTTGGGCTGGCACAATATTGAATGATTTCTATCCTACTCTACACAAGAGTCAGTTTTGGCACTAACATTGTGAGCAGGATTCCAGTTGAAGGAATGTTGTTTTCCTTACCTCACAGTTCACACCAGTAACCACATGAGAGCCAATTGATGAAGCGGGGGAAGGGGACTGGGCTAAGGCAAAAAGGTTATCACGCAATTTCATAACACGAAGAGACACCTTCAGTAACTTGTCATTTGTACATTAAATATAACCTGCAATGGAGAAATTATATACCTTAGCATTGTCTCTGTTCGGTCAACTCTCTATGCTTTGGTAAAATACTGGTAACCCCTGAAAGCCATTTTCATGTTACAATAACTACCTCAAGCAGTGATACTATATATTGCCATATGCAAGATAAATCTAAGTTTCAATTGTCTCAACTTCAAACATGGAACATTAATACCGTCCTGTGATTCCCTACACCCAGACATTTGGGTGCATACTGGAATTCTGATGCCTTTTAACCTTGTTCATAACAATTGTACATGTATGAAAATGTCTTTTAAATTCTGTCCTGTTCCATCACAGGAACTTTAGCAGAACATATAAACCCTAGTCTTTTGTGTTCAACCAAATGTGCAAAATAAAGTCCACTGGGATGCGATGAAGTCACTTCCCCCGAAGACGTGAGTGAACGTGAGCATGCAACTTGTATGTGTGATAGTAAAAGGGAATAGTTTTTGGAACAAGTCTAATACTTGCCGCTGTTTTCAAAAGGAATTACCCCACATTAACAGGGCATCTTGTCCTTTAGGACAAGCAGGGGAGCAGAGCACACAGTAGGTCGCAGACAGGGACGGACCTTTGATGTATGTGTGACTACAAGGCCTCCCCCTCATGCCCTCATTGAGAGCAGATGCCCTGTTAATGTGGGGTTATTCTTCTTGAAAACAGCGGCAAGTATTAGACTTGTTCCAAAAAATATTCCCTTTTACTATCACACATACAAGTTGCATGCTCACGTTCACTCACGTCTTCGGGGGAAGTGACTTCATCGCCACCAGGAAGGGATGAAACATGTTGGTGTTCCAGTCTAGGGTCACAGGACCATTACATTCTTTAGCCCTACTATTTCTTTTAACCTTCCCTCCCACTCCACAAATAAAGGATACTTTAGGAGTGGGGGAGGAATTTTATTTTTAAAGTTACGCCCCCATACACCAAGTCTTCACAAGTGCTCCCTGGAAGATGGTTGAGCCCACCCCGACCTTTAGGAGTTGGGGTGAACCCGATGATGAAGCATGTCACTATTAGAGTGTGTGAGGGTTATATTAAGAAAAGGGTCTCTTTCCTGTTGTATTCCTCTTAGGGTGTCCATACACGGGCTTTCCTGTATCATGTCCTTATATAGGCACAATTCGCCCTGCCCTTATATAGGCATAAAATCCCAGTCCTTATTTAGGCATTAAACCGTGCACTCCAAATACAGGCATGGTCTCCGACATCCGTCCACCCTAACGTCACAACGAGTTCTTGAAGAACAGACCCTTAGGCTTCGGGAGTTTCCCTAGCACAGGACTATTGATTTCTTCAAGGACTCATCTATTATGCATGAACCATTATACCTTAGGGGTTCATTCATGACGTCTTCCGCTGTCCGATTCACGTCAATGCTAACATTCTGAGGTACCTCTCAGGTATAAATATACCTTCCCTAGCCCTTGTAAACTAGAGGAGACCTCTACTTCAGAGGAGCCCGTATCCCAGCCTGACGCACTGAGAAGACGCTGTCATCCCTGCACGCAGAGAATCCAGCTTCCAGTGATCCGACTTCCCTTGCGGGGTGTTGGAGTTCGAATCTGGCAAGAGATTCCCACCTCTCTCATTCCTAAGGTATGGAGCTGACTAGAACCTAGAGGGACTCTTGGCATACTAGGCATACTAGACTTAACATACTCTTAGTATACCATAGTAAGGAATACTTCACCTACTTCATACCTCTCCCTACACCTAGGTTAGGTTAGGTACATTGGGGTAGAACTAGCTTAGCAACGCATCGTATGAGTACTCGCATTTTTAGTCTGTGTTATTTATGTAAATGAATATCTGCTAAAGATAATGCTATCGCAGTACTATTTATTTCTACTGCTTACGCTGTACATTATTTATCTTGCATACTGTCTTGTGATCATAACAGCACATTTAACTTACACGAGAAACAAGACTGTTCAATAAATCTTTTATTGAAACGCCCGTCTATTCTTTCTGTGTAACTTTGAGGAAAACTAAGTATGCACGATTGAGCTGAGTGAAATAGTTATCTATTGTTTCCACGACTCTGGGACACGTTCTGATTCTAAAGGGAAACAAAGTTGTCATGTTTTGCGGCTGCCAGAAACTACTCCTTCTTGTTATCCAAGGAGTTTCTAGTGGCCTCTGAGCTAGCTGGCACAAGTAATTAAGTTTAATATACTCGATAGGGACATACTGACCGTAGTCCTATGTCAAACCTCTTGGGGATATTATTCCAATGCGCAGAGCCTATTAGGGAAATAGGAGCTACACTATATGGCGCCCAACGTTTGGTAAGGTGGTAATTTAACGCTAGATACTGAGTAACTCAGCCATGCTTTTTCTCTCAGAGACCCCTACCCATATACTCCAAAAGACGTCTGGAGTGGGCAGGGTTAAGTATCCACCACGGCTACATAGGGAAACACCCTATATATTAGCTGTTTGGTTTGCTCAACGTTGAAGGATACAGTGTTCCAAAATATTGTGCACCTTATCTTTGTTTCCTTGAAACTTGTTCTACATTTTTCAAAAAACAAATGTCCACACACGGGGACAATGACTCCGAGAATGGTGGAGCTGCGGCTGCTCCAGCCCAAGCAGCAGTATTTAACAATACAGGTTTAATTGAAACCGAGGAGGGTGTAATAGACATCCATCCAAACTTAAGAAGAGCCATCACTCTAAAACTTATAAAACACGGTCTGCCACCAAGAGGTGGTAGAGCAGTTTTTGTGATAGAGGCACACGAATCCTTTCAGACAGAGGTATTCTATTCATGAGTAATATTTCCTGAATCCAATCCAGTAACACACATGTTTCACTTCTACAAAGAAGATGATCCACCAGAGGAATACATTCCTTTCGAGGATATTGAAATTCCATTAACATACCAAGAGCATCAGCTCTGGTTTAAAGCGCCCTAAAACATCACAGAAACATTACCAGGCTCGGTCCACTAGGTAGACCAGGAGCAACATGGCCGATTCTAGCCGGCTACACACCTCATCCTGACATTGAAGAAATGTCAGATGAGGAACTACTTGTTCAAATACAAGAATTAATAAAAATCTACAGACAACTGGTCCAATATGTCATGCGGAATTTCACAGTCCAGCAACCACTGACACTTCCAAATCCAGTTCCCCAACAGGGAAATACACTAAATATTACACCACAGACTCTATACGCAGTCATGGGTAAAATGCCCACAAAACGTGAGCAAATTCCATTCTGGATAGCTCAAAACATTACTCAAATCGAAGCAGTATTTCCAAATACTAGCCCGTATGAGAAACACAGAATCCTAACAATCAGTTTACCGATGGGGATCACACCACAACTGGAAGACTGCACCACTTGGGGCTCAGTCTTTGCTGCCATCTATACTAAAACACATGGCATTCCGTCAATTGCGGTAATTCCAGATGTCCTGAAACAAATTCAAAACGAATACGGGGCAGAGCCTGCTCTAAATTTAGGTATGAAATTACTGAAAAATTTCGACCAGGTCTCAACAATAATATTATCTAATATTAAAGGGGAGGCAGCAGCAGTGGCGATCCGCCAAAAATTAAGGGAATTCGATGTTACAGAACATCAAACTGAACTACCCAGAATAATTGAACAATCTTATGCAGAATTATGCAGAGATAGTTTGGGTGGAAGACCAGTGAAGCCGAAACTATCTGAAAGTCCTGAGAAGGACTCTATTAAACAAACTCCTACCTCTTCTAAAAAGAAGTGGGAGACTAATAAATAAAATTCAAACGAGAAACGTTCTCAATCCCGAGGTAGGTCTCCTCAAAAGGAGCCCTCTGAAAGGAGGTATAACCTCAGGAATAGGGATAATTTGAGAAAACCTGACAGGTATCAAGATACTGATACACGTTCCTCTCGTCCCTTTCAGATCTCATCACAGACTTCGGAAAGAAGAGGACGATCTGAACATAGAGAAGAACGCGTGAAATCCAAAGAAGAAAAACACGCTCCAAAAAACAAAACAAAACCTCAATTCTCCAAAAGAAAGTAGCAGGTCTGAAGATCAGACATGCCGAGAATACTGAGAACACAACTCAAGAACGGAGAATGGGCTCAGACAATGCTGGACAGTGCAGCAGAAGTCACAATAGCTCGCCAGAACCTGAAGGAACTTCTGGAGATAGTGGACTTGAATGAGTACATTACAGTTGAGACTGTAGACACCAGGGTTAGTACTCCACAAAAGTTATATGAAATAACACTCCGGATGGAGGGAGACAAACCTAGACAGGTGAAAGCACTTTTTGGGAGAGACTATCGAGGGGCTATGACATACTTCTAGCAGAAAAAGACTGGCCACCACAATTTGTCAGGAGTGCCCACACGGCGAGGACATTATTATGCCTGCCTTCTCCAACCATATTCCAATTCACCTAAAATATACATATGCCAGGAAATGGGCAGTAGCCCAGGCTCCAGCATTATATAAAAATCATGTAGGATGGGATGAGGACTCACCTCACCATAAAATACATCTGAAACATGAACCAACTGCACAAAGGCAGTATCCAATAAAGCAAGAAGCTAAAAAACAGGTCAGGGAGATCTTAGATCAACTTGAATACCAAGGGGTGATTGAAACATGCACCTCCTCAATGAACAATCCTTTGTTTCCTGTCTCCAAACCAGACAATACATATCGTCTAGTTTTGGATTACAGACACCTAAACACATGTTCTAAAACCTTTGCAGTGCAAAATGCACATAGCACAGCATTAATGAATAACATTGTGCGTAAAAAATACAAAACAACATTAGACATCTCAAATGGTTTCTTTTGTTAAAACATAGCACCTGAAAGCAGGTACTTAACAGCATTCTCCATAATGGGGACCCAGCGTCACTTTTCTCGACTCCCACAAGGGTTCAAGAACAGCCCAGGTTTATTCTCAGCGAGGGTAACGGAGTTACTACAAATTTATGACAATGAGGCATTGTCCTATGTCGATGACATCTATCTGACAGACGATGACCTGGACAAACACTTGAACAGGGTGAGCACCATTATACTGGGCTTCGCCTCTGAGGGCTATAAGTTCAACTTTAAAAAGACCCGAATTGCCCATCTCAATGTCCTATTTCTAGGATATGAGCTTTCAAGTGAAGGCAAGAGCTTGGCAGCTAACTTTCTAGAGAAATGTGCGCTGCTCCAACCTCCAAAAACGCTAAGAAACTTACAATCTATTCTGGGTTTCCTAAACTTTGGAAGAACATACATTCTAAATTACGCAGAAAGGGTTAAACCTCTCTACGCATTAATCAAACCTGATTTTTCAATCAAAAATTGGACAAACGAACACACAGAAATCTTGCGTTCACTCCAGGCTAACATGTTAGCAACAAATCACTTACAAACACGCGTAAGTCAACGCAATTTGGTGATCCGAATAATTTCGGGTCAATGCGGATTCACCTACTTAACCTTCAATGAGGGTGAGAAGATACCAATTGCATACAAATCTCATTTGTACACACAAGCGGAAATGCGCTTCAGTTCAACTGAAAAATTCTAACAGCAGTTCAAACCGCTGTAGCAAAAGAAAGAGCCTTAGCCCAAGGAAACGCATTATTGTCGTAACCCCAGTACCACCTTTAGAAGCGGTCACAAAAGCAAGCATTCCAAATGCTAAAGCACTACATCCAAGATGGATACAATGGGTTAATTCTCTTGCTGCAACAGATGTTGAATATGTTTTTGATCCAGATTTAAAAACACAAGCATTCCTGCAATATGAACAAGAATGTCCTCTGCCCACTGAGATTCTGCCTCTCGATCAGTACGAATTCATAATTTACACTGACGGATCGGCACAACCCGCAACGGGGAGTAAGCAAGCTTACAGTGCAGCGAGTGCTATCGTTAAAGGTCGCATGCGAGATGGCATCTTCAGACCTATGGTCACAAAAATCCCGTCTCTAGGTGATTGTACAGCTCAGCGAGCTGAACTACAAGCATTCAAACTGGCACTTGAAAGTACAGATCGAGAATTCCCCACACTGATAGTGTGCGATTCCTTTTACTGTGTTCAGTCGTATAATGAATATATACAAAACTGGCTTGAAAA
This sequence comes from Calotriton arnoldi, assembly GCA_963921515.1. Lineage (NCBI taxonomy): Eukaryota > Metazoa > Chordata > Amphibia > Caudata > Salamandridae > Calotriton > Calotriton arnoldi. The sequence continues at coordinate 1,757,590 of CAWUFW010001137.1, forward strand.
TGGTTTCAAAGATGCGAAAGGTGGCACAATAAAGCACAAAACGCTTTGGGAACAAGTAGTTCAGTTGAAAAACGAACTACCAAAGGCTCACGTGATCCACACACTGAGTCATCAACGTGATGGCGTTCACGTTGCAGGGAATTCATTGGCTGACGAAGCCGCAAAGGGGGCTGTTCAGACGGCTTCCGTAGCTGCGATCACTCGTTCAAAAACAAAAATAGACAGTGAGATAATGTTGGCTGTCAATGCTACAAGCAAAGGCAGTGGTGCAGCGTTACCAAAAAGTTTCCACTCAAGTACTCTTATGTAATTGATGCGAACAACGTTCCTTTTGCTCGAATCCCTGGAGTGGGGGATAGGGTAATTCCAAACAAGGAACGCAGATTAGGACTAATCCTAGCAGCACACGAAGGATAGCTTCTGCCCATGCAGGTGTTTCTGCAACAGTATCTTTACTCAAGCAAAGATATTGGTGGCCTGGCATTAGGAAACAAACTAAAAACTATGTTTTAGAATGTGATATTTGCCAACAGATGAAAGTCTCAACAGTGAAACGTCCTGCGCAGACACCCCTGTTAATTTCAGACAAACCATTAGCTTGTGTTTACCTGGACCACTGCGGTCCCTTGCAAAGGGACGGTAACTATAAATATATCATGGTTGCAGAGGATTCATGCTCTAGGTTCCTATGGATATGGCCTCAGCGCTCGGCTGACGCTTGAACTGTTATAAAAGATTTGCGAGTCTTTATCGGCACATACGCAATAGGCACGCTACATTCTGACCAGGGCCCAGCGTTTAGCTCTCAGGCTTACAAAGAAGCCATGGCCAGTCTGGGCGTTGCATTGCGGTACTCCTCTCCATTCCATCCTGAGGGAAATTCGGTTGTGGAAAGGAAAAACCGGGACATAAAGCAGTCTATAACAGGTAGGGTATTAGGTTCGGGTGATGGGTGGGTCAAACATCTTTATGGGGTCCAACGCTCATTGAACAACCTGCCAAGAAGTTCTCTAGGGGGCTCACTCCATATGAGGTCCTATTTGGGACAAGAATGTGGGTACCAGATCTCGATGATGTAGGCACAGTGGTGGAAAATAAAACGTTTGATATCAAAGATCGTTTGGCTGTTTTACAGGAACTGAATGAGTTAAGAACGAAACAAAGCAACGTATTCCTACAGCCAACCACCACTGGGGAAAAACCGGCGGTCACAGCAAGGCCTGTCTGGATTCCAAAAGTTGGGGATCTAGTCAGAGAAAAAATTGCGGACAACAAGGAATTTGGACCTTCTTACAGACAACCAGTACCTGTCCTAGCAGTTCAAGGAACAAGAACAGTACTTCTGCCGCCCCTTGCTGGAAGAAAGGAGAAAAGATTTGTGTCCATCGACCTCATCAAACCACAGTATGTGGCCAATACTAAATAGTAGGCCTCGTGAACTCCGACCTAGTAGCAGACGCACTCCTCTTGCTACTATCCAAGAGGTTCAGACTTAAATACTGATAACAATCGAGAATTCAGCTGTAACAGATGAAGGACTAAGCAACAATGCAATGGAACTCATCCCTCTTGAAAATCAAGTAACAATTCATCCAAATACACCAGTCTACACCAATGTAGCGAATGATCAACTAGTTTCAAGGATTTCTACAAATCCTGATGCAATTCCAACAATTGACAGAACTGCTTCTGGCTATTTCATTAACTTTGATACGTTCTCAGAAGATCCGAGTGAACCTGAAACGACGCCAGCATCATTAACATTCAAGCAGCAAGTACAAGACTTTCTTCACTTTCTGAAAAAGACTTATCTGGTTTCACCATGGATTGAACTCTGGATTATTTCTGGATTATTTGTTTTCCTGCTTTGGCTAGCTTTGGTTATGACTATGAGCGTGCTTATAAATGGCAGATACATCCATGTGAACACTGAAAGAAAAAATGTGAACGTACTTTTGAAACCTCATAAATCTTCCCATCGTGAAGCAAGAGACTTGTCATCAGTGAACATCACAGCTGTTCCTATACAGGATGGTATAGTGTGGGACAAAACAGATTTTGATATCTTCGGCCCGACGGAACAATTGAACATTCCACATTTGTTTAAAATTTCACTAAGTGATCTAATTTCGTCCAGTACCTACTCTGATGATTGGGACTTTGAGACTGTTAACGACATAATGTTTGACCTAGAAAAATCTGCTGCATTTTCTAAAAATGAATATTTAGAGGGTTCATCAGACTATGAACAGCTGTATTGCTATAACCACTATGGTCATCATTATTTGCATAAATCTGCATACCCTAGAAATGTGTTTATGTTTAACCAATGGGAACATTGTCCTACACCACCACACGGTAGTTCAAAAACATTTGCTAACAAGTTTCCATATTTTTCAGGGTACAATACATCTGATCCAGATACGTTTTACTATAAAAATGTAAACAAAACAGGACTGAAAATTATGTTAACAAATACGAAACAGATTTACTCTGCAACATTTATTGCCCAACTGTCTAGACAGGGTTTCGACTTATGGAAAGACACAATAGACACAAAAACTGTGTGGGGTACTAAAGATTGGCAAGTGCAGGGGATAGAAGTGTTATTTAGAGCCTGTATCATCCCTGAACAAATAATGTTTTTGAATGAAACTGTCCAACAAACGTCTTGTCTTGGACTAGCCAAGATCAAAGAGATGAAGACACCTTCTGTACCAACACCTGCCAGTGATAATAATACACAGGCAGTGGTGACAGTTGACAATATACTACAACTCAACAGATCTAATCCTGATTGGAAAAAATGGTTGATCTGGCCCACAGACACGAACAACTGTCAGGAAAGATTCCTGAATAAAACTCAGGGCTTTACTATTCATAGGCCAGACCCAAGATACGTCCAAAGACAGCATCCGGGGGTAGTAACAACATACAGTGTAGGTAAATTATGCCTCGATTGGCTTCAGAAAACTACACTACAGGATGTGAAACAACACTTATCCTTACTTAAAGAAGACGCAGACCTTAGGGAATTCTTGCTTGGACCAAGAAAACCGCGTCAAAAACGTTTCATATATGCCGGCATTTATGCGGTCTATAATGAAGCATGGAAAGTGTCACAGATGGAGGCCGCAGAACGAATACGTGAACTTGATCGTATTAATTTAGAGAAAACCCTCTCTGTGGTCTACAATGGGTTAACAACTTTGTCCTCCAGAATATATTCATTGGATGGCATTGTATCCTCTGCTATCGACATACTAGAACAAGATTTGGCGATGTTACAGCAAGGCCAATCTCAATTACTTTCTATTGTGTTATTAAGCTGGACGCTGCAATCTTTGCGAGCGGGCTATGTGCCTTGGCGTTTCATCAACACATCGGCTCTGTTTGCAGAATACAATCTAACTGATAAACAGATCGAACTGGCACAAAGAGGAGCAAAGTATACAGTGCTGAGCATTGAAAAACTGGAAAAGTTACCATTCACAGTGGCAGAAAAACCAGCTACAGAATGGCTTATTCATGGCAAAATCACATTACCTGTGACTACTTTTCAGTTTCAGTATTGCCTCAAACAAATGCAAGCAGGCAAATATGAAAGGTTGGGTAAGGAATACATTAAGACATCGTGGGATTTACCGTATACATATAGATGTTGGAGTGGGGATCGTGAAGTGTTTTTGAGCGGTACACACTGTAAACGTGCACTGAGCGGTTCACTTATATGTCAGGACATTTCTTTACACGGGGCTTGTAATGGTTCTGTGGCACATTTGTCTTGCCATCAGCAGGGTACACCAGGTGCTGTGATTAATCCAACGTTTGGACAACTTTCTAATGGGAGTTACCTCATGTTGAATGATTAGAGTTGCTGCGGCATGTTGCCAGGCATCCCATAACTAGTAACGGTCAACTCCAGGGTCACTTGCTGTATGCAAGTATTGTTTGCCCCGATAGACACAGTCAGGGAGTCGCCTCTATGGCCTTCGCTGAACGTCTCTTTTATAAGATTTGATACTTTGAGCAGAATGAAAGCCATGCTTTTACAGCAAACAGTGCCTTTGACCTCGGCCAAAGAAACCTATGATCTACAAGTAGCAAGGACTTCGGCTGAGATACAGACTTTAATACGTACAAACTGCCCTATACATTTCGTAGAAATGATAGGACGTATGTTTAACATGTCTGATACAACCGGAATTGTACATGTATTTAAGAGCATCTGTTCCGGTCTGTTAGCACCTTTCCAGGCAATACTCGGAATCATCCCGAACTTTGCACATTCGGTGTTTGGTGGCATACCGTTAATTCTAGCACTTGTTGCCGGAATTCTATTTCTCTACCTGCTATTACGCTATGGCCAGCCTATTCGCAGACATCACTCCGAGCGAAATGGAGAGAGCTCTCCTTGAACGAAAGTGCCGTGAGCGAATAGTACAGCTTTTGGGCATGACTCGTCTACGGGAACTTAATACCACGTGGTTCCTGTCATTCAGACCAATCTGGCAAGATTGCATCTTACCTGTTCTACGATGCCTGCTATGCGGTGAAGAATGCGTGTTGGACACCTGTCTAACATTTCCATCAGCGACGCCAACGGATGTCGATACTCTGCTGGTCCCGATAACGGCCCATGCTCTGTGTTGTCCCCAGAGGCTGCCAATCCTGATGTCAGCATTCATTGAGATCTCACAGACGCTTCCGGCTGCTGCTGAGGTACGAGAAAGATCTACGGGCACACAGGTAACAACGGACGCGAACATTGCTGCGGCAACCTATGCTGAAAGCGATGCTTCACATCTCTGTGCAATTAATCTACTACACGAGGTGTTCCAACTGACACCAACTTCAGTGGACGATGTTTTGTCTACAGAAATAGATGATCTCATGTTTACACCAGACCCGTAAACTGACTCTGATTCAGCCCACAGTGTTCCAGAGAGGCAGTAACAATTTGGCCTTCATACTTCAAAAACTTGGAACTCTTCCCAAAATTGAACTTTTTCCCATTTTTCGAACTGAAATGGCATTTCAATCTGCTTAAAGTAGAACTAGCCTTATAGTACAGACTTCGCGGTACTTCCACAGACACTTAGTCATCTTGTTTGTCTAAAAAGTTCATTCATTTTCATGACATGAAATGACTTTGATTTTTGAACAACTTATCGATCATTTTCTGTCAAATGTAAATATTACTGCTAAATTCATTCATATTGTATTTTATTTTAAATATATGCCTGAAATGAACAGCAATGCTTCAAATGTACAGTACCTTTTGCATTCTAATAGGTTTTTTAAATGCCTTTTAAATGGTTTTATGAAATATTTTAGCAATATGCGGTACTCCATTTAATGTTTAGCATTTTAAATGTTTAGCATTTTAGTATTATCGTACACACGAAAGTGGAGTGGGTGTTGCTATTCCTCTTAGGGTGTCCATACACGGGCTTTCCTGTATCATGTCCTTATATAGGCACAATTCGCCCTGCCCTTATATAGGCATAAAATCCCAGTCCTTATTTAGGCATTACACCGTGCACTCCAAATACAGGCATGGTCTCCGACATCCGTCCACCCTAACGTCACAACGAGTTCTTGAAGAACAGACTCTTAGGCTTCAGGAGTTTCCCTAGCACAGGACTATTGATTTCTTCAAGGACTCATCTATATGCATGAACCATTATACCTTAGGGGTTCATTCATGACGTCTTCCGCTGTCCGATTCACGTCAATGCTAACATTCTGAGGTACCTCTCAGGTATAAATATACCTTCCCTAGCCCTTGTAAACTAGAGGAGACCTCGACTTCAGAGGAGCCCGTATCCCGGCCTGACGCACTGAGAAGACACTGTCATCCCTGCACGCAGAGAATCCAGCTTCCAGTGATCCAACTTCCCTTGCGGGGTGTTGGAGTTCGAATCTGGCAAGAGATTCCCACCTCTCTCATTCCTAAGGTCTGGAGCTGATTAGAACCTAGAGGGACTCTTGGCATACTTGGCATACTAGGCATACTAGACTTAACATACTCTTAGTATACCATAGTAAGGAATACTTCACCTACTTCATACCTCTCCCTACACCTAGGTTAGGTTAGGTACATTGGGGTAGAACTAGCTTAGCAACGCATCGTATGAGTACTCGCATTTTTTAGTCTGTGTTATTTATGTAAATGAATATCTGCTAAAGATAATGCTATCGCAGTACTATTTATTTCTACTGCTTACGCTGTACATTATTTATCTTGCATACTGTCTTGTGATCATAACAGCACATTTAACTTACACGAGAAACAAGACTGTTCAATAAATCTTTTATTGAAACGCCCGTCTATTCTTTCTGTGTACCTTTGAGGAAAACTAAGTATGCACGATTGAGCTGAGTGAAATAGTTATCTATTGTTTCCACGACTCTGGGACACGTTCTGATTCTAAAGGGAAACAAAGTTGTCATGTTTTGCGGCTGCCAGAAACTACTCCCTTCTTGTTATCCAAGGAGTTTCTAGTGGCCTCTGAGCTAGCTGGCACAAGTAATTAAGTTTAATATCCTCGATAGGGACATACTGACCTTAGTCCTATGTCAAACCTATAGGGGATATTATTCCAATGCGCAGAGCCTATTAGGGAAATAGGAGCTACACTACTTCCCACCCACAAATGTGAATCGGCGAATGACTGGCGTGAAAACCCTTGGTGTTCCTTCCCACCCACAAATGTGAATCGGCGAATGACTGGCGTGAAAACCCTTGGTGTTCCTTCCCATTACATTTTTGCTGCAGGAACCAGCCTGGTTCCAGAATGGATACTTGTTTGTTTTTGGTTGTGTATACAATAGGGAGGACGTATCCCTTCCAACCTCTTCAGTGAGGACCTCTCTACCCTTCCAGGGCCCCATTCTGGGTTCCCTAATCTTGTGGATCAGAATACCACTTAGCTACAAATTGAAGGAATTTCCTCGTTGTATCCAGGGACACGTGTTTAGTATTACCAAATGGGTTTGTTATCAGAAGGATATCAATGTTCTCCTAAATTAAATATGTGGGTGTATTCTTAAGTGGAAATTCCAACCTCCAAAAGAGGTAAAAGAAAGATTGAGTGGAGGTAAATATATTTAGGACACTTTCTAAAAGAACTGCACATGACCCTGCTGGCAAAGCTCAAACAATGCTATCATTTTTAGGTCTCGCCCTGAAATCCAGCGCTTCAGTGCTGGTCTGGGCGAGACATTTTGTAGTGTGGGCTTGCAGAAATGCGACCCCAACTTTTGGCTGGCCTAGAGCATGCGAGTACGCGCACAGTAACGCGCATTCCTCGCATGCTCCAGGCCATCTGTCTTTGATGTCACTTGCTCCTCCCCCTCCCCCACCACTGAGCGCTTCTCAGGGCCGCGCAGCCAATGCTTGTTCCTC